>JAZKJV010001223.1:437911-888415 GCA_037367405.1 Ottelia alismoides
AGGTCTTCCAAAGAGCAAGCGGCATCCACGCAATCAGGATTGGCTAACGTATGCGAAGGATGCATCTTAAGAACACGTGTCGTGGGGAACGTTGATGAGAGATGAAGCGTGAACAAGGATGAGAGGTGGGGCAGGAGTTGCGTCGGTGCTCAAGAGAGTAGGTGGTTACTCCATCATAAGATGCCACTAACCAGGCAAGGTGAAGACCTCATCAAGGCAGAGGTCGAGGCAAAGCCGACGATGGACCTATCTCACGACAAAAGATGGAAATGGAGGTTGAAAACGAAGCCCCCTTGGCCCCCTGCTAACAAGACGTGGGGGAGGACTGCCTGGGGCTCCATTTGCTCGTTGGAGGCTGAACCGCTAGGGCCCTAAGCTGTAGTACCATGAGTTGCAAAACCCTAGCGAAGAGGAAGGGGGGAGAGAGCTAATAAATCCATGATTCATCTCTTTTATCCTTTCATTTCATCAAAAATCCTTGGTAAAATACATGTAAATATGAACCGATTTTTGATAATTAATATAATATACTAACTCCAATTATTAATACTATATATTTAACACTTACCTCATCCAAAATAAACGAATAAAGAGAAACATAAAAATGAAAAAAATAAGTATGGAAATGTGTAAATATGTACCTGCTGATCCTATTCCCGAGATCATATCAATATTGACTTGGACGATAAGGAGGAGATAGGATCTTAATTTATAAAAATATCAAAAATATATGTATCTATGTCACACGTACATATACATATCATTCACCTTGTACATATATTCACCCATTTTATTATCAATCAGATAACATAAAATCAAAATATTTTCTTCTTCAAAGTTGTTTACAATATTGTATATTATTTTATAGCAATATCATAGAAACTATTTAATATATATATATATATAGATAACATGGTACATAAAACCCAAAAAGATGTAAAATGCATATTCAAAGCTAAATATCCATTCCGTATGAATTTAAAATTTATATAATTCATTTTCATTGTATTCACAATTAAATTACCTTTAAAATGAAAGTAGATTCATTGAAATCTGAGTTAATGTGCAAAAAATCAGCTTTTTGTGGTACTTTGATATCTGTACAAATGTATCTTCTCTTCTGCTTTTTTATTTATTGTATTTTTCCATTATTTATATTTTTATTATTTTTATTATATTTTATTATAAAGTTATAAATCCAAATAAATTATAAAATTTTAAAAGTACATAAAATAAAATAAATGTAATCATTATATTGGTAGAATGTATCTAAACTATCATATTTTTATTTATTTACACTTGTAAGTATATTTCTAAAAATTTAAAAATAAATATTTATAGTCCTAAATTAGTATACTAAATGAATATAATACAAATAAATATATTATTTTTAAAATAAGTAATTAAAAACAATTAATGTTATATATAATTTATACATGTAAATTATCCTATTTATTATTTAATAAACTAAAATAATTTATTTAAATTAGTAATGTTCATAATAAATAAATTTATTAAATTATTTACACTATTTATTTATTTAATATTATTTATCGCTAATTATTTAATTTACATTGTATTTTATATAGTGTATATTAATTTTTTGTATATATTCATTTTGTTGACCATCGGTCAATCGGGTCCCCCTTCGCTTCTTCTTCCAAAAAACTCCGAGGACCACAACCATCTACGCCAACCTACCTCTTCTTCTCTGTCAATCCCAAATCCCATCCAGATTCGATGAATGTGGACCTCCCTCCTTCCCTGTGTATAGGTCACCACCTCCCCTAAGCTCCGACATTCCCCATTTTACTCCCTTTATTTCAGTGAGCTCGAGCAATAATCAAGTAAAAATAAAAACTCTAAAAATTTAAAAAATACAAAAAAAACATAAAAATCATAGCTAGTTCAAATCACCAAAATATGTAAAATAGTTTGTTAAAAGCTTATAAATCTTCTATAAACGAAAAATAAATCCAATATATATACATATAGTTTTGTATTTTTAAAATTTAAAATACTTACTTGTTCTCACTTAATACATTGGTTTGATTCTAAAACCATTTTGAAAATCAAAACAAATTCTAAATATCCCTAAAAACACTAAAACAAAACAAGATACAAAAAAACATAAAAAAGATAAAATCAAATAAAAAAAATATATAACGCATGCATATACTTATTTTTACATATAATATATAAAATAATATTGAAAACAACAAAACACACAAAACAAATTGAAAATTTTAAAATGCTTAGAATATAAATAAACATTCAAAAACCACACATCTTAGATCACTCTATTATATACTTTAGTTTCTACAATTTTCATGCCTGAGTTCGACATCCACGTGTTTAATCACTATACACATTACCTAGGAGTATAAATAAAATCTATAAATTCTCCGATAATTTCGCTTAGTCTATACAACGACAATAGCATGTTGAGTGTTACATCTAGGGCTAATTTAGTTACTGGGTTGGGTTGGATTGGGATAACCTCCTGTGAATAGTAGCTGTTTAGATGGTTATGAGGGTTGGTAGAGAGTTGGATTAAGGAATGTGATTTGATGTCACATTAATTTGTGATAAAATTCCAACCTAGATTTGTAGGATGGTTTATCGGATTACCTTGGGGTAACCCGGGATAAACCACCAACGAAACGAGCCCCACGAGTGCGAGAAGGTTTGGGTTGGCAGTCACATCGAGAATTCAAGCTACTCTTACTCTTTGTTGCATGGAATAGGTAGTGTGGTCTAGAGATAAATAATAATCATTACGGGAAAAAAAAGTTAGTGGAAAGTGGAATAATTGTTCCATGATCAGGGAACTCATAATTTTGTAGAGATTTAGTAACAACACCTAAAAAGTACCAAAAAATCCACGCAGATCCGACGTGGAATCCCCTCTGACATCCACATTTTGACATGTCATGGCACCCATTTCCACTTACCATCCAACGATATCACTCATGGATTTTGACATTTTAAAAAAAGGTTTTTATTAGTTGTGCTCCTATGGGATGTTGTGATTTCAGTTATATCCCTCCCTTCTTGGGAATATCAGTTGTGCCCTCATTTATCTCTTCATCATCACATGTGTCCTTCCGTCAGATTGACCGTCAAAAAACTAAAATAACCATGGTTTATTCAAACCATGGTGTGGTTTAGAATGGCATTATGGTCAAAATAAAATCATGGGTCGATCTGTGGAGGAGGGGCAGAGCATGGGGCTGGAGGGGTTGGGCTGGGAAGGAGAGGCGGAGGAGAAGGTGTGGAGGAGGATCTCAGGGCGGAGCTCGAGGCTGGAGGGGGCGGGTCAGGGAGGAGGGGGCGAGCTGTGGAGGAGGGCGGCAAGAAGAGGTGCTGGGGAGGAGCTCGAGGCAGAGCTCGAGGCTAGAGGGGGTCGGGTCAGGGAGGAGGGGGTGGGCTGGGGAGGGGGCGGAGGAAGAGGTGCCGGGGAGGAGCTCGGGACGAAGCTCGAAGCTGGAGGGGCCCGGGTCAGGGAGGAAGGGGCATGCTGGGGAGGAGGGGGGCAGGAAGAGGTGCTGGGAAGGAGCTCGGGGCGGAGCTCGAGCCTGGCAAGGTCGGGCCAGGGAGGAGGGTGCGGGCTGGGGAGGAGGTGCGGGGGAGGAGGTGTGGGGGAGGAGGTGCGGGGTAGGAGCTCGGGGTGGAGCTCGAGGCTGGAGGGGTTCGGGTCAGGGAGGAGGGAGCGAGCTAGGGAGGAGGAGGGAGGAAGAGGTGCTGGGGAGGAGCTCTGGCGGAGTCGGGCCAGGGAGAAGGGGGCGAGCTGGGGAGGAGTTGTGGGGGATGAGGTGTGGGGGAGGAGCTTGGGGCAGAGCTCGAGGCTGAAGAGATCGGGCCAGGGAGGAGGCGGTAGGCTAGGGAGGAGGGGCAGAGGAATAGGTGCTAGGTAGGAGCTCAGGGGGGAGCTCGAGGCTGGGGGGTCGAGCCTGGGAGGAGGGCGGGTTGGGGAGGAGGTGCAGGGGAGCGGGTGTGGGGGAGGGGGAGGAGGTGCAGGGGAGGAGCTCGGGGCGGGAGGGGGTGGGTTGGGGAGGAGGAGGTGCGAGGGAGGAGCTCGGGGCGGAGCTCAGGCTAGAGAGTAGAGGGTTGGCTGGAGAGGAAGGGAAGAGAAATCACCTTGTCAACCTTGTTTTTTTTTAAATTTAATTCCCGTTATATCCCCCACATTAACGTCTGTTTGCATTGGAGATGGATGGCAACTAACCCGAGGGGCACAAGTGATAACAGAGAAAGAAGTGAGGGGCACAACTAATATTACCAAAAAGGGAGGGTCATAACTGATGAATCCTCATTCATCACTCTTTATTCTTTTATTTTAGCTAAATATCTTGGCAAAGCATCATGTATATAGTTGTAAATACAATAAATTAGCAATAAGCTTGCATTTGTTAATATTTAATAATTAGCATGTATTTGTGCAAAAATGAAAGAATAAAGAATAAAAGAAAAAGAAGGAAATATTTAGAATAAAATATTGAGTGACCTGAACCCAAGAGAGGGTCCAGTATGGGCCTGGTCGCCAAATAAAATGAATAGAGAGATATAAGGCCACTCTACCTTGTGCATACTTGTCATCTGTGTATATATATTACAAAAAATAAAAAGGTGTTTGTATCCCTTGTATATATTCCTAAAATCAAAACAAAAATTAGAGAAATAAAATAAAATACAATAAAAATCTCTCTCACAGTGTATATAATACATGTATATATGTATCACTCTTTATTTATTTTATACTTGTAAATAACCAATAAAAATAAACAAGAACAATTTCACACTCCAAAATTTATGTTGTAAATAAATAAAATATAAAATTAGGGTATTTATGAAAAAATAAGAAAATAAAGATAATTGTACAAAGTACATAGGTATTTTATATCTGTATATAATACACTATATTGTATATATCATAAATTATTTTTCTTAAAAATAAATAAAAATCACAGAAAAATTCCTTGAAAAATAATAAACATTTTCCATTTTATTTATTTTTTAATTTAAATTCTTTTATTTTTTATCTATTTATTTTTATTTTTCATCTATTTTATCGTTTAGCTTATTTTGTCTTCTTCCCTCGCCGCACCTGATTGGTCCAGGGCGGATTGTTGACCCCAGCCAACTGCCCCCTGGACCTTTCTTCGCTCGGATCTGGTTTTCACCCGACTTTTTCCTAATTTCCCTGATCCGATCCGGCCGCCATCTTCTTCCGTTCGCCACTCCGATTACTGAGGGATGATCCACGAGTCACGCCCAACGAAATCCCTAGGGATCCGCTCTTCGGTTCGCGTGCCCACGCTCCATACTTCTCAGACCCTGCAGAGTATAAAACCTCCTGGAGCTCCATCTTCTTGGTCATCTTTGGCCGCCCCCTCGTCTCTGATGATCTCCACCTCTACCCACGAGTGACAGTGTGTAATAGAGGCTGTTGTAGAGAGGATTTGAGCCCTGTAGCCTTAGGTCTGGTGAACACTCCGTCGTGCTCCACCGCGAGGAGAGCCCAGCCTCTGGACCCGTCGACCCATCGAGGCGAAGACCCCCGAAGGTCCCTGACCTTCAGCCCAGACGACCCCAGTCACCAGGTAACTACGATTTCGTCTTTCTTGCTTTTGATTCCGAATTTTTGAGTTTGGGTCAACTTGCGTTGCTCGGCCCTGTTCCCTGTGATCGGATCATATATTCACTATCCCAACGATCTTAGCACCTTCTCCAACCTTCTCCCCATCTTCTACGCCCATCCATTCACCTCGTTCTCCCCATGAACGAGTCCCAGAGCCTCCTCTGTCGTCGCTTCATTGGAGGGCCTCGCGTCGCCTCATCTTCCACCCATCCTGCATACTGACGAGTCGAGGCACTTTGCCCTCTACCCAGTAGCTCATCTGTGTAGGTTTAGCACTCAAGGGACCTCTTCTGGAGGTCGACATATCAGGGCACAACCGCTCCAGGTCGTCCAGCTTCGCCGGGCCGTTCCCGACGGTCTTGGCCTCATTGAAGCATCGCCACAGCTGCGGACAGTCGCCAGCATCCTTTTCCCCATCAAAGCATCCCCGGAGGACGTCCCTGCAGTATGTATCGGCCGATCGAAGCTCGCCGGCGGCGAGTTCTTCGCCGTTCTTCCAGGGGTCGTCTCCACCATTGGATCGAGGCTCCCTCCACTTCTAATCTCGTCCGTTCATCCTCGGGGAGTCTTCGATCGTTCGATCCATCTGAGGATCAACTCTCAACCATCCATCGTCAAAGAGTCATCCGGAGATCTCAACCGTCAGATTATAAGTGGAGTGTTGTCGACCGTTGGATCGCTAATAAAGAAGGATAAATTACACTTAGGCCATGTATTGTTTTTCATTTACTTGTTAGTTCTGCAAATATTTTTAGTAGTTATTTTTAGTTGGACATTTTGCATCGAGGACCTTGTGCTTCTGTTTTTTGCATTTTAGTCCCTTTGTTTGTGCATCACGTGGTCTGTCACGTGACTTCTGGGTTATTTGCATGCTTAGTCCTGGACTTTATGGTTGTTAATGAATGAATCTTTATAAATAGGATTTGCATTTACACCCCTGAGTGCCTGATTTATGTGTCGCCCACGTGTAGATTCGGACTTTTTGCAAATTAAGCCCTAAACTATTTCCGCTTCTTATCCGTTGGCTTGAAATTTTTCAATAATTGTATTTTGGTCCCTGTGTGCTGTGTTTTACTTTTGATTTAATAAATAACAAATATTTTCCAAAATTCACGAAATTATGACACATGGCCCCTGCCATGGTGTAGGAAGTTTGGTGAATTTTTGGTTTGGTTTTGTTTTTGTTTATGATTTTTAAAAATTCAAAAACCCTAAAAATTATCACTGCCTATTTTAGAAAATCCATTAAAAATATTAAGGGATTTTATCACTTGTGCCCCTCCGAGATATCGCAATATCAGTTATGCCCCTATCTTTTTGGTAATATCAGTTGTGCCCCTCACTTCTTTCTCCGTCATCACTTGTGCCCTTCCGTCAGATGGACCGTCAAAAATCAAAATAACCATGGTTTATTGAAATCATGGTGTGGTTAAGAAGGGTATTATGGTCCATACATCTTCTTCTTCTTCCTCCTCCTCCATTTGCTCTTCTTCCTTCTCTTAATAATTTCTCTCTCTTATGAGATATATTGTTCATTTCAATTCGGCTTGTCTTTAATGTAGGGCTTGGGTATCCCTCATGGTTTGATGTTAAACCATGTCACGCTCCTCTTGGAGATAATGTCAGTTCTCCGTCAAAGCCCCCAGACTCAACTCAAGCTTAGATCTTTCCGGCTGGGTGTTGAGGGTGGTGTAGTTGCTGATGTTCGATGGTTGTACTGTGATCAAATAGCTGGGCATGAAAGAGACCTTCAGATTCCTAGCCCCATAGAAAGAGACCTACAGATTCTCGCCCCATAGAAAGAGACCTTTAGATTCTCGCCGCCGCCGTCGCCGTCGCCGTCGTCGGCAATGGCCACCGCAGCAACACTCGAGGTGGCCGCAACTTGTTCACTCCCTTCCTCCTCTCGCCTCCCTGTCACGACCAGATTCCATCTCCGCCCACTGGACCCCCTTCTTGGATTGGCCTCAAGCACTTGGGGATCTCCGTTCGCCTCCGCAATCAAGGTCACGGCTTCCAGTCTAGAGGGAGGGTCGTTTACGCGTCCCTTCGGCGTGGGGGCGCCAGAGGCCCAGTTGATTGGCGTCGTGGTGCTGCTGGTGTTCAGACCCAAAGGTCTCGCCGAGGTAAAGGAGCAGGGCGGCGCGGGGGAGGGGATGGGCGGCGCGGGGGAGGGGACGGTGGCGCGGGGGAGGGGAGGGGGAGGCCCAGGAGACGTAGGCGGCGCGGGGGAGGGGAGGGTGGCGTGGGGGAGGGGAGGGGGAGGCCCAGGAGACGCGGGCGGCGCGGGGAGGGAAGGGGGAGCAGGACGGCGCAGGGGAGGGGAGGGGGCGGCATGGGGGAGGGGAGGGTGGCGCGGGGGAGGGGAGGGGGAGGCCCAGGAGATGCGGGCGGCGCGGGGAGGGGAGGAGGAGCAGGGCGGCGCATGGGAGGGGAGGGGGCGACGTGGGGGAGGGGAGGGTGGCGCGGGGAGCACGGGGCAGGCCCAGGGGAGCACGGGGCAGCGCGGGGGAGGGGAGGGGGCGGCCCAGGACGATCGCGAGCTTGGGGAGGAGCTGGGGAAGGCTGGGGCGGAGAGGGAGGAGTAGGAGGTTGGAGGAGGAAGAAGAGGATGGGGGAAGAGGAGGAAGATGGTATCAAAATGACCACTGAACCATTTTTTAAAAAATAATTCCGCTTATGTCCTCAAAGTTAACGTCCATTTGCACTGTAGATGGACGGCAACTAACCTAAGGGGTACAACTGATAAAACGACAAGAAGTGAGGGGCATAACTGATATTACCAAAAAGATAGGGGCATAACTGATATTGCGATATCTCGGAGGGGCACAAGTGATAAAATCCCAAATATTAAAATCTCTTGAAAAATTCTAAAAAATTCATTATTTGCTTGTTTTGAGTTGTTTTTATTGCTGTCCAATTTTTTATTTCCATTTATAAAATCCTTAAAAATAAAAAAAGAGTAAAAATCTTAGAAATAATCAGTAAAAATTCATAAAAAATCAAAAAATGTGTTTTCAGTTGTTGTAGTTAGTTTTTATTTTATAGTTTATCAAAAAAATACCGTTAGGATTTTATAGGCATTTTAAGGAATTTTAACTTGCCTTTATATCCCAGCTGGACATTGTTTGTTGTTTTAAGTTTATTTTATTTTTAGAAAATTAAAGAAAAATCAGAAAAACCCCATAAAATCCACAAAAACATTTGAATATTTTGAAAACCAAAAAATATTTTTGTTTGAATTTTTTGAGTGTTGTTGGTGCTTTAAATAATTATTGGAATGTGAATTTTTGAGTTCTTTTATTCTTTTTCTCATATTTTAAAATCATAAAAAATTTTGAAAAATTAAAAACCACCACTTCTTTGTTTTCCTTGGATTTCTAACTACTTCGTAGCGTTAGCATCACGTGCTCCTTGTGTTCGACCCTGGTAGTTATACCAAGTAAAATAAATTAGCGAGACCGCTCTATTTGATTGATTATTTTTATTTTGATGGTCTTATTTTCTTGATTGAGTCCGATCCGGTTGAGGTCGCAACGACCATTGATACCATTTACCTTAGTCGCTCGGGACACACTCATCAATAACTGAAATTGCAACATCTCAGAGGGGCACAACTGATAAAAACCCTTTAAAAAATATGAAGTCTCTGTACAAGGACGAATGAGGCAGACACATTTTGTTCTGATGGCAACAACAACAAGCAAGCAACAGTGGTGCACAAAGGTGTGCAACGACGAGGCGAGCAAGGAATGTTGTTGGCTGCAATGGTGGTGTGATTAGTGGTAGTTGTGGTGGTGGATGTGGTTGCAGCAATGTAGGCAACAACGATGGTTGTAGCAATGGTGCAAGTGGGTGGTGGCCACTCGCGCGGTGGTGGTGGTGCAGGCGATGGTGATGGTGGTGGTGTGAGGATGGTGGCACCGGTGGTGGTGGTAGTGACGTCGGTAATAGAGATGCCGTGAGGGTGGCAATTGCGATGTTGGCATGGTAGTGGTGGTATGGTGGTGGGGTGACAGGTGGAAAGAATGAGAAGGTGATATGTTCAGTGGCAAGGAGGGGAACATGCAATCAAATGAACGTCCTCAACGGCAGGTGGGAGGAGCGACTGCCATGAAAATGACGGGGGGGGGATGCACCTGATATCAAAATGAACAAGCCCTATGTTACATAGGAGAGAGACCTACCATTAAAATGATTTAACTCATGGCAATAAAAAACAAACTAATACATGTCACATCTTCAATGACCTGCCATACTACAAACGAATACATAACATGACAACATGTTGTCGAAGACCTGGCATCGAAAATGAACTGTATGCTATGAGTATAAGGAAATCTATTCCGAAATTTGGCATAATGGCTGTTAGGGTATTGTTACATCATTCATATAGATAGACAAACTTCCAATGTATTACTCATTAAATAAACAACCTCAAATCATATGTGACTAATGATGTCACTCCACGTAAGATGGATAGGTTTTTGACTAATTTTTTGATTTAAAAATCATTTTTACACATTTTTTTCCATATATTCTCCAAATGGGTCCATGATAACATTGTCAAATTGTATTTAAAAAGAAGAAAAACTTTATATAAAAAAATAATCCCCACAATAAGAATCCTTAACCAACAGAAGCGTCAGCTGTCAACGCGTATGTAACAGATATTAGTTTCATCTTCGTTGGTTTTTGTTCAAGTAGGTTTGAACTCAGATCGATATGGGTCTTTTTCATGAAACATCAGCATGACGTTCATCGCCAGATTCTTAATCAAATTGGCTGATTATGATACTCGTGGAAAGGATATGTCGTAAATCATATGTCACGTTGAGGACGATGTTTGGTATGGTAGAAAAGTTCGTTGATCCTCCACTCCTCTTTTAACAGCTAAACCTTCTACTCACGCAAAAGGAGAAAATAGCAGGGCTTGTACGTATCAGGAAACGAAAAATTAGAAGGGAGAAAAAACTACATAAATATGCAATTGCTTTAATGCCATTCTATTCCAAGTATAGCATGTACAAACCCTTATTACAAATATATAGCATGTTTTAACTTACTTTGTAGATAGATATATTGTTGTATTAAAATTGCATTTAGGTTTTAATTGGAAAACCTATTAATTACAATTGGCATTAATTTGGTTTCAATTGGAAAACCAAATGGTTTGGAGGGAAAGTTGGGAATTCCCAAATTTGAAACATGGTTGAGTTTGGGTGGAAATTTAGTACCATACCTTAGAGATCTAAACATTTGGTGGACTTATATATGAGTCTACACCCCAAGCTCTTGTAGCAATAGTAGAGAGGAGGAATGGAGGACCACACACGCGCACACGCGCCGCTCCGCTCCGTCTCCGGCTCCAGAGAGTCAATTTGGATCTCAATACTTTTGTTGCGGGTTTCATTTGGCTAACCGATTAAATTAATTAGACAAATTAATTTAATCGCGATCACATTAGGAATCGGACTTTATCCAAACAACTTGATTTAGCCGCGGGTTTAGAATTCGAATGGACACGCCCGTTGAGGGGCATTTTCGGAAACCAAAAGTTACCGCGCGCTAGGGTACGTGAGCCCCTCTTTTTATATCCCTCACCCGACGCCGTCTTTCTTCACTCGCAAGAAAAACCACACACGTCGTCTCTCTCTCTGGTTCTTCCTCTCACGGACGAACATCTTCCTCTTCTTCTCTCGGCTGCAGTTCTCTGAGGTACAATCGAGAACGATCCCATTGGTGTGCGCCGACGAAGATCGTGAGCCGTCGTATCCTGGGAGCGGATCGCCGGTACCCTACGCACCGGTATTGTGGGGGCGATATCTTCTCTAAGGACAGTCCATTTCATGGACGCTTCGGTGAATTCTAAACTAATCTTTATTTCATTTTGGTTATCGCAATATGTTTATTGATTTACCCTTTCTGGATCATACCCTTATTTATGTTTCCGTTCATTTAATCGGTTCATGTCTGCATTTTATAATCGGATAATATTTGAGAAACATACGATTAATATAATCTTAATCGGTGGTGTTTCTCTGTTAATTCATTTGGATCCGATGATTTACTGTTTAATATATGCTTCGATAATCTTTTTAACAACAATCTTAAAGAAGATATCCTGAACCGATTCTAGAATATCGGAAACAATGTTTAAATCGAGGGTAGATATGACGGGTATGCCTGAAAAATTCGGTGGACAGAACTTTAAGCGTTGGCAACAACGCATGAAGATCTGGTTAACCACCATAGGGTTAATCTCGATGCTTGAAACCGACTGTCCTACGATGGAGATGGAAAACTCCTCATCCGATAGCCATAAGGCGCAATCTGCATGGAAGGAACGCGACCGTATATGTCATGTTTGCATCTTGTTGGCTTTGTCCAACACTTTGTTTGACGTATATTGTTCGTCCATGCAGACTGCGAAGGGGATATGGGAAGACTTGTATCGGAAGTATAACACCGAAGACCTCGGTATTGAGAAATACTCCGTATCTAATTTTTTGAAGTTTTCCATGGTCGAGGGGAAGTCTGTTTCTAAACAGGCACACGAGTTTTTACTCCTGCTCCATGATTTAGAGGATGCCGAAATGAAACTTCTAGAGAAGTTTCAGGTCATGTGCATCATAGAAAAATTCCCCAAGTCGTGGGAAGATTTCGGTATGACCCTGAAACACAGGAAGAGGAAAATTTCTATGGATGACTTGATGGTGGCAATTGCCATAGAGGAGGAACACAGGAAACAAAAACCTTTGCTTTCTGTTGATATTCAGGTTAAGGTCAATTTTATGACCTCGAAGGGTAAGGATGAGAAGAGAAAGGGTCCTAATAATAATAAAATGAAACCAAAGGGCAAGATTCAGAAAAAGGCAAAGAATAAACCCTGCTGGCATTGTAATCAGGTTGGCCATTGGAAGAAGGATTGTCCGTCCTTGAAGGCTCAACCTAAGGCTACAGACGGGAGTCCACAAGTGAACATGATCACTATGGGACTCGGGGCTAGCGAGGGGTATGTCTCTGTAAAACCTGAACTATACAATATCCATGATCCAAATGAGTGGCTCGTGGATACGGGAGCCAATGTAGATATATGTTCTGACAGAACGTTGTTTTCTTCTTATTAGACCTGCAGCGGTGGGACTGTGAAGATGGGGAACGATTCTGCAGCAAGGGTGCTAGGGTCGGGACAAATCAACTTAAGGTTCTCCTCTGGACGTGTCTGGACGTTGCAAAGGGTGCTGCATGTTCCTGACATTAAGAAGAATGTGTTATCCGGCTCTATCTTAGTTAGAAATGGTTTTGAATTAAACTTTAAATGTAATAAAGTTGTTATTCTGAGACATGGAATTTTTTATGGAAAAGGCTATTTGGTTGATTTTGATTTGTTATTTAGAATTAGATGTGATTCAGTAAACATTAATGAATTGAATGTTTTGAATTCTGAATGTTCTAGTTCTGTGTCTCATGTTGTGAATAATCTAGAATCTTGTGATCTGTGGCATGGTAGATTGGGACATGTAAACCTAAATTTAATTAAAAGAATGATGAATTTAGAATTGATCCCTAATCGCACTATTGATAAAACTCAAAAATATGAAATATGTGTGCAAGCTAAGACACCTAGGAAGTCTTTTCAGTCTGTCTTTAGAGATAGTGAGATCTTGGATCTAGTACACACGGATATCTGTGAGTTTAATGGTGTGTTGACCCGAGACAATAAGAAATACTTTATCACCTTTATAGATGATGGCAGTAGATACTGCTATGTAAATCTAATGAAAACCAAGGATGAAGCCTTAGAGAAATTTCTTATCTTTAAGAATGAGGCAGAGACACAAACAGGAAAAGTGCTTAAACGCCTTAGGTCAGATAGAGGAGGTGAATATACCTCTAACTTATTTGATGAACAATGCAAATCTTTTGGCATAGTTCATGAAGTTACGGCCCCATATTCACCGCAATCAAATGGGATAGCAGAACGGAAAAATAGAACCTTAACTGACATGATCAATGCTCTCCTACAAAATTCTGGACTTCTAACCTATATGTGGGGAGAAGCCTTGAATACGGCTTGCCATATTCTGAATAGGGTGCCTCCAAGACATATGGAAAAGTGTCCCTTCGAACTTTGGAGAAATAGGAAACCAAGTTTAAGATATCTCAAAGTGTGGGGCTGTCTCGCTAAGGTTTTAGTCCCAGAACACAAGAGAAAGAAACTTGGTCCTAAAACTGTTGACGCAGTCTTCTTAGGTTACCTAGAAAATAGCTATGCATATAGGTTCTTGGTAATTCGGTCCGAGATACCGGGCATAGATGTCAACACTATTGTTGAACTCCGTGATGCTACCTTCTTTGAGGACGTCTTTCCGTTGAAGACTGGGATTCCTCAGAATCTGACCATTGAGGGCGCCTCCACATCAAGATCTATTCCAGATCAAGTGAAAGGATATCGAATGTGGGGGTTGAGACTCAACCTGAACCCAATGATCTTTCTGAAGAGAATGAGCCAAGGAGGAGTAAAAGACCTCGGATAGCCAAGGATCTGGGTAGCGACTTCGTTGTCTACCAGATCGAGGGTGATCCACCAAGTTACAAGGAAGCCATGGCTTCGTCTGAAGCAAAACAATGGAAGGAAGCCATCAAATCTGAGATGGATTCTACTATGGTTAATGGGACTTGGGAGTTGGTTGATTTACCCAAAGGATGCTCTACCATTGGGTGCAAGTGGGTGTTTAAGAGAAAGCTTAGATCTGACGAATCAATTGAAAAGTACAAAGCCAGATTAGTTGCCAAGGGCTTTAGGCAAAAGGAAGGTATCGATTATTTTGATACCTATTCCCCTGTGACTAGGATGACCACAATGCGGATGCTCATAGCATTGGCATCTGTATATGATCTTTCTATCCACCAGATGGATGTGAAGACCGCCTTCTTGCATGGCGATCTTGAGGAAGAGATCTATATGGATCAACCTGATGGGCTTGTGACTCCTGGGAATGAGGGAAAGATTTGCAAGATTGTCAAATCCCTTTACGGATTGAAACAAGCACCAAAGCATTGGCATGAAAAATTTGACAAGACTATTTTGTCATATGACTTTATGGTTCATGAATCCGATAAGTGTGTTTATTCGAAGGTGAAAGGTGATGAGTGTATTATCTTGTGCCTATATGTTGATGACATATTATTATTTGGATCACATATGAGGATTATTAATGAGACTAAGGCATTCTTAAGTAGCAAGTTTGAGATGAAGGACATGGGTGTTGCTGATGTGATCTTGGGTCTCAAACTAACAAGGTCAGTTGATGGGTTTGTAGTTTCTCAATCTCACTATGTTGAGAAAGTACTTGAGAAATTTGGATATAAAGATTGCAAAACTGTAAGCACTCCCTTTGATTCATCCAAAACACTGTTTAAGAACAAAAGTGGAGTACCTGTAGCCCAGCTAAGGTATTCACAAGTGATAGGAAGTTTAATGTATCTTGCAAATTGCACGAGACTTGATATTTCATTCTCGGTTGCAAAGCTGAGTAGATACACTAGCTGTCCTGACCGTACTCACTGAGAGGCTCTGGATCAAGTAATGAAGTACTTGAAGGGAACTATTTCCCTTAGTTTGCATTATGGTAGACATCCTTCTGTAATAGAAGGTTACAGTGACGCAAGCTGGATAGGGAAAATAGAGGAGTCTGGGAGTAATGGTGTTACAGGGTATGTATTTACCCTTGGAGGCGATGTTATGTGAAGCGGACCATTCTAGCTCGATCCACCTTTGAAGCCGAGCTGTGTGCTTTGGACACTACTGGAATTGAGGCTGAATGGCTAAGGGAACTTCTGTCTGAGATTCCCATGGTAGGTCAGCATGTTCCTGCGATCTCGGTACATTGTGATAATATGACCACAATTGCCAAGATCAAGAGTTCAAAGTTCAATCAGAAAACAAGGAGACACATACAAATCAGACTTAAGACGTTAAGGGTTTTGGTGTCTCAAGGAGTGTTGGCTGTAGATTTTGTTGGATCCAAAGACAACATGGCAGATCCGTTGACTAAGGGACTTGATAGATCTTTAGTTCTAAAGTCTAGGCTTGGGATGGGACTTGGACCCATTGGGAGTTCTTCTACAGTAGCAACCCAACCTATCTGAGTTGAAATCCCACAAAGTAGGTTCAATGTGGTAATAACAAGCTGTTTGGAGAACTGGTTGGCACTCTAAGTTTAATGCGTAAGCCTGAGTGTCTTATCCCTGGAAGCCTGAGTGCCATTTAAGCTGCAAGTTTAGGAAGAGCGTAGGCTCTGAATGGGTTCAAGCCTTTGGGTAGGATGTTAGCAGTGCATTTTTGGAGAACGCCACCTATGTGAGTGTTACTATGGGCCGCAGTTAAAAGAAGAGGGTCTTTCCTGAACACACTCATGAAACAGGATAAGGGTGCATGGCCTTTAAGTGCACCAACCCTGAAGATTACACCAAGAACAACGCTTTATTGTTTCTACCGTATACTTTAACACTAAGGTCTGAAGTTCAAGACGTAGTTTACTTCGTTCCTGTTAAAGTAAAAGTAGTAAACTCAAGTAGAGGTTCAAACCGGAAGGTACCTTTACTGAAAGCAAAATGTGGGTAGCCGAAAGAAGTCTCTTAATCCTTTTGAATCTCTTTTTCAAATTGGTGAATTCGTGGGGGATTGTTGTATTAAAACATGTATTTAGGTTTTAATTGGAAAACCTATTAATTACAATTGGCATTTAATTTGGTTTCAATTGGGAAACCAAATGGTTTGGAGGGAAAGTTGGGAATTCCCAAATTTGAAACATGGTTGAGTTTGGGTGGAAGTTTAGTAACATACCTTAGAGATCTAAACTTTTGGTGGACTTATATATGAGTCTACACCCCAAGCTCTTGTAGCAATAGTAGAGAGGAGGAATGGAGGACCACACGCGCGCGCGCGCTCCGTCTCCGGCTCAGGCTCGGGCTCGGGAGAGTCAATTCGGATCTCGATACTTTTGCTGCAGGTTTAATCGCGATCACATTGGGAATCGGACTTGATCCAAACGGCTCGATTTAGCCATGGGTTTGGAATTCGAATGGACATTCCCATTGAGGGGCGTTTTCGGAAATCAAAAGTCACCACGCTAGGGCACGCGAGCCCCTCTTTTTATATCCCTCACCCGACGCCGTCTTTCTTCACTCGCAAGAAAAACCACACACGCTGTCTCTCTCTCTGGTTCTTCCTCTCACAGACGAACGTCTTCCTCTTCTTCTCTCGGCTGCAGTTCTCTGGGGTACAATCGAGGACGATCCCGTTGGTGTGCGCCGACGAAGATCGTGAGCCGTCGTATCCTGGGAGCGGATCACCAGTACCCTACGCACCGGTATTGTGGGGGCGATATCTTCTCTAAGAACAGTCCATTTCATGGACGCTTCGGTGAATTCTAAACTAATCTTTATTTCATTTTGGTTGTCGCAATATGTTTATTGCTTTACCCTTTCTGGATCATGCCCTTATTTATGTTTCCGTTCATTTAATCGGTTCCTGTCTGCATTTTATAATCGGATAATGATTGGGAAACATACGATTAATATAATCTTATTCGGTGTTGTTTCTCTGTTAATTCATTTGGATCCGATGATTTACTATTTAATATATGCTTCGGTAATCTTTTTAACAACATATATAACAAGTTTTATTGCCGCAAATTCAAACTCATGCTGTGTGTGTGTGTGAGGAAATGGAAGCTACATCAGAATATAGCTAACCTTAGCTACATCATGGGTAATTCCGTCTTTTCTTTTATTTTTTTCGAAAATACCATGATGAATTTTCATAACTATATCCCTCTAATATGTCATTCAAATTTCGTCAGAAACATAGACTCCTACGATCTCCATCCAGAACAGGTAAAATGCAGCAAATATGTGATGGTTAAAAAATGATTGTCTGAAATCTAACTTTATCGATAAAATAACAAGTTTAAAAATAAGAAAACCCAATATAGATCTAACTCATCGTATAAATTCTGTGTATAACATTCTACTAGGTATGTTCCCTTCCTTATGATAGTGTATCTCTCGTATAGCTCAATTTTAGAAAAAGAAACATATTTGCACACAAAACCTTGACATCTAATTTATAGTCGAATTTTTTTAGATGAATTCGACTATCCATTTTCAACCAACTAGCCAAGTATTCCGTTCGTTTAAATTTATGGCATGCAATTCTTTGGATTATAGTAAACCAAAATGTTACCAGAGGTGACTATTTGGATCAAAACTTCCTTTCATCGTTGTTTTTCTTATTCTCTTTCTCGTCTTCTTCTTAAAAATCTTTATCAACTCTCCCTGTATGAAGAAAGGTTGCTCCATGAAACTTTCATGCCTTATCTTCTACAATGCAACTTAGTTATGTGAAGGCTGGGCTTTGGGAGTGCGATTTCCATGATTGATGGTGTTGGCTATTGATGAATCCACATTTCATCATCTTTATTCTATCATTTTGGCACCAAAAATCCTAGCAAATGTCTGTAAATACCCTTAAATAGAGCATCTTAGCATTCATGCATGTGCATCCTAATAGTGTATAAAATACTGTAATTAAGGCCAAAATTATAGAATTAATAAAAGAAAAGAAAAAGAATAAAATATTGTAAATATTTTATGACCCAAAACCCCGAGACCTAGGCAGCTTGATGAATAGGTCGACAAGGAATAAAGTAGGGGGAGATAAGGGACAAATACCTATATTATTCTATTCATTCTTTATTCAGTTTGGGACCTATTTTTTGTTCCACTTTTTATACCTCAAATAAAGAAACCCTGTAATGAAAGTTGTAGATAATTTTATAAAGAAAAATACAAAAATAATTTCACAGAAAAATAATGTACAGATAAAGAGTTATGGTCTGAAAAAAAACCAGAATCCCAACTTCCCAGACCCGTATCTCACAAATGAAAATTCCAAATGCAGCAAACTCACCTTTAATTGTATATAGAATAAAATAAGCTATTTAATGGTGGTGGTTTTGCATTTGGCGGAGTTACGGTTTGAAAGTTGAGTTTTGGACCCACATTGTATACTTGTACAGATTAAAATATTCAATTTATTATTTATTCATTATTTTTATATTTTTATATTTTTATAATGTTGTTAATACTTATAATAATTATGTGTATTAAAATCAGAATAAAAATACAAAAGAAATACAAATAAAAAATACTTATATATATCATATACATAGGTATTAGACCTATACTTATACCTATATAAAATACACTTCTATTTTATTAAATATACTAAACAATGCAGAAAAATGAAATAAAAATATATTTACTTGTATAAAAGTATTTTATAATTTTGTAAAATAATAAACAAAAACAATAAAAGTGAAATACACAAAATAAAAATAAAATTCTAAAATACATAGGTAATATACCTATATAGGGCTAAAAAGTAAACTTGTAAAAATATACCTCGTAAAAATAATTAAAAATAAGAATAAAATACTTCATAAAAAATAAACATTTCTCATTTTATAATTAAAAGTTAAATAAATCGTTTACTATTTTTAAATTAATTAATAAAACATTTTTTCAGAGTTTTTCCTGGTTGGTCCACGTGGACCAATGATTTAGCCAAAATTCACGGAGTCTAAAAGTGGTGTCTCACACAAGGCGGAGACAACCGTCGCTGTGACGACTCACAATGAACTCTGAACTAAAATCAACAATTAACCCACACTAAAGATCAATGAATTAGAACTAATGTGGAGTTAAAATGTATTTTTAACTATGCACAAATGGTGTATAGGGACGAGTATGCAGAGAGTTCGAACACAGGGAGCAAACAAGGTAGTTCAAGCAAATGTGCTCAAGTGTGTGTGTGATGTGCCTACACTAAGCAATCAAGCAAAGGGAATTTTTGTGGGTTTTTAGTTTTTAATTTTTTTATTTTTTTATTTAATTTTTTATTTTGTATTTTGATGTTTGATTTTCTGATTTTTATATTTTATATTTTTTTATTTTTTATTTTCTTTTTCAATATTGGAAAGTAGAGATAATATAATAAAAGGCAAGGTAAAATATTTATAAAAATGTGCAAAAATAACCAAAAATTCAGGAATAAAATGTTTTTGATATTTTTAAGATTTTTTACTGTTTTTGTGATTTTTGGGGATTTTTCAAGGTGTTTTTGGTATTTTTAAAGACTGAAATAAGGCAAAACAGTGGAAATAGGGCTGGCTGTGATTAAAATGAGATTTAAAAATAGCAACCAGTAGCTAAAAATTTTCACACTATTTTTCAAATAAAAAGAACAAAATAAGGAACACACAGAACCTGAGTTTGTATTTTTTAGAGTTTTCCTTGATTTTATATATTTTTTTGAAGTTTTTGAGTGTTTTTGAATTTTTAGTGTTTTTCTTTTGAGATTTTTAATGATTTTTGGATGACACTGAAATAAGATAAAATAGACACTAGGTAATTTTTTTGGAATTTTTGGAGAGGTTTTAATATTTTTTTGGTATTTTCTAAGCTAGACAGTGCACAAAATAGATGTTTTTGATTTTTAATAAATATGAAAATAAAGTAAAATCAAAAACTAAAATGGTGGCGTCTAAGTACACATGTCCAGGAGCTTAAGTTCAAAATTTGAGAAATTTTGGAGTTAAAATGATAGGTCAAATAATTAGAGCAATCATCCAATCAATAATCAGTCCTGGCAGGGGCATATATGCAAATACACAAAACATCCAGGGGCATACACGTAATTTTCCACACAATATTGAACTGAATATTTAATTTCTAGCACCAGAATGCAATTACAAAAGCCGCATGGGCATGCTAGCAATTTTCCCACCAGGGCGCGTGACTTGCATGCGCCTGGCGAGGACTGGAATGTAATTTCTCAAACTCCGGGGGCCTACTTGCAAAATATCCAAAAAGTTTACACGTGATACGAAAGTTTTTGTACTGAAACGAAATACACAAAAGTCCGAGGGTGTCCTTGCAAAATGCCCACCCCCTCACGTGTACAGGTCACGTGAGGTGACGTGGCGAAGGACCTGGATGCAAATAAACAAAGTCTGGGGGTCTTTATGCAAATATTACAAAACTATTACACGACAGACAAAAGTTTGAATATTAAATACTAAATACAAAAAGATGCGAGGGTGTAGATGCAAAATACCCTCGCATAGGCGATCCGACGACGTTGGCGAAGGTGTTGACACGTGGCGGACATCCAACGGTTGGGCTTCAGGCGCGATCCAGCGGCGTGGGGCACGCCACTTATCCACGTGGCAACTCCTCCGAGCGCGATGACGGTTCGCCCGTGGACCGCTGAGATCAGATCTCGGATGAGATCCAACGGTGGCTGGCGAAGGCAATCGGACGGTCCACGTCAGAACTGGGGCCTCTCCTTGATCGGACGGCTGCGACGCTTGGTGGAAGAACAGGGAAGAAGGACCGCCGTGGCGACCTTCTCCCGGCGATGGCGACGCGCTCCGGCGATGATTGAGCTCCAAAAAGGGCCCTGAGGGTTGCTGGGAGTCTCCTCTGTCGTCTGGAAGCGATGGAATGGCGAGGCGATCGGCGGAGCTCTTCAGCGGTGACGCGGAAGATGCAGTGCTCCAGGTGCTCCGGCGAAGGGTCAAAAGGGCTCCAGATGCGTCAGAGCACTCCAACACCTGCACAAAAAGGTTAAGGAGGTCGAGGGCAAAGTGCCTCAACCTCAGGTGACTCTCGAAGTGGAATGAAGGGCGAGATAGGGGCTCGCCGGAGTTGCGCTCCGGTGAGGTGATCGATGAGGTGATGAAGTGATCGATTCAACGCGAAAAGATGGGGGAAATGATCCAGGATCTATGAGGAACGTGAAGGGAATAAAACGAAGCAAAGAACAGCCTCGATGGCCTGGGGCCAGAGGGTAGATACCTCGACAGCGGAGCTTCGCCGGAGGTGTGGAACGCGCGTCGATCAGGTGCTTTCCCGTCGCCTGGACGCTCGGGGCTCGGAGCTGTCACCTCCAGGCACCTTCAGCACGACCAAGGGGGAAGGATCGGTGGGAATTCGCGGTTCGAAATTCAAAAGAAGGTGGGCTTTAGGTTTTAAAGGGTTGACGGTCAGAGGAGGAAGAACGAGGTGCGGAGGTGGTTGGCGTGATGCACGTCCCGATGCAAACGTTAGGCGTGCAAGATGGTCCAGCGAGGAAGGATTTTGCAGAAGGAATTGAGTCGAAAGGATGAAAGCACGCTCCTCGAAAAAATGGTGAAAATGGGGTCAACAGCGGGTCTGACACGAGCTACAGGGTGTAGGTCAGACTGTTGACCTAGGTCAACAGTCCTGGCCTCCTGGTTGGTCCACGTGGACCAACCAGGAAAAACCCTGGAAAATATTTTATTAATTCTATTTAAAATACTAAATGGCCGAATTAAATAAAAGTTATAAAATAAAAAATACTTAAAATTTTATGTAGTATTTTATTTTGATTTTTAATTATTTTTAGGAGTTATATTTTTACAAGTTACCTTTTTAACCCTATATAGGTATAATACCTATGTATTTTAGTATTCTATTTTTATTTTAGGTATTTTTAATATTATTATTTTTATTTATGATTTTATAAAATTATGAAATACTTTTATATACACATATATATTTTTATTTTATTTTTCTGATTTACTTTGTATGTTTAATAAAATACAAGAGTATTTTGTACAGGTATAGGCATAGGCAGTATACCTATGTAGTCTTTATACAAGTATTTTTATTTTTATTCTTCTTTGCATTTTATTTCAATTTTAATGTACATATATATTATTAGTAATATTTACAAAAATATAAAAATATAAAAAATATAAAAATAATGAATAAATAATAAATTGAATATTTTAATCAGTATAGCTATATAACGGGGGTCCAAAACTCAACTTTCAAACCGTAGCTCCGCCAAATGCGAAACCACCGCCATTGGATAGATTATTTTATTCTATATACAATTAAAGGTGAGTACACTGCATTTGGAGTTGTCAATTGTGAGATACGGGTCTGGGAAGTTGGGATTTTGGATTCTTATTCAGACCATAACTTTTTATCTGTACATTCTTTTTCTGTGAAATCAATTTTGTATTTTTCTTTATTAATTTATCTACAACCTTTATGTACAAAGTTTCTTTATTTGATGTACAAAAAGTGGAACCAAAAATAGGTCTCAAAATGAATAAAGAATGAACAGGAAGTATAGGTATTTTATCTGTGTTTCTGACCTTATCTCCCCCTACTTTATTCCTTGTCGACCCATTCATCAAGATGCCTAGGTCTCGGGGGTTTTGGGTCATAAAATATTTGCAATATTTTATTCTTTTTCTTTTCTTTATTTATTCTATAATTTTGGCCTTAATTACAGTATTTTACACACTATTGTGATGCACATGCATGGATGCTAAGATGCTCTATTTAAGGGTATTTACAGGCATTTGCTAGGGTTTTTGGTGCCAAAATGATAGAATAGAGATGATGAAATGTGGATTCATCATCCCCCTATACTTTACCTTTGCTAGTCCCTAGTAAACACTTATGCAATAAGTGCAAAGAGAAAAGAAAGAAAAGAAAAAGAAGAACTTGGATTTTATTTGATTATCAAACTTGTCTGCACAAAATCAAAGTTTGGAGCTTAAGTCGGACCTTTGGAACTTTAGTGCGGGCGGAACCTTAGTGAGAACCGTGTTTGAAATCCAACAGTCCCTGAGAATCCCAAAACTTTGTCCAAGTCTCCTCAATAGCCAGGTCAGAAATACTTCAATTCATACGCAAACCCTTACGGCTATGAATCTGACTTGTACAGTGTAAGTGATGGTGGCTCTTCCCAACTAGAATGGCAAAGAAACTGACTTCTCCAGTATGACAACCCAATGATTCCCCAATCCAGCAACTCCATCCTCGAGGAGCGGGGTATTCCCTTCTAAGTTCAAGTGGCAACCAGCTCAAGAGGAGGGGGTGAAGAGAAGAATGGACAGTAGCCAGTGTAGCTACCTATCCTTGGATGCAAGACCAGTGTAGTCAAGTCATCCTGCTGCAGGCTCACATATTTGACTTTGGAACTCAAGCTTGCTTATTGACTTTGTACATACTTGCAGGCTTTTTATTTTTGTACATGCCTGAACTTTTTTTTTTAAATACTATATACAGCAGCATTTACATAAGGAGTTTTTCCTCTTGAGCCAGTAGACTATCCCTCTTTTGAAGCTTTATCGCAACCCACAGCCTCCTGTCTTTAGACTTCCTAATCACTGGACGGGTTGGGGTGCACTTCCCTCCCTAGAGGAGGACAAATGTTTCCACTTGTGTGCGTCTCATACCGGCAAATCCAATCCCCTCACCACTCCAACTGAGTTGAGCCATGTGAAAGGTGCAGGAGTCCAAGTTAGGTCATTATCAACAAGAGTCGTGCGTGTGCTCCGAAATACTCTACTTAGGCAGTCAAGAATCCATTGAACTAAGTCCCGTGATCCTCAAAGAATTAAGTCAACTAGACCTGAAGTACCTCAAACCCAGTTCCTATAAGGTTCCCGTTATTAGGTAGATTTTAAGGTCCAATCAAGCTCCAATCTTCGGATTTTACTTAGACTTGTTCAACTATCAAACTCAATCCGAAAAATGCTCATGCTATGCAATGCAATGCAGAAAATATTTTTGTGATGCAATTTTCAAGATTTTGAACTTTTTAAGGATTTTTGAAAAGATGATGATGCATGATGATGCATATGCAGATGCATTTTTTGTATTTTTCAAACAGATTTTTCAAATGTTTTTGGATTTTAATTTTGCAAATGTTTTTGGGAATTTTGAAAATAAAAAGTTTTGGCTAAAAACTAGGTGAAAATATGTACACGGGAGTGCTTCTTATATTTACAAGAAGTGGGCTTTAAGAATTTACAGGGTAAGTGATCAATTTTATACATATATACATAGTGGATTTTGGTGTGATGTTAGTATTCCTCAAACTTATTTGACACAAGCTTTTCACACAATTTTTGAAAACTATAGTCCAAAATAGTTTTTACAAACATTTTACACACATTTGAAAACATTTTGCAAAGGCTTTCAAAACAGTATATATAGGTTTTTCAAATCATTTTTGCAACCATTTTTCAAACCATTTGCAAATCATTTTTCAAACATTTAATTTCACACAAAGAAAATAAGTTTCTACAAACCACGCATTTTCACACAGGTTGAAAACATGTAACAAAATATTTTCAAAATAGTTTTCAATAAATGTTCACAAAGATTTTCAAACTATTTTTCAAACATTTTGCAAAAAACATTTTCACCTGATTTATTAATCAGTAAATACAAAAAGAATTTGAGGAATAACCACATCTTTTTATTAAGGATTTTTAATGAATTTTAAAGAATTATTAGCCATATTTATTAAGAAAATACAAAAGTACGAGTTATGGCTAAAGTATATACATAGTATATATGACCCCCCTATACTTAGCTTGAGCTATGTCCTCATAGATCGGAGAGAAAAGAGAAGACATAACTCGTACTAAGTATAGACAAGTCTAAAGAATAAATGGATAAATCAATGAATCAATGAATGAGAAGTTGACCGTCCCCCCTATACTTAGGATCGAATAATCCTAAGTATAGCAGACTGTACACAACGCAGGGAGGGTCAAGGGTGGGAATGAACAGATCGTACTCAGATTGTCTCCCCCTATACTTAGGGTAAGATATCCCTAAGTATAGACAAGAAGAGGAGACAATGGAGAGGATCGAAAAGAATAGAAAAACTCGGGGTGCACACCCCCCTATACTTAGGACAAAGTACGTCCTAAGTATGGAAAACTGTCTACAAGGGCGACACCTTTTCGGTAGATGAAGAAGATAGAAAAGAAAAAGATGAAAGTGATATGAACAGATGGACCTGTACAGCGGGGAATAGAGTTGATTACCATGTATGAGATGCAGATGATCAGAATCAAAGGACACATCTCATACCAGAAGAATGGGGGCAACGTCAATGGTCGGCGGATCATGATCAAGATATAGTTTCAAGCGCTGACCATTGACGCGGAAGGTAGAGGAAGATGACGGTTCGGATATGTCGATGCTGCCATTGTCATGTACCTTCCTGACCACATACGGTCCTTTCCACTTGCTCTGCAACTTTCCTGGGAATAATTTCAGCCTGGAATCAAACAACCATACTTTCTGATCTGGCTCAAACTGTTTATGGTTGATATGCGAATCGTGCCATGTCTTCACTTTCTCTTTGTACTGTAGGCTGTTGGAAAAGGCTGTATCTCTAAGTTCCTCCAGGGCTGCCAATTCAGCTCTTCTCTGTTCTCCTATACTCTCGGGATCTAGAAGCAACCCAGTAACTGCCCAAAAAGATTTGTGCTTGATTTCCACTGGCAAATGGCACGGCTTGCCATAGACGAGACGAAAGGGAGATGTTCCCAATGGATTCTTGAAAGATGTCCGATAAGCCCACAAGACCGAGTCCAAAAGCTGTGACCAATCCTTTCGGTCTGGGCGGACAACTTTCTGCAAGATTGTCTTTATCTCCCTATTCGATACTTCGGCAAGACCATTAGTCTGAGGGTGATAAGGAGTGGCAACCCGATGGTCAATGCCGAACTCGTCTGCAAGGGCCCTGACTTTGTCATTGATGAAGTGAGACCCCCCGTCTGAAATCAAGACTCTAGGTACCCCGAACCGTGAAATGATATTTTTCCTCAAAAATTTGCAAACGGTTTTAGCATCTGCGGCTCGGGCGGGGATGGCCTCAACCCATCGGCTAACATAATCTACAACGAGCAAAATATGCTCGAATCCCTGACTTTTAGGAAATGGGCCCATGAAATCAATTCCCCATGCATCAAAAACCTCACAGAAGTGAATTGGTTGCATGGGCATCATGTCTCTCTGTCCGCAGGTTCCCATTTTCTGACAGTCAGTGCATCTCTTCACGAACTCATCAGAATCCTTGAAGAGAGTAGGCCACCATAGGCCGGATTGAAGCACCTTCTGTGCTGTCCTTTTTCCAGAATGATGCCCTCCTGCCTCAAGCTTGTGGCAGTATGTGAGGACGTTGTGCTGCTCTTCTTGAGGAATGCACCTCCTCCAGATACTATCCCCTCCTTCATGATAAAGGACGGGATCCTCCCAATGGTAAAACTTGGCCTTAGCTAGGAAGGTCTCAAGTTTCTGCCTGGGCCAACCCTGAGGGACTGTCTTGGCAACAAGATAGTTTACAAAGTCAGCATACCACGGGAGTGAGGTGACAGCCAAGATCGCCTCATCTGGAAATGTCTCTGTGATAGGTGCGCTGGGCTCAGATTCCTCAAGATTCTCCAATCTGGAGAGATGATCCGCCACCACATTCTTGACTCCAGGCTTGTCCTTAATCTCAATATCAAATTCCTGGAGTAGAAGGATCCATCTGGTGAGACGTGCTTTGGCATCCTTCTTAGCCATTAAATACCGGATGGCGGTATGATCAGTGTAAATGGTCACTCTAGATCCGAGAATATATGATCGATACTTATCAAGAGCGAATACTACGGCCAGCATCTCTTTCTCAGTCACAGTGTAATTCCGCTGCGCGGCATCCAAAGTCCGGCTGGCGTAGTGAATGGCAAAGGGTAGTCCATCCCTCCTCTGTCCAAGCACAGCCCCAACGGTAAAATCTGAAGCATCCGTCATGATCTCGAATGGAAGAGACCAATCGGGTGGCTGAAGGACAGGAGCTGAAACAACCATATTCTTGAGAGTCTCAAAAGATTCAAGACACTTATCATTAACAATAAACTCGGTGTCTTTGGTCAGCAAGTCAGTAAGCGGTCGGGCAATTCGACTGAAGTCCTGAATGAACCGTCGGTAGAAACCGACATGCCCCAGAAAAGACCGTAACTGACGCAAATTGGACGGTGGATTGAGCTTTCTGATGATATCCACCTTAGCCGGATCGACCTCCATGCCCCTGTTGGAGACGATATGACCAAGGACCGTCCCCTGAGTCATCATGAAATGACTCTTCTCCCAGGATAAAACAAGGTTAACCTCAATGCAGCGCTTGAGCACACGGTCTAGGCAGTCAAGACAAGCATCAAACCCGTCGCCGTAGACCGAGAAATCGTCTATGAAGACCTCTAAACAGTCACCCACCATGTCCGAGAAGATGGACAACATGCACCTTTGGAATGTCGCCGGAGCGTTACATAGACCAAAGGGCATCCGTCTGAAAGCATAAGTCCCAAACGGACAGGTGAATGTCGTTTTCTCCTGGTCTTCGGGCGCAATGGCCACTTGATTGTATCTAGAGTACCCATCAAGGAAACAATAGTGACTCTTCCCAGCTAGCCGCTCGATAATCTGATCAATGAATGGTAGCGGGAAGTGATCCTTCTTGGTGGCCTCATTCAATCGTTTGTAGTCCACACAGACCCTCCAAGAAGTTGGTACTCTGGTAGCGATCTCCTCTCCAGACTCATTAACAACTGTAGTGATACCCGTCTTCTTAGGTACCACAAGTAGCGGACTTACCCATTTGGAGTCGGAGATGGGATAGATAAAATCGGCGCTCCACCACTTGGAAATTTCTTTCATGACTACGTCTCGAAGATTCGGGTTCAACCGTCGTTGGAACTCACGCGACGGCTTAGCATTATCTTCAAGATAGATGTGGTGTGAGCAAAGATTTGGGCTCAGCCCCTGGAGATCAGCTATACTCCAACCGATTGCCTTGCGGTTTCTTTCAAGAACCTCCATCA
Source organism: Ottelia alismoides (assembly GCA_037367405.1). Taxonomy (NCBI): domain Eukaryota; kingdom Viridiplantae; phylum Streptophyta; class Magnoliopsida; order Alismatales; family Hydrocharitaceae; genus Ottelia; species Ottelia alismoides. The sequence continues at coordinate 466,334 of JAZKJV010001223.1, forward strand.
GACGAGATTCTTGCTCTCTAGTCAAATCTGCTGAGATAATGACTGGGTGCATTTCTGGCTCTCCAGCAAGGAATCTGTACTTCATCGACTGCGGTAGAGGTTTCCGTTCTGGACAACTGGGAGGTGGCAGATCTGGCTTCTGATATGTTTGTGTGAAGGCGACCAGGTCTGCATGGGAGAACTCTTGTTCTGCATGAATTTCTGACGAAGGGCGGCCTTCTGAATCAACTATAAATTGCACCGGCTCGCACTCTGTCATGGTTGTTGGCTCAGTAGGAATCAGACAAGGTAAATAGTCATCAAAGTCATCCCAGTCAATGTCTGAATCCGAGGGATCAGAAGAAGATGAGTATGATTGAAATTCCTCAGCACCACTCATCACAACACTGTCAGCCTCAGAGATATCCTCATCCAGGGATGTGCTCTCCCGGCTCTCGACTGCCATGAGCTTGAGATACAGTGAATCTGTAGGCAAGGCGAGGGTCGGTGCTACGGGATCTTTCCAATTGGATTCATCATCAGTCATCTCAAAATCACAGACCTGGTGGATGTCTAGCTCCTCCTCTGTCATCTGCTCGGCTTCGCTGGACTGTTCGGAGCACTCTAATTCTCTGGCTCTGGTTTCCTCGATCGTCTCTATCTGTATGGTTTCGCCCTCTACGCGAAAACATACCTTCCCGCTATCATGGTCGGTCACCGCCTTGGCTGTGACCAAGAATGGACGTCCGAGAATGATGGGGGCATCAGTTACCGCCTCAGGGATCTTCATGTCCAACACAACGAAGTCCACGGGGAATTTCAGGCCCTGAATGGTAACGACCACGTCTTTCAATAACCCCTTAGGCCTCTTAATCGACCTATCAGCAAACTGAAGGACGGTTCTGCTTCGAAGAAGAGGACCAAACTCGAACTGCTTGAGTAAGGCTGCCGGAAGGAGGTTAATTAAAGAGCCACTGTCTAATAGAGTACGATCAAACTGCTGCTCCTGAATCTCGCATCTGACATAGGGAGCTCCTGCGTCTGGTCGCTTGGCTGGCAGTTTGTTCTGGATGATGCAACATGTGTCATGAGTGAGCATATGGATTTGATCTCTGTGCCTCTTCTTCCTTCGGACAGTAGTTGTTTCTTTCAAATTTTTCTTGAAGAAGGGGATATGCTCAAATGCTTCTCGTAGAGTCAGCTGAATATGAAATCTGTCAATCATTTCGTTGCCGAACTCTACCTGTTGGCTCTTTTTTGGATTTTCTTTTTTATTCCCCTTCGCTCGGCGGAGTGCCTCAGGGAAGGGGATGGTAGGGGCCTCCTCAGATGGAGGCCTAGGAATCGGTCCCTGTGCCTGTGAAGACGGAGAATCCATACAATAATCATCATTCACCACATATGGATCCGCAATTTGAACAGAAACCTTTCCTTTATTCATATTTTTGTTTTTGTTCCCACAGTCTCTAGATACAAAATGTGGCAACATCACAGATGATGGCTCAACAAAAGTAGATGTGGTGGCCTCAGCACCACCACTAGCACCGGTCTTTGCGGCATCAGCACCGCGCTCGGGATCATCATCCAAAATAGTGGCTTCAGCACCACCGTTTGCATCTGGTATCACAACGGCATCAGTACCGTCGTCCTGGACTCCATCATTGGTGGCATCAGCACCACCGTCTTCAACATCATCATTAGCGGCATCAGCACCGCTCCTCTGCTCCTCTGGCGCTCCTGGTTCAGCATCTGGTTGTCGCTCAGAAGAGGCGCCGCCGGCTGGCATCCTACCGCTCCTAGTAGTCACAAAATCAGCATCATTCAAAGAATAAGACATATCATTCAAATCGTCACTAGGAGAGGTATCCTCTGTGAACTCTACCTCCTCAGATTTTCTTTTTAGGTTATTAGGATTAGGTTCGATCTGAGCGGGTATGGCGGCTTTGCCTTTGATGATATCCCGCATCTCCTGCCGGAATTCATCCATTTCTTGCCTGAAAGATGCTCGCTGTTCAGATAGCAAGCGGGCAAGATCATCGAGGGCTGGGTTCTCATAAGCTGGGCCCTGAGAACCGGATGTCTGTCCCTGCTGGAAATGGGGTTGCTGCTGCTGGTGTTGTTGCTGATACTGGGGGGAAGGCTGGTGATAAGACTGCTGAGGCGGCTGGCGCTGCCTCCACTGTTGTCCCTGATAGGTGGGACGAGGACCACTGTGATATTGTTGCGGCTGGGCATACTGGGGCTGCTGGTTATGCTGTTGTGTCGGCTGGCTGTTCTGCTGTCCTTGGGCAGGAGGATGCTGCTGGGATGAGGATCCACCATTGCCCCAACGGAATCCGGGGTGATCCCTACGAATTGCGGGCTGAGGGTATCGGTCATACCAAATCCCATTGACTTCCATCAATGGTTCCTGCTCAAAGGAGGGTGGAGGAAGAACTGCCAGTGGCTGCTCCGGCTGATAGACCACTATCTGCGTGTCCGAAGATGGCGGTTGCTCTGAATGGTATTGCAGCAATGGAACCGGCTCCACCTGGATATGGTTCACCTGGCGGTATGAGGTAGAGGCCTGGTTGGGATTGCTGCTGCTGGAAGCAACCTGTGACCTGGGAGGCTGTTGGGAATGGGCTTGTGCCTCCTGAATACATAGAATTTGAGTCTTCAGGTCACTCATGGTTTTGGTGAGAAGGTCCATCTGGGCTAGACCTTGGTTCTGCTTCTTTTCCAGGATCTCCATGCGGTCCAACTTTTCACTAATTATGCCCATGTCGGCTGCGGCTGATTCGGCTTGAGCTGCGGCTACCGACGGTGTGTTGGGACCGGCATCGATGCGGGCGATCCTCTGAAATGATCCCGCTCCTTGCGGGGGCTTCTGCTGTGTATAGACTCGGGCCTGGGTCATCACTGTGGAGTTTTCTGCCATGCCTTCGTAGATGGCCCAGACGTCGTCTTCTCCCTTGGAGAAATAGGACCCACCGCAAGAGGCGTTCACAAGCCCCTGCAGCTCCGGTGTCAACCCACAGAAGAAACTCTGTACGAGATTGGGCTTGGAGATATCATGGTGCGGACACCGGTCTATGAGCTCTCTGAATCGATCCCAGGCTTCATGGAATTGTTCATTTGGGATAATGACGAAATTGCTAATCATAGCTCTAGCTGCATTGGTTCGGCCGAGAGGATAGTATTTCTTCAAATATGCGGTCCGGAGATCTGCCCAAGTATCGACGAATCGCCCAAGGTGTTTGAGCCAATATGCGGCTCTATCAACCAAAGAGAATGGGAAGGCGATCATCTTAATGGTGTCCTCGGTCATCAACCGATCATGGATAGTGCTGCAAATCATCTAAATTCCTGGAGGTGGAGGTGCGGCTCTTCGGTCGGCAGCCCGTGAAACTTGGGTAGCAACTGAATCGTGTGGTGCCGAAGCTCGAAGTCTCCGTGGATTGGCGGGAGTCTGATCCACCGGTGAGTGAGGGACGAAGCTGAGTTGTGCAGTTCCCTCATGATAGTCTGTGGCGGTCGCTCAGCGTCTGGATCGCCTCCTCCTGCATCGGGTCCTCCTCCTCCACCTCCGCCACCTCCCCCAGGTCGGTTTTCTCTCAGCTGTGCTATCTCTCTCATCAGGTCACCCATGAATGTTCCCTGGTCACGGATCTGTCTCTGCATATTCTCCAGGGACGCTAGCAAGGAATTGTTGATGGCCACTTGATCGATTATGAACGGAGGGTGATCGTGGTCATCTGGGTGCTCGCCTCTGTCTGCCATTGCTGGATTTTCCGAAAAAGCAAAAGAGGCCATCTCAGGTGCTGTCGAATGAGCGGAACTCTGTGATGCACTAAATTCTGACACAATTGGACTGAGAGAAGGAGAATGGGAAGGGTGGTCGAGGGGGAACAGGGTGGATGTGAACTCGGGCTCGGAGAGCGGACTCTCCGAGGCATTCCTAGATGAGTAAGGAGGAGTGCTAGATAGCGGTGCCGACAAGGTCGGCCTAAGAGATCTCCGTCCCATCATCTTGATTATTCCAGAAGAGTGGGGATAATGCAAGAGAAGAGGAAGATGATATGCAACAAAATTGTGCACAATTGTGCGGTGTTTTTGATCTTGACCTGAATAAATCTAGCAATCAAACACAAAGCAAGGGTGACTTCACCAACTCAACTCGTGAAGCCGTGAAGGTTCGGCTTTTATCTTGTCAATTTTTAGCTTGTTTTCAGGTATTTATCTTATCACGAGTCCTTAGAACGCTACGCCTATAGGAGCGAGAGTACTGCCAGGAAAGTGTCCCCGTACTTGTCCTCCTCCTGTGTAACCTGTAACTTGCGCTTTTTGAGGTCCTTGTAACCCTTCCTGGATCCCTACTCAGCCAAAGAAATAGAGGGAGGAAGCCCATAGGCGAAACCGATACTTCGGACCTCGCTCGCAACGGAATCACCCGTGAGCGTGCAAGATCCTACTCGGACGCAGCCGGTGAGACAGACACACCCGTGAAGGCGTGGCCTAGGCTCAGTACTTCAGACAAGGTCGGTGCTCACACAATAGCGAGTCACCAATGGCGACCAAGTCCTACTCGACTACGTACGATAGTAGCGCCAATACTTCGGAAATCCAGGCGATACACAAGGCAGCCACAAGTTGGGTTTTGGGCTCTAATCCTTACGAAGCGCTCACCTCACTTGGAAGGAAACCTTCCCATGCAACCTGAAGACAAGTGAGGGTGTTACTCTCCCCAGGCAATGAATCCAATTACCGATTTTATTTTGGTCAAGTTTTCTTTAGCAGTCCCTTTTTTAATTTTTTTGGTGTTATCGCTTCTTTTGAGTAGATTCAAACAAGCGCCTAACGGTTTTTGTATTTTTCCTTTATCCTACTTTGTTCCAAAAACAGAGGGAGAATAGAGTCGGAAAAGCCGTGCAAGTCGACACCAAGGTGGAAATCTCACCTTTGTGCCTAGATGATGCGTGCAAAGTAAGAGGACTTACAGCGAATCCCAGCTCTCTCCATGCGGGATGCAAAGCAGAATTTTTAAACCTAAGCTATATGGCGATGTGCAAGCGGAAATCGTCCTAGAACAGGCAACTGCTAGCGTGAAGAACCACAAGCTAACTATTAACTCCTAATCCGAGTGTCCGGTCTAGGCTCACCCCTCCTCTGCTCAACACATTTGAGTTAGGAGAAAGCGCTTGTTCGGGTGTGAGCTCGCGGCGCGTGGATCGGAAGCTACTAGCTAACTGTTTAATTAGTCTAAGTCCAAATACGAATCTATAGGAGCATGCAAAGATAATTAGGTGTTTGGACCTATTCTAATCGAATCAAGCAGAACCTAGAACTAAGAGCTCAATCCACAAAAGAAAGTGAAAAATGAAAATAAAACCGGAAAATGACGGCGATAAAAACTCGTCAAAAACCGCGGTGAGCCCCCGGGTGAACAAACACCCGGAAATTAGGCCCGATAGTCTGAGTGTCCAAGTCCAAGGGTACCTGTATTATTACAAATTAATAGTCTCTCTCTCACGAAAATAAATGTAAGCTAATCTAATCACTCTCCCTCACTCCTCCTGCTCTCTCCTGCCAGCGTGACCTAAGAAGGCCGGCTCCGCTTCCCAAGGATGCTACGAATCACCTAAGCAATCCGCCTTGCTCCGCGGTCCCTCGCAAGAAGACAAGAAAAGAGAGGTCAGATAGCTCAAAAAGATATGTGTCAAAAATGTAAAAGAAATAAAAACTAAAGCTATGGTAAACAATCACACAATCAAACAAAATGTGAACTATTCGCTGTTGCTCCCCGGCAACGGCGCCATTTGATTTAGCCAAAATTCACGGAGTCTAAAAGTGTTGTCTCACACAAGGCGGAGACAACCGTCGCTGTGATGACTCACAATGAACTCTGAACTAAAATCAACAATTAACCCACACTAAAGATCAATGAATTAGAACTAATGTGGAGTTAAAATTTATTTTTAACTCTGCACAAATGGTGTATAGGGACAAGTATGCAGAGAGTTCGAACACAGGGAGCAAACAAGGTAGTACAAGCAAATGTGCTCAAGTGTGTGTGTGATGTGCCTACACTAAGCAATCAAGCAAAGGGAATTTTTGTGGGTTTTTAATTTTTAATTTTTTAATTTTTTTATTTAATTTTTTATTTTGTATTTTGATTTTCTGATTTTTATATTTTTTATTTTTTATTTTTTATTTTCTTTTTCAATATTGGAAAGTAGAGATAATATAATAAAAGGCAAGGTAAAATATTTATAAAAATGTGCAAAAATAACCAAAAATTCAGGAATAAAATGTTTTTGATATTTTTAAGATTTTTTACTGTTTTTGTGATTTTTGGGGATTTTTCAAGATGTTTTTGGTATTTTTAAAGACTGAAATAAGGCAAAACAGTGGAAATAGGGCTGGCTGTGATTAAAATGAGATTTAAAAATAGCAACCAGTAGCTAAAAATTTTCACACTATTTTTCAAATAAAAAGAACAAAATACGGAACACACAGAACCTGAGTTTGTATTTTTTAGAGTTTTCCTTGATTTTATATATTTTTTTGAAGTTTTTGAGTGTTTTTGAATTTTTAGTGTTTTTCTTTTGAGATTTTTAATGATTTTTGGACTGACACTGAAATAAGATAAAATAGACATTAGGTAATTTTTTTGGAATTTTTGGAGAGGTTTTAATATTTTTTGGTATTTTCTAAGCTAGACAGTGCACAAAATAGATGTTTTTGATTTTTAATAAATATGAAAATAAAGTAAAATCAAAAACTAAAATGGTGGCGTCTAAGTACACATGTCCAGGAGCTTAAGTTCAAAATTTGAGAAATTTGGAGTTAAAATGATAGGTCAAATAATTAGAGCAATCATTCAATCAATAATCAGTCCTAGCAGGGGCATATATGCAAATACACAAAACATCCAGGGGCATACACGCAATTTTCCACACAATATTGAACTGAATATTTAATTTCTAGCACCAGAATGCAATTACAAAAGCCGCCTGGGCACGCTAGCAATTTTCCCACCAGGGCGCGTGACTTGCACGCGCCTGGCGAGGACTGGAATGTAATTTCTCAAACTCTGGGGGCCTACTTGCAAAATATCCAAAAAGTTTACACGTGATACGAAAGTTTTTGTACTGAAACGAAATACACAAAAGTCCGAGGGTGTCCTTGCAAAATGCCCACCCCCTCACGTGTACAGGTCACGTGAGGTGACGTGGCGAAGGACATGGATGCAAATAAACAAAGTCTGGGGGTCTTTATGCAAATATTACAAAACTATTACACGACAGACAAAAGTTTGAATATTAAATACTAAATACAAAAAGATGCGAGGGTGTAGATGCAAAATACCCTCGCATAGGCGATCCGACGACGTTGGCGAAGGTTGACACGTGGCGGACATCCAACGGTTGGGCTTCAGGCGCGATCCAGCGGCGTGGGGCACGCCACTTATCCACGTGGCAACTCCTCCGAGCGCGATGACGGTTCGCCCGTGGACCGCTGAGATCAGATCTCGGATGAGATCCAACGGTGGTTGGCGAAGGCAATCGGACGGTCCACGTCAGAACTGGGGCCTCTCCTTGATCGGACGGCTGCGACGCTTGGTGGAAGAACAGGGAAGAAGGACCGCCGTGGCGACCTTCTCCCGGCGATGGCGACGCGCTCCGGCGATGATTGAGCTCCAAAAAGGGCCCTGAGGGTTGCTGGGAGTCTCCTCTGTCGTCTGGAAGCGATGGAATGGCGAGGCGATCGGCGGAGCTCTTCAGCGGCGACGCGGAAGATGCAGTGCTCCAGGTGCTCCGGCGAAGGGTCAAAAGGGCTCCAGATGCGTCAGAGCACTCCAACACCTGCACAAAAAGGTTAAGGAGGTCGAGGGCAAAGTGCCTCGACCTCAGGTGACTCTCGAAGTGGAATGAAGGGCGAGATAGGGGCTCGCCGGAGTTGCGCTCCGGTGAGGTGATCGATGAGGTGATGAAGTGATCGATTCAACGCGGAAAGATGGGGGAAATGATCCAGGATCTATGAGGAACGTGAAGGGAATAAAACGAAGCAAAGAACAGCCTCGATGGCCTGGGGCCAGAGGGTAGATACCTCGATAGCGGAGCTTCGCCGGAGGTGTGGAACGCGCGTCGATCAGGTGCTTTCCCGTCGCCTGGACGCTCGGGGCTCGGAGCTGTCACCTCCAGGCACCTTCAGCACGACCAAGGGGGAAGGATCGGTGGGAATTCACGGTTCGAAATTCAAAAGAAGGTGGGCTTTAGGTTTTAAAGGGTTGGCGGTCAGAGGAGGAAGAACGAGGTGCGGAGGTGGTTGGCGTGATGCACGTCCCGATGCAAACGTTAGGCGTGCAAGATGGTCCAGCGAGGAAGGATTTTGCAGAAGGAATTGAGTCGAAAAGATGAAAGCACGCTCCTCGAAAAAATGGTGAAAATGGGGTCAACAGCGGGTCTGACACGAGCTACAGGGTGTAGGTCAGACTGTTGACCTAGGTCAACAGTCCTGGCCTCCTGGTTGGTCCACGTGGACCAACCAGGAAAAACCCTGGAAAAATATTTTATTAATTCTATTTAAAATACTAAATGGCCGAATTAAATAAAAGTTATAAAATAAAAAATACTTAAAATTTTATGTAGTATTTTATTTTGATTTTTAATTATTTTTAGGAGTTATATTTTTACAAGTTACCTTTTTAACCCTATATAGGTATAATACCTATGTATTTTAGTATTCTATTTTTATTTTAGGTATTTTTAATATTATTATTTTTATTTATGATTTTATAAAATTATGAAATACTTTTATATACACATATATATTTTTATTTTATTTTTCTGATTTACTTTGTATGTTTAATAAAATACAAGAGTATTTTGTACAGGTATAGGCATAGGCAGTATACCTATGTAGTCTTTATACAAGTATTTTTATTTTTATTTTTCTTTGCATTTTATTTCAATTTTAATGCACATATATATTATTAGTAATATTTACAAAAATATAAAAATATAAAAAATATAAAAATAATGAATAAATAATAAATTGAATATTTTAACCAGTATAGCTATATAACGGGGGTCCAAAACTCAACTTTCAAACCGTAGCTCCGCCAAATGCGAAACCACCGCCATTGGATAGATTATTTTATTCTATATACAATTAAAGGTGAGTACACTGCATTTGGAGTTGTCAATTGTGAGATACGGGTCTGGGAAGTTGGGATTTTGGATTCTTATTCAGACCATAACTTTTTATCTGTACATTCTTTTTCTGTGAAATCAATTTTGTATTTTTCTTTATTAATTTATCTACAACCTTTATGTACAAAGTTTCTTTATTTGATGTACAAAAAGTGGAACCAAAAATAGGTCTCAAAATGAATAAAGAATGAACAGGAAGTATAGGTATTTTATCTGTGTTTCTGACCTTATCTCCCCCTACTTTATTCCTTGTCGACCCATTCATCAAGATGCCTAGGTCTCGGGGGTTTTGGGTCATAAAATATTTGCAATATTTTATTCTTTTTCTTTTCTTTATTTATTCTATAATTTTGGCCTTAATTACAGTATTTTACACACTATTGTGATGCACATGCATGGATGCTAAGATGCTCTATTTAAGGGTATTTACAGGCATTTGCTAGGGTTTTTGGTGCCAAAATGATAGAATAGAGATGATGAAATGTGGATTCATCAACCAACCAGGAGGTCAGGACTGTTGACCAAGGTCAACAGTCTGACCTACCCCCCTGTAGCTCTGCGCGCCTCGTTTTCCCCCGCTTTTGCGGATTTTTCGAGGGTGCGTCTTTCACCCTTTGAGGCCGATTTCTTCTGTGATTTTGTACCATGTACAACCACCTAGCTCGCCAACCTCCAAGATCTCCTTAGATCTTCTCCTCTCGCCCGTGACTCCTCCTCGAAGATCGCCCCATCACCATGTTCAAAACCGAGCCCCTGACTTTCCTTCTTCCTCTGAACCAGTCCTGGGCGCCAAAACCCTCCAGGTGGGGTCGAGGGCTAATATCCGGTGACAGGGGAATCCTCCCCCATCTCAGGCGAGGTGCGGCGAAGCACCTAGACTGCGTTCCAAGCCACCTCCGGCCATTTGGCCGTCGAGGTCCCAACCTTGGGCTTCCCAGCCCTTGAGGTACGTTTCTCTACATTTTTTTTGCTTTAATCTTTTCCCTGTAGCATTAGTACTCTTTCCCACTATTCCTCTTCGAGTTACACCCATCCAATCACAACTAGCCCTCCCTAGCCGGAGTTCTCTCCGGCGAGTTCCATCTCGCCATTCCACCACCTTCCGCGCATTCCCCCATCGCACTTACAAGCTGGCCGAGACGTGCTCTCGAGCCCATTCCATCTCGCAGGTACCAAGTGCCGACGCTTAACCACCTGGAGGGTGCCTCGAGCTCGCCGGAGAAGAACGCCGCCGCCGCCGCCGCGCGCCGCTGTTGCCCGTGCGCGCCTGTGCAGAACAGAACGAGGGGGAGGGGGCGCGCTACAGCTGCCGTTGATCTCACCCCTCCCCTTTGATCAGAACCGTCCGCGTCTGAGGGAAGCACCACTGTCCGATCACTCTCTTTGAAGCACATCCACGCGTGCCACGTGGATAAGTGGGGGATTTTGCACCCGCGCCCCACGGTTTTTGTGTAATTTCCAGAAACCCTTTAAAACTTTCATCTGAAGCTTTAAGTTTTTGTATAAATTGCGTAACGCCCCCTAGTTTTTGTAATATTATGTAGAGGCCCCTGCCAGGTTACGTGCGTTGCGCACGTGACCAGGCGATTTTTGCAAGGACCTCCCCGGACGTTTGCCTAATTAGTGTTAATACTGAAACTTTTGCTTGCAGTTAATAAGTTTCTGGTACTTTTGCAATTCAGCCCCAAAGTTTTGTATATTTACATTCTAGCCCTTCCCAGGTGCGTGCATCGCACGTGCTTGGGTGGGTATTTTGCGGAAAAAGCCTTGCGGGTTTTGTAATTTGTTTTTGGCCCAGAAGTTATTTAATTCAGTAGTAATTTTGTGCGAAAATTGCTTATAACCCCTTGGACTTTTGCCTATTTACAGAAACGCCCCTGCTGGGCCTTTATTTTGTGCTTGCTTGCTCTATTTATTTAAGGCCTCTTTTCAACTCGAAAAATTCTAAAAATTTGAACTCCTGTTTACTTGTACTTTCACGCCACCATTTCAGTTTTTGATTTTATTTTATTTTTCTATTTATTAAAAATCAAAAACATGCTTTTTATTTACTGTCCAACTTAGAAAATGCCAAAAAAATAGTAAAATACCTTTAAAAATTCCAAAAAAAAGTCTCTAGTGTGTATTTTAACCTCTTTTAGTGTCAGTCCAAAAATCACTAAAAATCTCAAAAGAAAAACCCTAATATTCAAAAACACTCTAAAACTTCAAAAAATCTATAAAATCAAAGAAAACTCAGAAAAATACAATCTCAGCTCCTGTTTGTTCTATATTTTATTATCTTTCTTTAAAAAATAGTGTGAACAAATTTTGTAGTTGTTTGCTATTTTTAATTCTGATTTTACTCACAGCCAGCACACATTTCACTGTTTTAGTTTATTTCAGTATTTAAAAATACCAAAAACACTTTGAAAAATACCCAAAAATCACAAAAATAGTAAAAAAATCTAAAAATATCAAAAACATTTTATTTCTGAATTTTTGGTTATTTTTGCACATTTTTATAAATATTTAATCTTTCCTTTTATTACATTGCTTATATTCTCCAATATTGAAAAAAAATTAAATATATATATATAAAATATAAAATTATAAAAATCAGAAAATTAAAAATCAAAATACAAAATTAAAAATTAAATAAAAAATTAAAAAATTAAAAAACCCACAATCATCTTTGCTTGCTTGCTTAGTGTAGACACCTCTCACATTCACTTGTGCACATTAATTTGAATTACCCTGCTTGCTCCCTGTGTTTGAACTCTCTGCATACTTGTCCCTATACATCGTTTGTGCAGAGTTAAAAATAAATTTTAACTCCACATTTATTTCTGATTGCTTGATATATAGTGTGGGTTAATTGTTGATTAATTTCAGGATTTGATTGGTTGACACTTCGACTGTGTTCCCGCCTTGTGTGGAACACAAGACCGATCGATTTTTGAGGTTATCAAATGGCGTCGTTGCCGGGGAGCAACAGCGCGTAGATGTCATTTTTGTTGTGTTGTGATCATTTGTCTGTATTTCGCGGCTTTTATTTCCATTTGTATTATTTTTGGTATGTCTTTTGAATTGTCTAACCAATCTCCTTGTTTGGATTCCGTGCGAGGTACGCGGATCGAGGGAGGAGCCCCTCTTGGAGCTCCTTCGCACCCACGTGAAGCGGTTTTAGCCTAGCACTAAGAAGGACTTGGAGGATTTTGCAAGACAACTTCTTAGCATTTATTTTCTTGCATTGTATTTATTTTGTAATTTAAGTGAGAGAGGGACTCCAAATTTGTAATAATACAGGTACCCCCAAACACTTGGACATTCGAGCCTAATTTCCAAGTGATTGTTCACTTGGGGGCTCATCGCGGCTTTTTCGTATTTTCTTCGCATCCTTTTTATTTTGTTTTCCGGTTTTATTTTCTTTCTTTTGTGTGATTGGGCCCGTAGTTCTAGGATTGCTTGCGATAGACTAAGGCCAAACACCTAATACCTTGCATGCTCCTATAGTCTCGTTTGGACTTAGTCAAATTTTAAACAGTTGACTATCACCTTCAAGCCGTCGCGTCACGAGCTATCCCCGCAAAGCGCTTTCTCCTAAACTCAAGTGTGTTGAGCAGAGGAGGGGTGAGCCTAGACCGGACTCTTGGGTTGAAGATTGGTGGTCAACTTGTGGTTCTTCCCGATAATAGCAATTTCTGAAACTTAGGGCAATTTCATCGGCTTTTGCATTTGCATATAGATAGGTTTCAATTCTGCCGAGCATCTTTGCATGTAGAGTGCTGGAGGCAAGGTGAGCATTTCTCTTTAGCATACATCATCGATTGCCGCTTGCATTGCTTTTCCGCCTCTCCCTTTGATTTTGCCAACCTAGGTGCTTAAAGGAATTGACTCCTCGTTAGGCGCGTACATTTCATTAAAAAAACCAAAAAAAAGTGATAATCAATAAAATCGGGACTGCTAATTTTACTTGACCCTAAAACCGATCAAAAGAAAAATCTTGTATTGGGGCGAGTAATCCCCTCATTGTCTTCGTTTTACATTGCCCGCGCGCACACTAAGGTTAGAGCCCAAAATCCCATTCAGCCCCCAAGTGTTTGCGCAATTTTGGACTTCTCACCTAACTCTAAAACAGACAAGATAAAAAGACCAAATTTTCGGTCTCTACCGAGTTGAGTAGGTGAATTGAGGGTTTGCATTATTTTCATTTTTTATTGTTTTGTGTGTGTCCTAGATCGCTTCCGCGCATTTGCGCCTTTCTTCTTCACTCTCTTGACTTGACCGCCGTGCTCTCCCGAACATTTCCTTTTATTTCCGAGATGGATCCCTGGAGTGCATTTTATCCGAACTTTGCGGACCCCTCGCTCGCTCCAGCCGGTCCACCTCCCGTTTATCAGGAGGATCCTCCTCCTATTTTTTCTAATTTTTGAGCATACCCGCCTCAGCCACAGTATCACGACTCGGAGTTCTATCCACACCCACCCCCACCTGTATATTATCCACCTCCACCTTCACATCCACCCGAGTCTGACCTGATAGAGTCACTTCCCTCGATCTCTATGAGTGATATCTTGAATCGGATGACAAAGCGCATTGATTTGATGAATGATGATATTGCTTTCTTGAGGAAGAATCAGATTAATGCTCCTTTCGTCGGAAATATAGCTTCACTTGTAGGTGATCATGGGAGCTTGCAATCGCCAAAAATACAAAAAAATGAGAAAAATTTAAAAGACCAAAAAGATTTCGGGAGACACTTGGTTGATCAATATTTTGAGGAGAGAGTCCACTTGCCAAATCCCTTGACCACACATCCATTCACACTTAGTCCCACCTTTGACCCCGAGGATGCCGCTGTACAGACTGCTCTTGGCATGCCTCGTGTATATGCTGATTCCGACTTCCTCCCTTGTATGGAGGGAGTCTAAAAATTTAAAAAAATGTTATCTGAACCCAAAGTGGTGGCTATTATTCATGAGATCATCCGTGCCCCGCTTCAACAGACCATGACCCAATTATCTGCCCCTCTTCCCAAGAAGAGAAAGCGGAGGAGCAGATCTGAGCATCACATTCTGACCATGGCCACTGCTCTCACCATCACACACCGTCCCATTCCCAAGAAGGAGAACACAGATACACCTTTCATCACTTGCATCATCTCTGACTACACTTGTGATAGCACTCTCCTGGACGGCGGTGCATCTATTAGCATACTACCCTTCTCGCTGGTACAGTCTCTTCACCTAGGGCCTCTCAAGAAAACCAGGATGATCGTTCAGTTTGCTGATGGATCTATCAAGAGGCCGAAGGGTATCCTTGAAAACGCCGTCATTTCTATTCAGGGCACGAACCACCATGTTGATTTTGTCGTGTTGCCCATGGAGACCTCCACAGGGAAGCCGTCTCCAATCATCCTGGGACGACCATTCCTCGCCTCTGCGAGGGTCGTTATTGACTATGGATCAGGAGAGGTTCGCTTCCGTCCTGTTGACGAGAGCGAAGTGTTGATCACCGCACCCACAGTTGACCAGAGACCTGCACCTGATGCACCTTCACCGATTATAGCTGACTCCGAGGCCTGTGACCGACCTGATGCTACTAGAGATACTTCCTTAGCGACCGTTGATGAGACCCGACGGATCCCCCGAAAGGGGAGGAAGTCAGAAAGCATAGACCTCGCAGTTCCTCCTCCTGGTGTGTGGTGATGTGTTGATGAAATCCAAAGCATTTATGTGATTGATCCATTTGAGCGGGGGGGGGGGGGGGGGGGCAGATACCAAGACTATTGAGGATGTTTATGATGTTGCCCATTATTTTGAGAGACCTCATAAGGAAACAAATGACATGGGTAAGACTAGACATGACGGACCTGGTTTGATGACTTCCACTGATATGTCCGTCCCTGGTCCTTCACAAGTGAAGATGATTGAGGTCGGTTATGATGCTGCCATTTATTTTGATAAATTCAGACCTCTTGTTGAAGACAATGATTCAGGTGAGACTCTTGAGGACGATATGAGTTCATATACTTCCACTGATGATTTCGTTTCTTTTGATTTTGACCTGGACGAGGACTCACAGGACGACTCCGATTACACTTCTTTCGAGGATGATGAGTTTGTCCCATTCCACTTTGATATCAACGAGACTTCCAAGGCCGGACCAAGTCGTACTTCTTCCACTCACCCGTCCGCGCCTTCACACCATAGGACCACCAAGGGAGAACCTAGCCATACTGCTTCCATTGATCAGTTCGTCCCTTTCCGTTTTGATTCCACTGAGGGTCTTCACTATGTCAACCCTGATCGGCTTCCGTCCACTGTGGACCCCGATGTAGACATACACCACACCAGATCTATCCCTCAGCGGTCTCGCAAGAAGGTTAGCTTTCGGCCTTCTTGATCATATGTACATCCACTTCTGTTGTACATTCTCCTTTGTTCCTCTCTGTATCTCCCGTATTGCTCGCCCACCCATTCTCGTGTTTGCCTTGCTTAGGACGTACTTTGTCCTAAGTATAGGGGGTGGACGAGTCGAGTGTTCATTCATCGTTCTGTGTCATCACTCCTGTCGTTGCCTATACTTAGGGCTTCTTTTATCCTAAGTATAGGGGGAGTGATGTGTATATCCTATGATCTATCCTTCCATCTTCAGATCTCTTTTCTTCTTTTCCTTTTCTATTTTCTTTATCTATTAAAAAGGTGCCGCCCTTGTAGGCAGTTTTCCATACTTAGGACGTACTTTGTCCTAAGTATAGGGGGGCGTGCACCTCGAGTTGTTCTATTCTTTTCGATCCTCTCCATTGTCTCCTCTTCTTGTCTATACTTAGGGATATCTTACCCTAAGTATAGGGGGAGACAATCTGAGTATGATCTGTTCATTCCCACCCTTGACCCTCCCTGCGTTGTGTACAGTCTGCTATACTTAGGATTAGTTGATCCTAAGTATAGGGGGGACGGTCAACTTCTCATTCATTGATTCATTCATTTATTCATTTATTCTTTAGACTTGTCTATACTTAGTACGAGTTATGTCTTCTCTTTTCTCTCCGATCTATGAGGACATAGCTCAAGCTAAGTATAGGGTGTCGTATATACTTTAGCCATAACTCGTACTTTCGTTTTTTCTTAATAATATGGCTAATTATTCTTTAAAATTCTGTAAAACCCCTAATAAAAAGGTGTTTTGTTCCTCAAATTCTTTTGTGTAATTACTGATTAATAAATCAGGTGAAAATGTTTTTTGCAAAATATTTGAAAAATAGTTTGAAAATCTTTGTAAACATCTATTGAAAACTATTTTGAAAATGTTTTGTTACATGTTTTCAACCTGTGTAAAAATGTGTGGTTTGTAAAATTTATTTTCTTTGTGTGAAATAAAAATGTTTGAAAAAATGATTTGCAAATGGTTTGAAAAATGATTGCAAAAGTATTTTGAAAAATCTATATATACTGTTTTGAAAGCCTTAGCAAAATGATTTTCAAATGTGTGTACATGTTTGCAAAAATGTTTGTAAAAATTATTTTTGGACTATAATTTTCAAAAATTGTGTGAAAAAGCTGGTGTCAAATAAGTTTGAGGAATATTTGCATCACACCAAAATCCACCATATATACTTATAAAATTGATCACTTACCCTTGTAAATTCTTAAAATCCACTTCTTGTAGATATAAGAAGCACTCCCGTGTACATATTTTCACCTAGTTTTCAGCCAAAATCTTTTTGTTTTCAAAAATCCCAAAAACATTTGCAAAAGTAAAATCCAAAAACATTTGAAAAATCTTTTGAAAAATACAAAAAATGCATGCATCATCTTTTCAAAAATCCATAAAAAGTTCAAAATCTTTGAAAATTGCATCACAAAAATATTTTCTGCATTGAATTGCATAGCATGAGCATTTTTCGGATCGAGTTTGATAGTTGAACAAGTCTAAGTAAAATCTGGAGATTGGAGCTTGATTGGACCTTAAAATCTACCTAATAACAGGAACCTTATAGGAACTGGGTTTGAGGTACTTCAGGTCTAGTTGACTTAATTCTTTGAGGATCATAGGACTTGGTTCAATGGATTTTTGACTCCCTAAGTAGGGTATTTCGGAGCACACGCACGACTCTTGTTGATAATGAATTAACTTGGACACCTGCACCTTTCACATGGCTCAACTCAGTTGGAAGTGGTGAGGGGATTGGATTTGCCGGTATGAGACGCACACAAGTGGAAACATTTGTCCTCCTCTAGGGAGGGAAGTGCACCCCAACCCATCCAGTGATTAGGAAGTCTAAAGACAGGAGGCTGTGGGTTGCAATAAAGCTTCAAAAGATGGATAGTCTACTGGCTCAAGAGGACAAACTCCTTATGTAAATGCTGCTGTATATAGTATTCAAAAAAAAAAGTTCAGGCATGTACAAAAATAAAAAGCCTGCAAGTATGTACTAAGTCAATAAGCAAGCTTGAGTTCCAAAGTCATATCATATGAGCCTGCAGCAGGATGACTTGACTACACTGGTCTTGCATCCCAGGATAGGTAGCTACACTGGCTACCGTTCATTCTTCTCTTCACCCCCTCCTCTTGAGCTGGCTGCCACTTGAACTTAGAAGGGAATACCCCGCTCCTTGAGGATGGAGTTATTGGATTGGGGAATCATTGGGTTGTTGTACTGGAGAAGTCAGTTTCTTTGTCATTCTAGTTGGGGAGAGCCACCATCACTTACACTGTACGAGTCAGATTCATAGTCGTAAGAGTTTGCGTATGAGTTGAAGTATTTCTGACCTGGCTATTGAGGAGACTTGGACAGAGTTTTGGGATTCTCAAGGACTGTTGAATTTCAAACACGATTCTCACTAAGGTTCCGCCCGCACTAAAATTCCAAAGGTCCGACTTAAGCTCCAAACTTTGATTTTGTGAAGACAAGTTTGATAATTAAACTAAATCCAAGTTCTTCTTTTTCTTTTCTTTCTTTTTCTTTTTGCACTTATTGCATAAGTGTTTGCTAGGGACTAGCAAATGTAAAGTATAGGGGGATGATGAATCCACATTTCATCATCTTTATTCTATCATTTTGGCACCAAAAACCCTAGCAAATGTCTGTAAATACCCTTAAATAGAGCATCTTAGCATTCATGCATGTGCATCCTAATAGTGTATAAAATATTGTAATTAAGGCCAAAATTATAAAATTAATAAAAGAAAAGAAAAAGAATAAAATATTGTAAATATTTTATGACCCAAAACCCTGAGACCTAGGCATCTTGATGAATAGGTCGACAAGGAATAAAGTAGGGGGAGATAAGAGCCAAATACCTATATTATTCTATTCATTCTTTATTCAGTTTGGAACCTATTTTTGGTTCCACTTTTTATACCTCTAATAAAGAAACCCTGTACATGAAAGTTGTAGATAATTTTATAAAGAAAAATACAAAATTGATATCACAGAAAAATAATATACAGATAAAGAGTTATGGTCTGAATAAAAATCCAGAATCCCAACTTCCCAGACCCGTATCTCACAAATGAAAATTCCAAATGCAGCAAACTCACCTTTAATTGTATATAGAATAAAATAAGCTATTTAATGGCGGTGGTTTCGCATTTGGCGGAGCTACGGTTTGAAAGTTGAGTTTTGGACCCACATTGTATACTTGTACAGATTAAAATATTCAATTTATTATTTATTCATTATTTTTATGTTTTTATATTTTTATAATGTTTTAAATAATACTTATAATAATTATGTGTATAAAAATCAGAATAAAAATACAAAAGAAATCCAAATAAAAAATACTTATATATATCATATACATAGGTATTAGACCTATACTTATACTTATATAAAATACACTTCTATTTTATTAAATATACTAAACAATGCAGAAAAATGAAATAAAAATATATTTACTTGTATAAAAGTATAGTATAATTTTGTAAAATAATAAACAAAAATAATAAAAGTGAAATACACAAAATAAAAATAAAATACTAAAATACATAGGTAATATACCTATATAGGGCTAAAAAGTAAACTTGTAAAAATATACCTCGTAAAAATAATTAAAAATAAGAATAAAATACTTCATAAAAAATAAACATTTTTCATTTTATAATTAAAAGTTAAATAAATCGTTTACTATTTTTAAATTAATTAATAAAACATTTTTTCAGGGTTTTTCCTGGTTGGTCCACGTGGACCAACCAAGAGGTCAGAACTGTTGACCAAGGTCAACAGTCTGACCTACCCCCCCTGTATCTCTGCGTGCCTCATTTTTCCCCCGCTTTTGCGGATTTTTCGAGGGTGCGTCTTTCACCCTTTGAGGTCGATTTCTTCTGCGATTTTGTACCCTGTACAACCACATAGCTCGCCAACCTCCAAGATCTCCTTAGATCTTCTCCTCTCGCCCGTGACTCCTCCTCGAAGATCGCCCCCATCACCATGTTCAAAACCGAGCCCCTGACTTTCCTTCTTCCTCTGAACCATTCCTGGGCGCCAAAACCCTCCAGGTGGGGTCGAGGGCTAATATCCGGTGACAGGGGAATCCTCCCCCAACTCAGGCGAGGTGCGGCGAAGCACCTAGACTGCGTTCCAAGCCACCTCCGGCCATTTGGCCGTCGAGGTCCCAACCTTGGGCTTCCCAACCCTTGAGGTACGTTTCTCTACATGTTTTTGCTTTAATCTTTTCCTTGTAGCAGCAGTACTCTTTCCCACTATTCCTCTTCGAGTTACACCCATCCAATCACAACTAGCCCTCCCTCGCCGGAGTTCTCTCCGGCGAGTTCCATCTCGCCATTCCACCACCTTCCGCGCATTCCCCCATCGCACTTACAAGCTGGCCGAGACGTGCTCTCGAGCCCATTCCATCTCGCAGGTACCAAGTGCCGACGCTTAACCACCTGGAGGGTGCCTCGAGCTCACCGGAGAAGAACGCCGCCGCCGCTGCCCGCGCGCCGCTGCTGCCCGCACGTGCCTGTGCAGAACAGAACGAGGGGGAGGGGGCGCGCTACAGCTGCCGTTGATCTCACTCCTCCCCTTTGATCAGAACCGTCCGCGTCTGAGGGAAGCACGACTGTCCAATCACTCTCTTTGAAGCACATCCACGCGTGTCACGTGGATATGTGGGGGATTTTGCACCCACGCCCCACGATTTTTGTGTAATTTCCAGAAACCCTTTAAAACTTTCATCTGAAGCTTTAAGTTTTTGTATAAATTGTGTAACGCCCCCCTAGTTTTTGTAATATTACGTAGAGGCCCCCACCAGATTACGTGCGTTGCGCACGTGACCAGGCGATTTTTGCAAGGACCTCCCCGGACATTTGCCTATTTAGTGTTAATACTGAAACTTTTGCTTGCAGTTAATAAGTTTCTGGTACTTTTGCAATTCAGCCCCAAAGTTTTGTATATTTACATTCTAGCCCTTCCCAGGCGCGTGCATCGCACATGCTTGGGTGGGTATTTTGCGGAAAAAGCCTTGCGGGTTTTGTAATTTGTTTTTGGCCCAGAAGTTATTTAATTCAGTAGTAATTTTGTGCGAAAATTGCTTATAACCCCTTGGACTTTTGCCTATTTACAGAAACACCCCTGCCAGGCCTTTATTTTGTGCTTGCTTGCTCTATTTATTTAAGGCCTCATTTCAACTCAAAAAATTCTAAAAATTTGAACTCCTGTTTACTTGTACTTTCACGCAACCATTTCAGTTTTTTATTTTATTTTATTTTTCTATTTATTAAAAATTAAAAACATGCTTTTTATTTACTGTCTAACTTAGAAAATACCAAAAAATAGTAAAATACCCTTAAAAATTCCAAAAAAAAGTCTCTAGTGTGTATTTTAACCTCTTTTAGTGTCAATCCAAAAATCACTAAAAATCTCAAAAGAAAAACCCTAAAAATTCAAAAACACTCTAAAACTTCAAAAAAATCTATAAAATCAAAGAAAACTCAGAAAAATACAAACTCAGTTCCTGTTTGTTCTATATTTTATTATCTTTCTTTGAAAAATAGTGTGAAAAAACTTTGTGGTTGTTTGCTATTTTTAATTCCGATTTTACTCACAGCCAGCACACATTTCACTATTTTGGTTTATTTCAGTATTTAAAAATACCAAAAACACTTTGAAAAATACCCAAAAATCACAAAAACAGTAAAAAATCCTAAAAATATCAAAAACATTTTATTTCTGAATTTTTGGTTATTTTTGCACATTTTTATAAATATTTAATCTTTCCTTTTATTACATTGCTTATATTCTCCAATATTGAAAAAGAAATTAAAAAATATATAAAATATAAAATTATAAAAATCAGAAAATTAAAAATCAAAATACAAAATTAAAAATTAAATAAAAAAATTAAAAAATTAAAAAACCCACAAACATCTTTGCTTGCTTGCTTAGTGTAGACACCTCTCACATTCACTTGTGCACATTAATTTGAATTACCCTGCTTTTTCCCTGTGTTCGAACTCTCTGCATACTTGTCCCTATACATTGTTTGTGCAGAGTTAAAAATAAATTTTAACTCCACATTTATATCTGATTGCTTGATATATAGTGTGGGTTAATTGTTGATTAATTTCAGGATTTGATTGGTTGACACTTCGACTGTGTTCCCGCCTTGTGTGGAACACAAGACCGATCGATTTTTGAGATTATCAGCTACTAATCAACATGCTTCGATAGTAGAGGTTTGGGATGATGGCATTCCCCCAATTAGGACTGAGATATCAGATCAATGATTGAGGGAAGCTTGAGGAGCTTGAGAAAGTGGTAGGGTCCTCAGATGGGAGGGATTGATAGTGCTGACGGGATGGCTTTTTCTCGGTAGGGTTGACTTACAGTGTTCTGAAGGGCCCTAAGACCTTTGACCCGAGAGGATGCGAGGCAGAGTACAAGAGAATACAAAAATAAAATATTCCAACACACATGAAGGCATTCCTTTGGATTTTTAAGAGGGAAAGGCTCCTGACTTGGGACCGTTTCGCACGTTCCGTTCTGAGTGCTGATCCAACTTGCTTGCAGTGTTAGGAAGAAGTGGAGGATGCACATCGCCTATTTTTCATGTGTAGGTGCTCAGTGGAGGCCTGTACCCTGTTAGGGAATCCTATCCTACAATGCGTAATGATTGTGCCAGGCTTATGGAAATCCATGGAATGACAAAAAGGAGATATCTAATTATATAGTGGTGATCTGGGCATTATGAATGGCCAAAAATGTTGTGTTGTTCCGTCATGACTGTGTGTATGGTGAAAATGTGGTGGCACATGCTAAGGCGCTTGGTGAGAGTTGGAACTTGTAATTTCTTGTTTTCTCTTGCCTATTTTAGGCGTGTGATGAATCTCGTATTCATTATGCTAAAATTGATCATTTAAGCTCTGTTCTCCAAACTTCTAATGCATTTAATCATTAACAGAGCATCATTAGCATTCATACATGTGTTAATAATATTTGTATTTCATCATGCATAATTGCATTAAAATTCCCAAGTGTAAATTAGCCTAAAAAGCTGCTAACTTCTCTTATTTTTAGTTAATTCATCCTAACTCCGATTGACCCCAAACTACTTCCATTGTGTAGATATTACTAACCTTATTAAACAAAAAATATAAAAAAATTACTGACTCCAATAAGTGTCAAATAATCCCAAAGTCTGATTTCACACTCGACGGACTAAAACGAGCATATCTCCCTCATACAGTATCCGATTTTGGTCTCACTTTTAAAGTACTCCATTTTCAAATACCTTCAAAACAAAACCAATTTCGTAAAATTCAGAACTCAAATGTGAAAGTTGGGTTTTGGGCCTCTTTTACGCATTTTTGACTTTTTGCTATTTTTGACCTGAGTTTTTATGTACATAATTAACCCATTTAATTTTACTTCTTCTTCATTTGTGTTCTTTGATGAAGTTTTATGAAGCGACATAAAAATTCAAATCCAAATTAAAACTGAAATCAAAGAAACTGACTGAGTCCAAGTGTCCGTTGTCGGTCTGTACAAAAATTGTGTGTTTCTTACTTCTATTTTATTTTCCTAATTTCTTATTTATTAAAAATCCAATAAATTAGATTAGTGTGTAAATAATTTTCTGGGATTTTATCGTATTTTTTAGATTTTTTATCCTCTCTAAAATCACCTAAAAATTACAAAACCCCCAAAATCTGATTTTCTATACACATAGAGAACCACCAAAAAGACCACTTCACAAATGTGACCTCTTTTGCTCCCGGATCCTTCATGAAAGTTGTAGATCTCGTCGAGACGAAGAACTTTCGTGAAGAAAATTTTTCAATCTGAGGTCACCTTCTATTTCTTTTCTATATTTAAATTTTGAAATTTTTTGGGGTGCCACGTGGCAGCCCCTGGGCGTGCCACGTGGCACCCCACGATTCTCTCTCCAGCCGCCCCCTTCTAGGTCATGTGCCCAGCACGTGACCCACCTTCCCCTTCCTCCAAGTCTCTCCTCCTTTCCCGCGCGTAACGCCCCCACTTTGCCCCGGCCGCCCCTTCGACCACCGCCGCCTGGGCCCGTTACCACCATCCCGGCCATCCACCTCCCATAACCGCTGCCACCTTACTCCTATAAAGCCCCCCCCCCCCCCCCCCCCGCCGGCCTTCCACCTTATCCGCCATCTCCAGCAAGTGAGGAAGAAGGCCACACATTGGGTGGTGTCAGCACCCATCTTCTCGTCGATGAGCTTCCTCCGGCAGGCGTGATCCAAGGCGCGCTCCCATCCCCCTTGTTGCTGCTCCAGTCCATGGACAGCTAGGTATCCCTCTCTTCTTCATCGGAGAGGGTCGAATCCCTGGTCCACCTCCATCTCCGACCTCGCTAAGGTCTGAGCTCCATCTCCGACCCCTCACACATGTACATGCTCCGCCCACACCCCCGTGCATCATCACCTCCGCACACAACGCTGCTCGACCTTCCCCTTCGTCCCCAGCCTCTCTTGTTTGTTCTAATCCTTGCAGGAACACGATGCCGCTCTGCCTCTCCTCCTTCAGCTTCGCGCCTCGATCCCACCGCGCCTTCCGCCTCGTCGCTGCCAAGGCTTCTGTGCCTCGCCGCCCCTTCGCCGACCGTCGCACCTCGTCGCCACCGCTTTCCCCAGGCCTCCGCCAGTCGTGTGTCGACCGACCAAGGCCCAACCGACCGCTCGCCTCCACGTGCAACCGTCACGCGACCGCCATCTCCGCCACCCGCTCGCCCTTCGCAGAGTACATCTGCCGTCGGATTAGGCAACCGGCCCTTGATTCGACGGCCTAGATCACGCCACGTTACACACCCGAGCCTTGGCTCCAGCCTCGAGGCTCGGGTCAGCCAAAGCGTCAGAAGCCTCCACGTAGGCTCGGGCGTCCGATCCTGAGCCTTTTCGCCCAAACCTCAGCCCCGGGTCGAACCATTGGCTCGGGCGGCCCCCAAACCTCTGCCTCGACCCGAGCCTGCGTCTGACTCCCGAACCACAGGCTCGGGTCCCTGAACCTCCACCCCGGTTCGCTCGAGCCTCTACTCCGTCTCCGAGCCTGTGCACGCACGTCCGACGCACGTTCTTCGAGGGTAAATTGCAATAACGCCCCCGGAAGTTCCTGAATTTGCAAAAATAACCCTGCTAGGGGTAAATTACGTCTGAGCCCAACTGTTTTTCAGAAATTGCAGATAAGTCCTTACAGAGACTATTTTGAAGAAAAAACTTTATTTTATTTACATTTTAGTCCCTGTAATTTTATTTTAGCATCTTTTTCATATGAACTCCGTTTTAAGCATACAATATGTCATTTTGAAGCTATTTTCATGCTCTGCCATTTAGCGTAGCTTGTGAACAGACCTTCATCCAGAACAGGTAAAATACATCAAATATGTGACCGTTAAAAAATGACTATCTGAAATCTAACTTTATCGATAAAATAACAAGTTTAAAAATAAGAAAACCCAATATAAGTCTAACTTATCATATAAATTCCGTATATAACATTCTACTAGGTATGTTCATTTCCTTATGATAGCTTATCTCTCGTATAGCTCAATTCTGGAAAAAAAACATACTTGCACGCAAAACCTTAACATCTAATTTATTGTCGAATTTCTTTATATGCATTCGACTATCCTTTTTCAACCAATTAGCCAAGTATTCTGTTCGTTTAAAATTATGGCATGCAATCGTTTGGATTATAGTCAACCAAAATCTTACCAGAGGTGATTATTTGGATCAAAACTTCCTTTCGTCATAGTTTTTCTTACTCGCTTTCTCGTCTTCTTCGTGAAAATCTCTATCAACTCTCCCTGTATGAAGAAAGGTTGCTCCATGAAACTTTCATGCCTTATCTTCTACAATGCAACTTAGTTATGTGAAGGCGGGGCCTTAAGAGTGCCTCCACGATTGATGGTGTTAGGCTACTAACCAACATGCTTCAATAGTAGAGGCTTGGGATGGTGACATTCCCCCTATTAGGAATGAGAGGAGCTTGAGAATGTGTAGGGTCCTCGGATGGGAGAGATTGATAGTGCCGACGGGATGGCTTTTTCTCGGTAGGGAAGACTTACAGTGTTCTGAAGGGCCCTACGACCTTTGACCCGAGAGGATGCGAGGCAGAGTACAAGAGAATACAAAAATAAAATGTTCCAACACACATGAAGGCATTCCTTTGGATTTTTAAGAGGTAAAGGCTTTTAAGAGGGAAAGGCTCCTGACCGGGGACAGTTTCACACGTTCCGTTCTGAGTGCTGATGCAACTTGCTTGCAATGTCAGTAGGAAGTGGAGGATGCACATCACCTATTTTTCATGTGTAGGTGCTCAGTGGAGGCCTAGACCCTGTTAGGAAATCCTATCCTACATTGCGTAATGATTGTGCCGGGCTTCTGGAAATCCATTTGGGAGGGATGGAATGACACAAAGGAGAGATCTAATTATATAGTGGTGATCCTGGGCATTATGCATTGCCAAATATGTTGTGTTGTTTCGTCAGGACTGTGTGTATGGCGAAAATGTGGTGGCGCATGCTAAGGTGCTTGGTGAGAGTTAGAACTTGTAATTTCTTATTTTCTCTTGCCTATTTTAGGCATGTAAATTTTTCTTGGTGACAAATGGTGAATGTTTTTGGCCCACACCTATGGTGGAGGCCTTTTTTCTTCAAAAACGACACCATCATCGTGCACGTTGCATCAGAACTCGGTCGCTACCGCCAAGGCGCCAACCACCCTCAAGATTCTAACGCTGATATTGGATGAGATAAGAAGAAAATCTAACAAGGGGGTTTTATTCCCATTCATGTTAGATCTGAATCCCGTAGAAAAAAAACTGAATTTGGAAGTTCTGCAAAGATAACCCTCACCAAAAAGTCAAAAAGGATAATCTCGGAGAAGGAGTCAAACAAAAACTTTATTCAATTGGAGAGGTAGAAATATTGCAGTCATACCCCTCAGTAAAGAAAAATTATAAAGGGATTTTTACCCACGAACCCTCGAATAAATTGCCTCCTCGAACTTGTAAAAATAGTTACTATCCCCTCGACACCGTAAACCGACTAACTCTTACTCCATAGACCATGCGGTATACTCCCATCCATTATATTATTAAAATGAAACGGATTTCGTCCAAAAAAATATCCATATTACCCTCCTCGTTTATCAAATATACAAATATATTCCTTCCTTCCTTTCCTCCCCCACCCTCCCTTCCCCTTCCTCCACCCCCTTAGTTGCCCCACATGCTTGGCATGACCTCAACCTCCCTCCTCATGATGCCATGACCTCAACCCCCCTCCCAGCACCGTTCCACCCTCCTCCCCAACATCGACCCTGCGGTTGCTCTTGTGTGCAGATGGCCATCTGCAGTGGTTGTTGCTACCGCGTGAGGCAACCAAGCTCGATGGATGTTGATGTTGTTGTTCATGTGCAGGAACTCTAGATTGCATAGAGTAATGAGGGGTGAAGAGCTTTATACGGAAGTGGAAGCAAGAGCTCAAAGCTACGGTGTTAGATCACCGGAGTGGATAGAACTATGAGGTAGAAGTGAGACGAGAGGGAGGAGATGATGGGATGAATTGAAAATGATGTGGTTGGGGGTTCTTGATTGGGATTCAGTTTATATGTTAAGGAGGAAGAAGGAGTTCAAGGGACTCTGGTTTGGGGTTAGAAGAAGAAGATGAATAACATTACCTAGAACGTCGCCTAGGGTCTGGTCGAGACTGCTTTGTTTAGCAGCCTCTAATATTTGATCAATCAGTCCAATAAATTGCTCTGAAAAATCTAGGAAAAATATTTTATATGATAAGAAGTGATGGGTTCCATGAAAATACAAAATTTTGATGATTTGGTGTACAAATGGAAATTGGGGATAGAGAGAGGAATAAAAAGGAAGAAGAAGAAGAGGATGTGGAAGAAGGAGATGTGGCGGTGGAAGATCCACCATCCAATTCTCCTCTGGTTAGATTAACCAAGGTATTGACTAAGTAAAAGTAAAATTAATGGCATGGTTTGTGGGGTAAGACGAAGCAAGTTTACGAGGTTTCGGGGAATAATAACTATGTTTACAAGGTCAAGAATGTAATTTACAAAGTTTCCATGGTTCGTGGGGGTAAAATCCCAATTATGAATGTATGTTGAATTGGAAGGAAATTGGCTCAAATTGGGAAGACTGAATAAACAATTTTAGATGAAATTCTTCAATGATGGATCGAAGATCAAACAATTCGTAAGGAGACAAATTTTTTAAGCAATAGATAATTGATTTTATTAAAACCAAATCGAGGGGCTAAGTTGAATTTCAATCACAAATTATGGATTTTTCAAAATTAGTGTTTTGTGTCCTATATCAACGTGTTGGTTGATTATCTTTATTTACGTAAATAAATTGAGATTGATCATATCCTCAACATTTCTTGTAGATAATGCTAATTAGAGTCAAACTACGAGTCAATTAGGATTTTATTTGATTTTTATTTTATTTTATTGCTATTTTTGTAATTAGATCTCCTCCCTATATAAAAGGGCAATAGTTTATTTTAAGAGAAGTTAAGCTTTGCATTTAAATTTGAGTTGTGATTTTGGAGTGTGCTTCCACCATTATCTTCTCCCCCTTAAATTTATAGAGTTTCTCCTCTCAATCCCTCCTCTGCTCTCAACACGCGAGGCACGTTGTTGTTCTTTCTCGCCTCCCTCTCGATTTTTGATCGCATCAGGTACCCTCCATCAAACTTCATGTCCATGCACATCGCAACAGAATAGAGCGGCGAAAAGGAAGCTTTATCATCTTTTGGACATCGTTCGTACCCTCCTTACTCATACGAATGTCTCTAAAACCTTTTGGGGTGATGTCATATATACCGCTACGTACTTAAGGTCGAGCATTGGGTAGGGTCGACGCGACCCAACCTAGAACCTGACCCACCAAACCCAATCCAAGCTTGAACCCGCTAGAGTCATGGGCGGGTCTGGACTAAATTTTAGGCCTAAACGAAATTTCAGGCCAGACTTGGGCAGTGGATAGCCTGAACTCAAGGCCATTCGCCGATCCGATAGATGGCCCGCCGATCTGGAGACTAGGCCCAACTCGACTAGGGTTTATGCTACCCATACCCACGCCATGGACCCAACCCCGCTATTCCGCAACCCATCCCCCACCCACCAGCCTCCCACGACCCAAGAGCTCCAAGAGCTCGGCCATTGTCGGCCCCCCTTCGTTACCTCCACGGCTCCGCCTCCCACAAGTCCCTTTCCCTCCTTTCTCGCGTTCTCTTCTCCTTCGGCCCAACCTCCTAGCTATGTATCGACGAGTCAGGGATGTTGTGGTTACTGCCTGCTGCCCTCTCAGTTGTCCCTCATTTGATTCCCCTCAAAAGTATCGAAAGAGCCTCAAATAAGGCATGCATCTTCGAATTACCTCTGAATCTTGAATCCCTTCTATGTCGATGTGTAGTTGGATGTTGCTTTTTGTGACACCTATATTGGGTAATTGCTTCATTTGTGTTATTTTGAGTCATTGGTTGTTGTCTTGTTGATTCTCAACTCTCAACCTCAGGGTAATTTTATCGGGTGTTTGTTTTGTTTGTCCTATTTTATGATACATAGATTGGGTTATTGCTAATCAATATTGGGTGTTTTTGTGGTTTTTCCATTCCATTTTGATTTAAGTTGCAAGTAAAAGGCATATCTTATATTTTGTGCTATTCGAGGAGTTCAAAGTTTGCTGGGGGATATTGTTAATATGCCTCGTTGGTTGGCAATCCAACAATACAAATCCACGACCTTCAAGGGCTATTTGAATGTTAATGAACATGATACAATGATTGAATTTGCATATACCATCCTATCATGCAAGAATATGCTGAAGATACTTTCCAGATCAATTCAAAGTGCAACATATTTTAACAATCAAGAATCGATTCATGGGGAAGGAAATAGAGAGATCACTTTGAGTGATCTAGCTAATAGTGAAAGTTACTTGAATCGTGCAAGCTATAGACGAATACAAAGAAAGGAAGTAGATGAGGCTTTGAAGGTTATAAGACCAGGGAAATGTGTAGGACCGGATGACATCCCTGTAGAAGTATGGAGAGTTTTAGGTGAGTGCGATTTGACTTGGCTTACGAATCTATTCAATGTTATTTGGCGAAGCAAGAAAATGCATGAAGGAAGACTATGGAACATGTTATGGAACAGGTAATGAAGGAAGACTTCAAAATCATATGGGCGGCAAAAATTCCAAGCAGGGTCAAGATCTTTCTATGGTGTCTAAGAAGGGGCCGTTTATTGGACAAAATGTGCAAAGGAAGACTTTTAGGTCTCGCAGATACAAGTTGTGAAAGATGTGAGGAAATGACGGAAGATTCTGACCACCTCTTCTTGAGGTGCCCAGGCTCGGCCCGGGTTTGGAGGATTATGGACCTATCATGGCACGAAACGGTTGGTCTGTCAGAATTCTGGGCCTCTATTAGGCGTTTGAACAGAAACACTACGGTTGATTTTGGAAGCCATTCGCGGTACTATGGGCAATATGGATGAGGCGTAACGAAAAGATCTTCAACAATCAGAGGTTCTATGAAGAAAATGTAGTCGCTCACTGTAACACACTTTGTAATCTCTGGGCATCATGACTTTGTAAATCTTTAAATCTTAATATATTACAGGAGGTGACCCCTACGACGGGGGTTCACCCGCTTTTCCATCAAAAAAAATATCGTACATATCAGTCATATCGAACATATCACTGTCAATATTGATTGCTGACTTATAGATATTGGAAATGGATTTAATCCAAGTTCTTATAACATTAAATAACTTACAAATATACACTTAGATGATACATATAGATCATCCATGACCCTTATATCGCACATATCGGTCATATCGAACATATCGTTGTTATTGTTGATCGGTGATTAATGAACATTGAAATTGAAATCTAAGTAGCTAAGTTAAGCATACTTAGAACACCTGTTTTGTTCATGAAAGACAGTGAATGGCATTGAGATGAGTCATTTGTTTCAACAATGTACATAATGATTAATGCGACAATGTTTCTTTGGTATAATGATTTATCTATTCACAACAATAAATGAAAAAACGTAAATTAATGCAATTTTTAAAGGAGATTACCTAGTCATGAGGGGTTTAGAACCAAGAGTTCAATGTAGGGCAAGGTAGGAAATATCGATATTGTATTGCTCCGCCTAGTCTAAAATGATGTAAAAAGCGATTTTTTTCACGAATTAAGATCATCCTAGTTATTAAAACAATAAATAACATATAAATACACATTTATACACAAGAATGAGGTGTATTTATCAAATTAATACACATTATATTGCACAAATCACTGGCTATTAATGCTGACAACTGATAACTGAGCTGACTGCTAAGATATATTCTGGACCTGTGATTCTAACTTGATCGCATTAGACTTGTTTTGATCTCTATTGCCAAAGAGGGAGAAGTCCACCAATTGAAGAATCGTTGTATGCACCCCCCTGTAGCATCATACACTATAATCAACGAGCCGGGGGGTGGAGGGTCAAGGGGGAGCAGATGTGTTCCCCCTATGCTGGCATGCTGCCTCCGCACCCGAAACAAAATATATAATTTACGACGTGTTTCAATACTAGGAGCAATCGAATAAGTAGTAAAGTAAAGCTTACAATGGTAATATCATTGATATATATATATATATCAGCGATATCGGTCGATATCCGAGAAATTTTATATTGAAACCATTTAATTTTTAACGATATAGCTTGATATGGCAATATATCACCGATATCTCGCAAGATATCGGCCGATATCATGGAAAAGGATATCTGAATGAATATCGGTACCCACATCTCATCGATACCGATATATCCACGATATCTCGCAAGATATCGGTCGATATCCTGGAAAAGGATATCTGAATGAATATCAGTACCCACAACATCTCATCGATACCGATATATCCGCGATATATTGCCGATATATCGCGATATTGCCGACTATGCTAATATCAAAGCTTAGGCATGTGGTATGTTTAGAACACATATATTTGAATTTAGATTTTACATTTTGCTCTCTTTAATTGTAATGTCCAAAAGTATGTCTGTTAGTACATGCATTTCAAAGTTTGTGGTACTGCTTTGTTGGCATAATATCTCATATTTTGTAACGTATAATTTAATTGCTTAGTGGGAGAAGGTTTAGAACTTTTTTTATAATTTAATTGCTATCCTGAAGTGGTGACGGTTGATCGTTCTGCTTATGTTATTTTTTCAAAATTTGCCAACCTCAGTCACATGCATAACGTGTCTATTGTACCTGCAGTACAAAGTGATCTGTTTAATTGAATACCACAACTGATATTTTGATCCTTGATACTTGCATGTCAGACGTTTTGCATGGAAAAATTCTTCATAACTATCCATTGCATACATAAAAAAATAGAACAAGCCTGGAAAAGGATATCTATCTATATATATTTATCCATTGCGTGCATATATTTAATATTTCATATCTAAATAACTTTTACAATAGAAGAAGGCAACAAATATGATGGAGATAATTTATATTAATCCATGCCTGATGGAATTATTTCTATTAATGCTGTCTTGATATCTAATGTTCCTTCTGCAAAACATTTCAAAGACGATCTGTTTCTTATTCTTTTTTTTTATTCTTTTTTTTTGAACTTCCAGTTTTCTGCTTTTCAGATGTTCTATCTTTTGCCTCTTGGGATACCATAGGCACATTATTTAGAGGGACCGTCTCTGCATACAATGGAGACCAAGATTGAAACATTGGATGGTGTAGAACCACGTGCTCCACAGTCTTCCATTTCATCTAGTAGCCCAAAGGTTTCTAAATTTGGTTCCAGGTCTGGATTTGTCATACCAAAAAACAAACTATCTGGTTCTTTGGTACCTATCTTTCGAGGAAGTGCAAAAGCTGGTCCTGCTGTTGCACTCAAGGAAGAGAACAGTCAACAGGATCGTAGGAAGACAAAATGGGGAGCTGATCCAACTCAAGATACTGCAGTTAGGAAAGGCAGAATCTTGGCATATCAGGTATATTCCGTGTCATGTGACTCATATCCAATATTAATGGTACTTCATGTCTATACTTAGCATTGTTTTTCACCACATCTCTGCCATAATAGACATCTGTTGGAAAATTGCTTCCTTAAATACGGAACAAACCTGGCCATAATCAGCGATCTTATACTTTTGCAGTTTATGGTTCCATGTAGGAAATCAAGATGTTTTTTTTATTTCTAGCTTCTTTTATCTTTCTTCTTTGAAAATTGTTCAGCCAAATACTATATATTGTCTCATCGTAAAAAATGAAAGGGTTTAGAGAGTGTGTGAGAGATAGAGTTCAAGCTATATATCAGTATAAGGTCACAAGATCGGCCTTAAAACAAAAGGGGAGCAACACTGGTCAAACCCAAAAGGAGCAAAGCCATCACAAGCCAGTCCAGCTTTGGAGGCCTTGAGACTTTAGGGTTCACTGGTTATCATGGCTTGGATTCAGGCCGGTGAGCTTACAAGACAAACCTTCTCAAAGGATAATTTGTAGGGGCCGGTGTTCCTTGGTACATGTGCCTATTCAGTAAATGAAATGTGATGATCAATTGTTTATTCTGTATTGGTCATTTTCTCTCTTTAAATTTAATCTGGTTCAGTAAATGGGCAGTAGCATATAAATTCCTGTCATTGGAATGAGGAATGCAGAGTTCTCCTGTTTTTTTTACCAGAATAAGTAAGTTTGTCGCCCTAATAACTGGGCAAGCACTGGAATGCCCTTGTGAGTTTCTCACATGAGAAATTTTCTTTTCCCAGTTGCACTAAGCAATGCCGGTCTCTGCCGGTATTTTTTGAACAGACTCGTCTGGAGCAAATAACCGAGCTTCTTAAAGCAGGATCTTTGGAGGTTGAGGATAATCATGAGCGCGAATCTGCATCGCCATCTTCTAATGATGCTTTTAAAGCGTCTCTGATTGATGTAAGGCTCTCTAAGGCTCTGCATTTGGAGTTCACTTTGGTCAATCCTCTGATAAGATTTTTTTACTAGCAGACAGAAAAGCTTGTACAATTGGAATTAGAAAAGCGGGAAGTCATTGGTATGCATTGTGCATGATTTCTATTGAATTTGCATTGTGATTTGTTGATTCAGCTTGTGATGTAAACTTCTTACTCTTGATTTTGCTTTTTAAGGAGAGATACTGAAGCTAAATCCTGGGTATAAAGCTCCTCCTGATTACAAGCCAGTGCTAAAGGAGGACAAACTTCCTGTTCCGGTACTTTTCTTCTATGCATTTTTTTATATCAATATTTGATCTCGCTTGTCAATTTTACCTCTTTGATTGTATTTATGACAAGGGTATACCAATATTTGATCTCGCTTGTCATTTTTTCCTCTTTGATTGTGTTTATGACACATTGACAAGGGTCTAACCTGTAGATTCAATTGTGTCTTGAGTGGAAGAATGGTATAGAAATGCACTTAGTAGCACGGCGCAGGACAATCTACTTCATCAAACTAACTGAGGGTGGACTTTGATTTTTTCGCCCATTTTGAATGGGTGAAGTGTGTAAAGATAAACCAGTGGAGATTTGTTGTTTCTACATATCCAGTTTATTACAGCGACGATTACATGAGAATAATATTTTTCAGAGGAGAGGCCTGTATTATATATGTTATGTAGCTTGAGATTAAAATGAGCAGAGAAGAGGAAATGGAAACCTGTATGCTTCCCTGGACTAGTTAATACATCAACCTTCACCTCATGTGCAACATCTCCATACTGAAATTTGTTGGAAATGAATCCATATTAGAATTATCAACATGAATTAAAACCTATCTTTTTTGCAACAATAAGTTGGATTTGGAGATTGATATATAAAATTACCAAGTATTCCCATTTTTTTTAATCCAAACAAGGGGAAACACTCAGAAGTATTCCCATTTTTTATATTCAAGACAACTTTCTATAGACAAGTTGTCTGCTATGAATGTATAATAATCCCCAATCAGGTCTAAAGTTTGATTATTCTTGAGGTTGGGTTGTGAAATTCATATGAGAATATTATTCTCAGATATAACATGAATGGCTAGATTTAAGTGCCAATATTGATGTCATTTCATCAATATTGATTCTTGAAAAAGAATATGTTGAGGGCATGCCATCACGAGGGCATGTCACCGGCATGCGGGGTAAAATCTTATCAAAAATGGTTAAAAACTTAAAATCAATTTAATTTCAAAATAATAGTTTCTACTAGTTCTTAAATGTGTAAACTATCATCTTACATTTAGAGGTTTAAGGGAAGTTGATATGTAAAATCATACGCTTTTATTATATTAGAAGTCTTTATATTAACACATTATATAACATTCCATATGTAAAAAATACGTGCTATTAAATTATTACCTTTATTAATAAATGTAGAAGGTTACATAATGAAAGTAAGAAAACATGATATCGTCTAAAATTGAAGATAAAAGCAAGGAAGAAGCACTATCAACATTAAAAAACCCTCACAAAGTTGCATGCCTCCTCATATCGCCTAATTGGTCGACATTTCAGTATCTAAGAATATACCCCTAAAGCCTCCTATGCCGTCGAATTAACCAACATGCTGCTAGGTATGCTGTCAGCATGGCACTCCACCTGCATCAATGCTGAGAAAGCTAGGGAAATGACACATGCTGCCAGTATAATGCCATGGCATCTGAATCGATGATGAATGGTGATTGGTGACCCATTGGACTTCAGAAATGCTTTGGCAAACTTCGCTTGCAAAGTAGCTCATATGATCAATCTGGATTTCGGACATTGTCGGAGTGAAATTCTCTCAAAGTACGAAATCACCATCATGTAAGAAAGCCATACCTTTCTGCATCTATCTATGTTACCTGTAATATGTTCAGCAAACACCTATAATTATTTTAGTAAGCAATGTTTAGCAACATTTACAGTCTCAGTTGACTGGCAACACCTTATTAATTAGTATCCATGAGTTTCACTTTGTTAGGATGCCACTACTGCTGGGACCTGTATTGTCACAATATGCTTTTTTTAAAGCCAGCCAATGATCATTTGAAGCCTACTGAAGAAAATTTTGATGTACACGCAGATATTCTCCACTTAGGATTGGCGTCAACTGAAATAAAAAGCATATAATTCCTTTGCAACCAAATGGTTCTAATCACATTTAAACGATGCATCCTTTCCACTCTTCGGTGGTAACAGGTTAGAGAGTGTCCTCTTCGGGCCATTGTGAAGGATGCTTGTGGTGTGTCCTGAGCGAAGTTTTAGGCATTTTTCTAAAAATGAGACAATGCATAAGCTTCCATGTATATGAAGAGAAATTAATTTACTAAAATTGTATAGATTTACATATATATTATAGATGTATATATATAACCAAACACATTTTTATGGCTTTTCAATTTATTGAGGGGCTGGAAGTTTAAATAGTTTTTTGTTCGTTCATTCTTTAATTATAAGAGACTTTGAATTGAAAGTTCAAGGATTCCCAATTAAACAACCTATTTCTAGTATTATATTATTATTTCTTGTTGCATTTACAACTAAAATTTCATTATTTACCCTAGATAATTATGAACTTTATGTGATTAAGTTATGATGCCCTACGGTTTCAATAAATAGATTTTGGAGTTCATATCCATACAAAATTGCCAATAAAAAGGGTTCTCGACGTGAATGGAGGCATTTATCTATAAGTGAGATGATGCGTAACCTTCCAGAGAAATTAAATTTAAAATTTTATGTGGATATATATATATATATGAATATAAAGAGAGAACACTTCTCCATGCAGTTTCAATTTATTAAAGGATTCAAAGTCTAAATATTTTTGTTGCTCTAATCACAACAACAACAAAGCCTTTTCCCACAATTAAGTAGGGTCTGCTACATGGATTTTTTGCCTCCATTCAGATCTATCTTGGGTTATTCTCGGGGTTGGCCACAACCAAGCCTTTTGTTGCTCTGATCATTCTTTCATTTTAAGATACTTCAAAACAAAAGTTGAAGAACTCGCGATCAAACCACATATTTCTAGCATTATAATAAGATTCAGGTTGCATGTATAACTAAAAGCTCACCAACTTAGATGATTACTTGATGGGATAGTCATGAATCTCAATCTTGCATCAAGTAAGTCCACCCATAACTCCTCACTCGTTGAAGCTTAGTGTCTGTAAACTGCCTTGAACTGCCAGTCAGATATCATCAGTTCCCGGAACCACTGAATAGACTACGACCCCTGTGGTGGGTCATCTCTTGTTCAAACACATACCATTTTGTCCAATCAGAATACCTCCAGCTCGACCAATGACATTTCCCTAATGTTCCGTCCTTCCGTGAACTATCTTTAATTTTATTGTATTGAATTTAACCGTGTGCAGGGTCTGGGCTTGTGTGTGTGTGTTTGTATTTGAAAAGTTTTTTACATTAGTTGTATCTTACTCTTCTTTCCATTTCACAGATAAAATCATATCCTGGATACAACTTTATTGTATTGCTCTTGGGTCCGGAAAGTAATGCCTTGAAGAGGCTGGAAGAAGTAAGATATTTCTCTGACCTTTATTTTTGTGGGCTTGTGGTATTAGATATTGTAAATTGCATGCAAATTGCTTACTCATTGCACCCCATGATGATCTATTGACATGGAAAATTGCAATGGCTTGCAAATTCTTCATAGCCTTCACTATTGATATTTTGATGATTAATAGGAGACCGGAGTTAAAGTGCGAGTTTATGGCACTAGAGCTGGCACAGGAGAAAAGGTAATGATTTGGATTTAAATATCGGTTTATGGGTATCCATATTATTACTCAAGACGTGAATATCTTTTTTGTTTCTTGCTGCCTCCGGAATCATTGAGGTGGTTTGGTTTACAGAGAATGTCAATGGGCTCTTTCTGCCAAATTCTAACTACTTGTGCTGGGATAAACACATATAATTAATGTGTAAACGTTGTTTTATTTCTTAAAAAAAGTGGGAAAACCATCTGGGATTCACCAAAGGGAAGATTTTTTGTTAATCTTGGGGATTTTCCTTTTCTCAAAAAAAGTTTTATGTCATTATATGGTTGGATTCTCTGTCTTTGTGCATTATCTATAGAAATTATGGATTTCTTTATATTAATGAATAGTCAATTCTCTGTTAATATAGTTTTTATATCTGCAACAAATAATTGTATGCTTTAATTATGTGATCTGACATTTCTTTAGTCATAATTGTCAGAAAGAAATCACTCAGTCAGACACAAATGAGGCCCAGTCCAACTATGAGGATATTTATGTACACGTATCTGCCGAAACTTTCGAGAAAGTTGATGCTGCTATAGCTCTCATTGAACTCTTATTAACTCCTGTTAATGTGAGTGCACATTTATTATTGTTCTTTAATATATGATGTATGATTAATTTATTTGATCCATTGTTTGTTCACCTCTTTGCCCCAGGTCAATCACACAGTTGCTACCACCACTAATCTTACAACTGGAGATGGCGAGAAGGTTCCTGACCCTGGTCAAAAGGACTCAACATCATCATATCCAATTATGCCTGGCTCTGCTACAGGGCACGGTACTCTTCCACAAACAGCCATGCCTGCACATTCTGCGCCTTTGCAGTATCAGACTTACCAAAATCCTTGGTATCCCATTGGCCCCACCAATGTTTCTACGCCATCCCCGTCTGGATTTATGGCCCCTCCCATGCCCAACAATGGTGTAAGGTTTCCTGCTTCGTCTAACATGGTTTCCAACATACATCAGCCTTTCGGAATTCGACCCTTTGTGCAAGTCCCTGGGAACTTCTCTGGCATTTCTATTTCTCAGGCCGAACGACCCGCACAAGTTTTGCAGCGACCCATGATTCCATCGCCCCAATATTCCAATGTTATTTCACCTGCTCAGCAGCCACCAATACACCAGCACGCACCAAGCAGACCAATCTCATTTCAAACTGCAGCTCCATCTATGCCTGCGGGAGGAATGCCGTTAGCAAGACCTTTTCTTCCTCAAATTCCACAAGCAGGCCCCACATTTCAAATGGGCACAGCAACCAATCAACCTTCAATGACACATGCGCCTCTAGTAAACACTGGTTGGTCAAATGCACCTTCCATGACTCTACCTCCAAGACCGATTAACATGCACAATGCCTCACCTCCAAATCCAGTCCAAAGGCCTCCTGCCATTACTCCTCAAGCCCCGCTTGTTTCTCACCCTCCGCAAAATTTTCCTCCTCATCCATCTGGTGTACCAGCAATCTCAAGTCAGGCAATGTCCACATTTCCTTACCGCCCCCCTGCATCTGGTGGTCTTCCATCTGTTCCAACTTTCTCTGGACCTGCAGCCATCACACCTCCGGCATATCCACCTACTCCTGCTTCAGGTCCAAGTCCCGTGATGCTTCCTTTAGCCCCACAGGTCCCGTTATCAGGCAGTGCAGCCTCTCCTATATCAGCTCAAATCTCCATCTCGGGAGAGTCATCACAAACGGTTGTGCCACGCCCTCTTATTTCTGCCCAGTCTTTTCCTCCTGGACAATCATCCAACTCTGCTATTCCTCCTATGCCCACATCCCAACTGCAGACTCCTGCCCCTGTAACTTCAATTTCCGTGAGCTTACCTGCAGGTGACAGTTCCGCTCCTCCGATTACAACTCCAAAACCACCACGTCCTAGTTCCAGTGATTTCACATTTCAACCTCTTGGCAGTTCTGCCTCAACACCACCTTCTAGACCGCTGAACGAACAACGTTCAACATTTCCACTGCATTTGCATGTGCCATCACAGTCTCTCATTCCTCCAAATGCTCCTCAAGGCCTGCCAGGACCAGGAGCACCCCAATCACTGGCCGCTGCTCCACCTCAGTCGCCATCTTTTCGTCCTGCATTGCAAAATCCCAGTAATATGGGTGTAATGCCTCTTCCAAGACCAGCTCCTATAATGGCACCTGCCACTGATTCTGCAGTTAGCATTCCCACCGGTAATATGAACATTCTGCAACCATCTCCTAGACCCATCTATCCGAATCTTCCGAATGCCAGAGCTGTTGGTCCCATGAATCCCCAATATCCCTCGAGCTTTCCTCCACCTCAAGCTCAAAATCCGGGACTGCCGCTTGCAAGGCTGGCAATTCCAATGCAGCATCCCACCCAGTTGCATCCCGCTACACGACCAAGGACCGTCATGATTCAAGGTCAACTGGTTGGAAACAACACTGGTTTTGTACCTCGACCTGCTCCAAACCCTGGAGGGAGTCAGAACTATGATCCATTCTCGCCAACTTCAGTTCCAACTGGAGGCCCTCCGAACCGAGATGTTCACCCAAAGACAAGAACAGAGACTGATGTGGAATACGAGGATCTAATGTCTTCAATGGGTGTTAGGTAATTATGATTGCTAACTGTAAGAAGAATTAATAAAAATGCGGTTTACTGTCTTCGTTCTAAACATGAACAAACAACCGCACGAGATTTTTCATGGATCTCTAGTATCTGTTGTATCATTACTCGTTAGTATTAGCACAGCTAACCTTGATGAAGTTTTGTTACTCTGCTTGTTAATGTTTTGCATTATATGGCCTGTTTCTATCTTCAATTGTTAACTTGAAGGTGCAAGAGGTGATTAAGTTGGGTAATCCACCAAATCATGCTTCAATAGGCAGTGTCGCCGGAAGAATCTAAGTCCGAGTTTCACGGATTATTTCATTATTTGAGGATGCTAGCCTTATGGGCTGTGGTAGCAAGTCACGCAGGTTTACTAAAAGGATACAAGGGTCGTCCCAAGAAACCTTGCCCTTAGGCACAACCCTACCCATATAGTTCAACTTGGATCACTATTTGTCATCTCCATCCCACCTCCTGATCAGGTAGTTAATGATGATGGCTGGTGGTACCTGTTAAATTCAAAATGAGGGCAAATGAGAGGTGGCTGTCATCATTGATAGCCACATTAATGTCAGATCATATCTGGCAATTTTCAAGTCACAACTACGAGGAAGGAAAGTCGACGATGATGACCACTTGTCCTAACTACTGGTCCACAAGTTCCAGTGAGGAATGGGATACTGAAAGGCCATCTGGAGGAGTGACCTCTTGCGCTCGTCTTTTCCTTTTTCTTTATATTTGACTATTGGAAAGTGCTAGTGTGAGGAGTCCTCGGTTGGACCGTATGGAGAGCCGAGCGCAAGAGCAAGCTCTTTTGACGTGCAGCTCCGATGGAGGGCTATATACGTACGAAGAGGTCCCACGTTTGCTATAGAGCTAAAGAGAATACATTGGACAATGCCATGATAATTTGAGCATACATGATAGTTGTATACTTTCCACCGCCTTGTTGGATAATATCATTTACAAATATCAAGATAAAATTATGTGTGACATGCATGTATAGAAGACATAAAATGTTTTATCGTGTGTGCCTTCTTAACTTTTGCAATATCAGTTATGCCCCTCCATTTTTTGTAATATCAGTTGTGCCTTTGACTTCTTACAAAATTTGCGCTTCTGCCCTTTTATAATATTAGCTATGTCCCTACTTTGCCTTAACGGAAGAGCAGGACTATGAATTTTGTAAGAAATTAGGAGTACAACTGATATTACAAAAAAGAATGGAATAACTGATATTGCAGAAGTTAAGAAAGGTACAACTGATAGAATGTTTAATGCTATTTTTTGAGGTGAAGAAGAAACCAATCGAGGACAGTTGATGGATGTGTGTGTATATGTATTAACGTCAAGGTAAAATCATGCAACAACATGCTGTGGAAGACTTAACAATTTAGCGTCACATTTTTAGGTGAATACAGAGGAAAAAGGGAGGTGTAAGAATATATCGATTTTCTTTTGGCACTCAAATTGTAAATGCCATATTTACACACAATTATATTATGAATTAACAATGGAAAATCAAGTAGCACAATTATAAGGGCCTGTTTGGTTGCAGGGTTGGGCAGGGTTGGCCCAACCCTGGTTACTATTCACAAGGGTACTTCCTCCTCACAGATTACTATTCACCCACCCCAACCCAGCCCAACCCAACCCAGTCCAACCCAGCAACCAAACATGCCCTAAGAGTAGACAACATCGTAAAGTCATGTCCAACATAATATATCTGCAAAAAATAGAGATAAAAATCAATCAAAATAATTAATCTGCTTACCTTTACTACTCGTGACGAGTTGTCCCTATGATTAGAACACATTCGTTGATTAGAACACATTCGTTGTTTCAATACTAGCATTATCAAATTCGA
Source organism: Ottelia alismoides (assembly GCA_037367405.1). NCBI lineage: Eukaryota > Viridiplantae > Streptophyta > Magnoliopsida > Alismatales > Hydrocharitaceae > Ottelia > Ottelia alismoides. Next base: position 508,248 of record JAZKJV010001223.1, read on the forward strand.
CATTATATAACCATCATCCATCGCAAAAATCGTCTCCCATCAAAATGACTTTAAATGAAATAGAGTTAATTAGGTCGAAAACATCATCTAAGATGTTGGTTTTACTTAAACGATTGTTTCTAACAATATAAGTTTAAAATGCAAGTAGGGATATCCTCCTTGCTTAAATCGAAAGTAGAGATCACACCACAACCAGATTCCCATGTCTAGTAGAATATATTCGAAGTTTCACATAAATAGAAATAAAAAGGTTGTGCTCTTTTCGTGATGTATTTATGATTAACAGTTTATATATGTTATTTAAAAAAAGATAAAACATAAAATATTTAACAACTGTAAAGTCAAAATAAAAATAAAAATAAATTTAATCTAATTTCACCATAGGAAAAGAGAGTTTTGAAATAAGTTGTAAGCTAATTTATGATCTAATCAATTATTAAAATATCAAGATGTACATGCACTTTAGACATCCATCCAAAAAGGTCAAGATAAAGTGAATGGTTAAAAGATGAGAACATATTTATTTTAAAATTTTAATATCAGCAAAATAATTATTTAGCTTTTCAATACATGTTTTTCTTGAAAATAGATGCCGGATTTTATGTAATCAATTTAATGGAAGAGCGCTTTTATTTTGTTATAACAACTTTATTTTGAAAGAAGCAAACAACCTTGCTTAAACTTGCAAAATGAAAAATGTTTTCAATAAAAGGAGAAAAGATACATATCTTGTGAATGCTACATAGTGCTACATTGCCTATCTTGTATCTACGATAGACAAATAGATAAAGTTTTTCTTCGATTTTCCTTCTTTGCAACAGAATGTGTGTCGGTACGGGTCCCAATTCTGATCTAGATCCGCTCAATCTCCTCGTCCCACCTTCTTATTCTTCGCGGGTGCCGAGTTGTCAAAATAATATAGTCAAACTGGTGTTCGATACAATCCTACTATTTTTGCAGGGTAACCATCTTGGAACGGGGCGGAAACCTTCTGTCAAAGGGTTAATCATATGGGTAGTCTTTATGTGAATACTAAATGTTTGGATAGTTAAGAAGGTTGTAACGGTAAATGACCCGATGCCATATTATTTCTATGCCATATATTTTTTATAAGGGTTAAATGGGGCTGCTCCCTAGGGGGAGATAACTTGCCCCCCCACACGTCATTTCGTTTGCTTTATTTATTTGTTTGAAAATTTCTTCCGTTAATATTCATCACTATATCCCTATATTATGCTATTCAAATTTCATGCGAAACAGAGACTCCTACGGTTTTCATCCATACATTCAATTTTTTAACGATAACAGAATTGCTAAAAATGACCATTCTGGATGGAGGTTGTAGGAATCTATATTTCGCGCGAAATTTGAATGGCACAATATAGGTATATATTGATGAAAATCCACGAAAGAAATTTTCAAAAAAAAAATAACATAAAAAAAGCGGACGAAATGGTGTCGGCGAATCAAGTTAGCTCCTCCATGGGGCAGCCCATTTCACCCTTTTTATAATTGTAATAATTTTTTGGTTTTAAACTTGTTTAGTTTAATGTCCATAGAACTAACTCCATTCAGGTAGATAGATAGAACTGTGGTAGTCATGGGGAGTAAACCGGCAACGAAACCGGTCCGGTTAACCATGAGCAGCGGAGCCGCTCGATTGACCCACTGGAAACTTGGCTTCCAACGCCCCACGCGCCCGTTCTCTGACGACTAAGGCTTCCTCCCACCTCCGTCGTTGCCGCCATCCTCCGGCTCCTGCCGCCACAACCCTACCCCCCTCCTTCCTCTCCGCCTCCGCAACCAAACCTCTACGCGCCGACAGCTCCCACCGCCCTCCAACCCCAGCGCCGCCTCGCAGCCTCGAGCGCCAAAGGGACCTCAGCCTGCCCAACCGCAGCTGCTGCAGTTCCCCTCGCCGGGTATCTTCTCTTCCTCCCCACAGTCCTCCTCGAGTCCGGAGGTCTGAGTTATTTTATTTGTTGCTGTCATTTGGCTGTGGAGTCCAGTTCTGAGTATTAAGTTTTTCTTTTTTTGAGCCCCAGCTCTGATAACGTGCAAGTTTGCGACGATTTCTTTAGGAAGGAATTTCATATATTGACATTATCTGTGCGCTGTCATCTCCATATTTCGCAGTTCATTTATCTGTGCAATATTTTGTACCTACACTGAGCGGCTTTTATCTTCATCGAGTATAATAAATCCTTTGTTTAATCATCAATTTAAATTAATCAGCATGACTTCAACTGGAGAATTATTTGGTGAGAGTGACTCAGAGTCATTCATTTGAGTATTACTAGTACTCCTGAACTGAAGTTTGAACCGTGTAATATTCGTTGAATTTGAACATGCACTGCTGAAGTAAAGTTCTTTTTGTAATTGATCACTTCTATGAGTAAATCATCGATTTCTTGAAGGAAAATCATGGATTTACACCTGAATTCTCCACATTTGAATCCAAAGGGGCCCATTTCATTGCTTCTTGACAATTGTTCGGTTTTACAAACCTGTTTCCTCCACTTGCAAGTAGCATTAGAAGTTTGAATCAAAATTTGTTTGCATCTTGTTAGTGTTCTATATCAGTAAATACTAAATCAGGATAATGATAATAGGTTCCACAGGTACTGCATGTACCTGTCACTCTTTTACATAATCCAAGAAACTTTAGAAATGCATGCCTGATGGAATGGGTTTGGTCGACCCATGACTATCTAATGATGGACAATGATGGGTCATGATCGAACAGATCCGGTACCCTCCCGGTGAGCACTTCTTACTGCTCATGGCACTTCAGGATTTTGGGAAGATGAGAATAGTTAGGTTTGACGAGTGGCAGTAAAGTTAGTTGCTTTTTCTGCATCTCATTCTCTCTCTACCAATCCATACCTCTTCTTTTTATTTCTGTCAGTTTTGTTCTTGAAGGAGTATGTTTTTTTCTTACTTGATTGGTTTTGTCGTTATTGCTTCCTGTCCTCTTATTTTTGACATGTTTACTTCGACTGTACATGTGTTTTTTTTAATCATGTTTTATAATCAATCATTTGTTTTTTTTTCAAGTTAGAGTTTTGTGGAAATGCACACTCGGTATGGAATGCAGACTATTCACATGCAATGCATACACGTTATATTCAATTTGGACTGTTCGGCCAAATGGACACTGACTTTCTGAAAGTTGAATAGGCATGATCCTAAATTAAATGTTGCTCCACCCTTGTTTGTGGCGCATTCATATATAAAGTTTGACCTCGTTACAGGACATAAGTGCATAGTGACTGTCTGAATCTTGTTTGTGCACAAAGATGTAGAGGTTCGCCTATGAAGCAAGCACGTGTAATGTTTAGTAGAACTTGATTAGTGGCATCTCCCTTATCAAGTAGATTGTCTCTATTACTACTTATTTTCATGCAATCTGGATTTTACGGAAGAAACCAAAGGGGTGAAACTAGAGGATTTTTTTGAAAGGAAGAAGGGCTACTACTGTATAGGTGTGCACCCAAAAGCTTCATCATTAAGCCACAAATTTACAAATACATGGCTATAAGGCCAAAAATATTTATATGACCCAACTCAGCTAGTGCCTTAGCATAAGCAATTATATTTTCACTGTTGGGAAAAGAGAATGAGATGATTTCTATTCCATAGCCCTAGGCTCTCTTATATAGGAGAGTAGTCTATGGGTAAATTACATAAAGAGCATAACAAGAAAAGAAAATAACGAAGAGGTACAATAACTCAATATGCGTCAACACTCCCCCTCAAGATGGAGCATAGATGTCAATCATGCTCAGCTTGGAAGCACACTTCTGAAATGGACCTCGTAACAATGCCTTGGTGAATATATCTGCAGTCTGGTTCTCTGAAGTAACATGAGATGTGGCAATGAATCCTTTCTGAATCATATCTCGTATGAAGTGACAATCCACCTCAATATGCTTGGTCCGTTCATGGAATGCAGGGTTGTTTGCAATAAATAAAGCTGCCTGATTATCACACTCCAAGTTCATAGGAAGTGGTACATCTAAGCATAAATCTGTCAGCACCGCTTTCACCCACATCATCTCTGTAGTAACCTGGGCCATTGCCCTATATTCGGATTCAGCACTAGATCTAGCTACCACAGTTTGTTTCTTGCTCCTCCATGAGACTAGGGCATCTCCAACATAGACAGCATACCCTGAGGTGGACTTCCTGTCCTTAGGACAGCCTGCATAGTCTGCATCTGCGCATGCTGAGATAGAAATCCCCTTTCCTTTCTTGAATAGCAGACCTTTACCTGGAGAAGATTTGAGATATCTAAGTATCATATGTATTGCATCCATATGCACTTGGCGTGGCTGCTCCATGAACTGGCTCACACGACTCACTGCAAATAATATATCTGGCCTAGTGATCGTGACATATAACAGTTTGCCTACCAGTTCTCTATATCTTCTCCTGTCCACCTCCTCTGTGTCATCATCATACAGCTTCATGCTAGGGTCCATTGGTGTCGTAGCAGGTCGACACCCTAGCATACCTATCTCACTCAGTAGATCTGTAACATACTTCCTCTGTGACATGACTAATCCATACGGATTTCTTGCAAATTCCAGCCCCAGAAAATATCTAAGGACTCCCAGGTCCTTGGTGACAAACTCGGTCCCCAGCCTTTCCTTTGCCTGCTTAATGCCCTGGTCATCATCACCTGTAATCAAGATATCGTCAACATAAACCATGATTACAATAATTCCTCTCGCCGTCTTCTGTACAAACAAGGAATGATCAGCATTGGAGCGTTTATATCCTTGTTTCTCAAAGAGGTCTGACAGCTTCTGGAACCATGCTCTGGGACTCTGCTTAAGGCCATAGATGGCCTTATGTAATCTGCAAACCTTGGAACACTCCCCCTCAACAGCAAAACCTGGTGGCTGTTGCATATAGACTTCCTCCTGCAAGTCTCCATACAGAAATGCATTCTTCACATCTAGTTGATAGAGTGGCCATTCTCGAGTGACTGCAACTGATAGCAGGATCCGCAGAGTAGAATGACGCGCCACAGGAGAGAACGTGTCAAGGTAATCTACCCCATATGTCTGTGTGAATCCCCGTGCAACTAGGCGTGCCTTGTACCTGTCAATGGAGCCATCTGCATTGTGTTTAACTGTAAACACCCATTTGCAACTCACCGGGTTGACATCTGGAGGTATAGTAACCAAACTCCATGTTCCTCTAGACTGAAGTGCCGCCATCTCTTCCTCCATTGCTAGCCGCCATCTAGAATCCTGCAAAGCCTCATGGTGGTTCCGTGGAATGTCTGTAGCTGAAAGTGCCAATGCAAACGTCTTGAAGTGTCCAGATAGCCTCTCAAAAGACACAGCTGCTGATACTGGATATTTGGCACAGCTTCTCTTCGGCTTGCGTAGAGCGATTGGAACATCTAAATCCTCTGTGCTATCAACATGCTCCTGTAATGCATCCTGCTCAGAAATGTCGTCAGATCCATCAACATTATTATTTTCATTACATACCATAGGCGAGCTAGTTGACTGGTCAGGACCATGAGCTGGATTCGGCCTGCGGGTGTAATGGAATGGTAACGGGGATACTGTTGATGGCGGTGGTGGTGGCGATGGTGGTGGTGGTGGTGATGGTGGTGACGGTGGTGAGGTTGGTGGTGTCATGAATACGGTATCAGGAGATATAGGTGGTGGCTGCATGTTCCCTGTTTCTGAAAAATACATAATGGATTCAAAAAATGTAACATCTGCACTGATCATATACCGCCGACGCACAGGGTCAAAACACTTGTACCCCTTTTGAGTTCTGGAGTACCCCACAAAGACGCACTTGACAGCCCTAGGAGAGAGCTTGTCAGAACCAGGCGACAACTGATGGACAAAAGCAACTGACCCAAACACACGAGGGGTAAGAATGAACAGATCCTTGTCAAGATAAATAAGTGAAAAAGGAACCTGTTCATTCAAGACGGACGAAGGCATACGATTGATAAGATAGCATGCAGTAAGAACTGCATCACCCCAGTATGAGTACGGAACATGACTCTGAATAAGAAGTGACCTTGTGACATCGAGTAGGTGACGGTGTTTTCTTTCTGCAACCCCATTTTGCTGAGACGTATGAGCACAAGAAGTTTGGTGTATGATTCCTTTCGAGGAGTAGTAGTTGGCTAGATTGTTGGTGCACAACTCCAAGGCATTGTCACTTCTCATAATTTTGACAGATGTGGAAAAGACATTCTGAATCTCATTTAGAAAGTGAATAATAATATTTCCTGCTTCAGACTTATTTTTCATTAGAAATACCCATGATGCTCTAGAGTAGTCATCCACAAATACAATATAAAACCTGTGCCCCTGATGATCGGGAACACGACTCGGACCCCAGACATCGACATGAAACAACTCAAACTTGGAGTTACTACTCCGACCTTGACTGCTGGGAAAAGACGACCTGTGATGTTTTCCCAACTGACACGCCTCACACTGGATAGGTGTGTGAGAGAGACTATAGGGTAGGACTAGACGCAACTTCTGGAGCGGTAAATGACCATAACGCAGATGCCACAGGAGAGGAGATACTTGTTCAGCGGAAGAGGATGTGGTTCCAGCAAATGGGGTCTGGTTCAGACGGTAAAGGCCTCCTTGCTCATAGCCATGACCAATCACGTTGCCCATACGGATGTCCTGAAAAATCAAAGAAGATGGATAAAAAATAGCTCGGCAGTGGAGATCCTTCGTAATCTGACTAATTGACAACAGATTCATAGAAAAATGTGGTGCATGTAGGACATTCTTCAGCTGCATAGAGGGTGTCAATCTAATCTCCCCCTGACCAGTGATAGGGGAATGCGTGCCATTAGCAATTACTACTGTCCGTCCTGGAGGAATCTGGGTGTATCCTGTAAGTAGACTCTGGTCGCCACATAAATGATGTGTGGCGCCCGAGTCCATGATCCATGGCAGTATATGAGATCTACTACTGTGGAGTGCAAGTGTACTACCTGAAGTACTAGTAGATGCAGAAGCAGAGGCAGAGGCAGCAGTATCAGTATGACTCTCTGTAGTCGTTGCTGGGCCAGATGGTGGTATGATGCCCCTGAGGCGGGCAACTAGATCATCAAATCGTTGATCCAGGGTAGCAGCAGATGGGGGCTCTATCTGCTCAGCGGCTCGTGCAGATGCAGGGAATCCATGCTTTGAATAGCATGTGTCTTCATTGTGCCCAACTCGGTGACAATATGTGCAGGTTGGCCTAGTACGACCACCCCTTCCACGAGGAGTACGTCCACGGCCTTGGTGATGAAACCCGCGGCCTCTGTTGGCCGCCATAGCTGAGGAATTCTGACTCGCAGCAGGTGAAGGTACTGTGATCCTGCTCAATCTGTGAAAAGCTTCCTCCATGGGAGGAATAGTCGAGTCCGCTAAAATCTGAGAACGTGCTGCCTCATACTCTGGATCAAGTGCAGCGAGAAACACACCCACCATAGTAGCATTCCTGTATGTCTTCTGCTGCTCGGGCGTAGCTGTCAAGGGCATGAAGCTATATAGCCTCCCAAACATCCCTCTCAGTGATGTATAGAGAGAATGTAGTGGACGACCATTCTGCTTGATGGTGAAGATATCATGCTGGAGTTGCAGGATCTTTGTCTCGTTCTTCGCCTGAGAGTATGTGGCCGCCAGAATGTCCCACATATCCTTCGCTGTGGGTTGATGGAGGATATCATTGGCAATCTCAATTGCCAATGTGCCAGATAGCCAGACTTTGGCATACGCATCGTCGGCCTCCCAGGAGGCATAGGTTCCAGTCTTCTCAGTAGGCTCTGATTCGGTAAGAATATGCTTCTTACCCGTAGACTTCATCATGCTCATGAACTGCATTGCCGACAGTTCATAGTTGGTACCATCCATCTTGACAATAGGCGCCGGACCACGGAATGCGCCAATAGATGGGATTTCTGCCTTGCTCTCTGACATATTGCAAAATAAAGACTGGAACGACTGACAAATGATATGTTTTGTCTACAATACCATAGATGGGGGTAGTTGCATGTGTAGACTTCAAGCAACTATCCCCATAAAGATGTTTGTGCTAAGACCTATACGCACAAAGAAGTTGCGCACAGGCCGCACAAGGGAGGCACAATCGGCGCACGGCTGAGGCGCGCAGGGGCTGTGCTAGCGCACGGTTGATGCACGCAGAGACAGGGCACAGCGCGCAAGGATGCGCAGGGGGGCTGTGCACGCAGGTGCTGCGCGTGCGGCACGCTAGGGCTGCGCGTGCGGCACGCTAGGGCTGCGCGTGCGGCACGCTATGGCTGTGCACGGGCTGCGCAGGGGCTGCGCTAGGGCAGCGCAGGGGCTGCGCTAGGGCAGCGCAGGGGCTGCGCTAGGGCAGCGCAGGGGCTGCGCTAGGGCTGCGCAGGGGCTGCGCAGGGGCTGCGTCCGGTAGAGGCGGCGGCGTTGATGGCACGCCGATCGAGAGAGAGAGAGAGAGAAGAAGGCCGGCGGGTGGGGTGTTAGGGTTAGGGTTTCGAGAACTCCGGTCTAGGACCGTCGCTCTGATACCATGTTGGGAAAAGAGAATGAGATGATTTCTATTCCATAGCCCTAGGCTCTCTTATATAGGAGAGTAGCCTATGGGTAAATTACATAAAGAGCATAACAAGAAAAGAAAATAACGAAGAGGTACAATAACTCAATATGCGTCAACATTCACCATAGTATCATTCGTGACAGAAGACCACCCCATTTCTCGCATGCCACAATGCCCATACAACATCCACAATCTTGACACTTCTTCCTCATGGCCCTGCCACTTGGACCCAATAGACTCTCAAAATTTAGCAGCGCAATTCGTATCGATCAATGTGTTCCCAAATCTCTCTGGAATACCTACATAGCTTTCACAAATGAAAATGAGAGGAATTTGGAGAAGAGAGGAATTTGGGGCCGTGAGGTAAAGAGGAGCACATCAAACCTTACCAGGAAGGAAGAAGAAAGGGAAGAAGAATTATGTTGAAGGGTTTGAGAGGAGAAGAAAACAATGAGGAAAATGAATATAAAATTCAAGGGATATTCATATTTATATTATTCATTCGTGATCCTTTTCATTAAAAATGACGGTGGTTTGTATAGAAAACCAATGCCATCTAAAAGGCATGCCCATTTACTAAGTGCACAACCCTTCTGTAACGGAAACCTCTAAAGGGTACACATCTTGGATCTACACAAGTAATATATAAAATGAAAATAAAATGAAAATTATGCTACATCCGTTCTTCCCATCTCAAGAAACTTGTGTCGAGATGAATTGTTTTCCTCTTTGTTTGAATAGGCTAGATTACATGAGAGAAATTAAGATGTTAGTTGCTTCTCAATGGAGAAGAGAAGTTGGCGATGGCAACTTCATGAGGGAGAGAAGAAATCGAGGAGTGATGTTGTAAAGGACGGAACACTGTAATAGTGACATCTAATGTTGCATAATTCGGTGTTCGGTATTCAATCGGAGAGGTCACTGAATAAAGTACATTCGATATTCTGAAGAATATTTAGAATTATTCAACATTATATTCTTAATTGTGCACGCAAGTTGCGCACAAGTGTACTCTTAATTGTGCATGTTATTCAACATTTATTTATTTTAATTATAAAAATTATGGCTCGTGTATATATTCTTAATTGTGCACGCAAGTTGTAGGAACATTGTAGTAGGAAACATCTTAAATGTTGCACACCATATATAGTCACCAGTTATTCTACAGTGTTTTTACTAAAGATGTCACTATAGTAGCAACATCTTTCCGATTCTACAGTGTTCCACTGCCATCGAATAACTGATGACTATATATGGTCTGCAACGTTTAAGATGTTTCCTACGAAAGTGTTCCTACACCTTGCATGCACAATTAAGAATATATATGATGCAACCTACCCAAGTGGTGAACTAAATGGCTATCCTAAATTTGAAACTAATGGACTAAATGTCGGAAACAAATAAAATGATATGCGATGCGCAAAATCAGCAACAAGGACAACAATTATTTGAGTTCTAGCACGGGTTATTCCACAAATTCAGGGCAATCCAATGAGTTAACAGTTCCTAGGAAGAATATCACAATGTTGCAGCGACTAGGAATCTCAACGATTCACCAAACCAAATCAGCAATATCACAGTCCACAGAACTAATAATGATGCGGTAGAATTTGGAAAAAAACGGGCGCTCATACCACAACCGGCAAGGGGAAAGAAGGCGCACTTCAGATCTGGCCAAGGTGAAGATTGCGATCTGGTCACAACGGCGTTCCAAGCGGCTCCAGGGGCGCGGGCGATGGCTGGTTGCACCGCGGCGTTGACAACGGTTGGCGGTGGTAGGGGGGTTGGAGGGTTGGTGGCTGGGCGTCGAAAGGCGGTAGGGGCGGGACTGGGCGTGCGGTAGGAAGATAACATGGATGAGGGGTCTGAGCGGGAAGTGGAGCTAGCGGCTGGAGAGGGGCAGCCGTCGGTTGGGAGAAGGCGGCGAGGGAGAGAGAGGCGGGCGGCGGCGAGGGAGGAGGGTTCGAGTACGAGGCGACGACGTAGGGAGGTGGCGACGAGGTGGCTGGCGCGCGGGAGGGCAGCGGGCCTGGGATGGTGAGGGCGAGGGCGAACCGAGGAAGAGGAGAAGGCGCGGCGCGCTGGGGGGGCGCAGGAGAGGCTGGCGAGTGCGGTGGAGGTGCTGCGAGAGGGTGGGCAGAGGAGGCGGGCTCGGGGAGGGGAGAGGCGGCAGCGTGAGATGAGGGTTAGGGTTCGGGGGTGGGAGAAAAGAACATGGGTTTTGGGAGGGAAGAGGGTTGCGGATCCGAGAGAGAGGGAGGGAGAGAGAGAGAGAAATTGAGGGGAAAAATAACTCTTATTCAACTTAACCCAACCCTAATACAAGAGGGCCTTTTATAGAGGCTAATTCCCCCCAAAATAAGCAACAACTCTCCTAAAAATTAGGAAAAGAAAGAAAACAAAAGAAAGAAAGGATAATAAGGCCTTGTATAATGAGCCTTTTACATAGAATAAAAATAAATAAAATAAAGCAAATGTTCGGAAAAAAATGATCATGTAAGATCATGCTGCATCAACTCCCCCCTGCTGAGAAGAATCTCGCTCCGTCGAGATGGCATCGTGGAAGTTCTGTAGTATATCGGGGCGGAGTTGTTGGAGTTCATTCTCGTCAATCCAGGTGCAATCTGTAAGAGGTCGTCCCTTCTATTTGACTAGATACCGTCGGAAGAGACCACGTCTAGTCGTCATATCTCGGATGTCTGCGATATCTTCAATCTGATCGGCATCGGTCGCGGCTGGTGGTTGGCGCGTATCCTCAGCGGGAATTGCTGGTGTGGTGGCATATGTCTGTTCATCTCCATGATATAAGAAGAGATCTGCTACATTAAAGACTGGCGATGTCTGGACGTCTGGCGGCAGGTCGAGTAAGTAAGCATTCAACCCAATCTTCTTGAGGACTCGGAATGGACCAATCTTTCGTTCGCTCAATTTTTGGTGGACTCTCAAAGGAAACCTCTCTTTTTTCAGGTGGACCATCACTAACTCTCCAACTCTGAACTCGCTCTCTCTTCGGTGTAGGTTGGCTTGGGCTTGATATTTCTGGGTCATGGTTTGAAGTTTGGCTCGGATTTCAGTATGGATGTGGGTTAGGTGTTCGACCAGATTTTCAGCAGCTGCACTACTTCGCCCTTGCATGGTTGTGGGTTTTAGGTCTAGAAATTGGGTAAGTGGAAAGCCGTACACACTCTCAAATAGCGATTTTCCGGTGGACCTATTAGTGGAACTGTTATACGCGAATTCAGCTTGGGGAAGAATTAGATCCCATTTGGACGGAGAGTCCCTGCAAGACATCGCAATAAATTTCCTATTGATCTGTTAACTACTTCGGTTTGCCCATCTGTCTGTGGATGATAAGCGGTGCTGTATTGCAAACGAGTACCAAGACGTGACCAAAGCGTGCGCCAAAAATTACTCAAAAACCGGGTATCACGATCCGAAGTAAAAGAACGAGGGACACCATGCAATCGAACGACATCACGAAAAAACAAATCAGGGACATGAGATGCATCTGAGGTTTTTCTACATGCAATGAAATGTGCCATTTTAGAAAATCTGTCCACAACCACAAAAATATAGTCAACTTTCCGTACCGTGAGGGGTAAGCCTAGCACAAAATCCATGTTGATGTCTTCCCAGGGTCGCAGAGGAATCGATAAAGGTGTATACAACCCAGTGTTCTGCCTATGGCCTTTGAATCTTTGACATTTGGCATTTTTGTACGAACTTTGTAACATCCTTTCGCATTTGCGGCCAATAAAATCGTTCTTGGAGAAGGGTCAAGGTCTTGTCCCTTCCAAAGTGTCCATCCAAGCCTCCGTTATGTAGTTCCGAAATTAAGTTCTCGCGAAGGGAGGTGGCAGGGATGCACAGTCGGTGGGCTTTGAACAGGAAACCCTCATGAAGAACATAAGTGGCTGTCGGATCCTGCCCAGTATCAACACATTCTGCATAAACTTGTCCGAAATCAGGATCAGTGGGGTAGAGGTCCTTGAGTGTGTCAAATCTTGTTGTGCTGACGGTCATTGTGGCCAGGGCATGTGCTCGCCGTCTCAACGCGTCGGCCACACGGTTCAGGGTTCCAGCTTTGTGTTTGAGATGGAACGTGTATTCTTGGAGGAAGCTAACCCATTTGGCATGACGCTTGTTAAGGGTCTTCTGAGAGTTCAGATATCATAAAGCTTCATGATCAGAGTTAAGGACAAATTCACGTTGTATCAGGTAATGCCTCCAATGCTTGAGGGCTTGCACCACGGCATAGAATTCGACATCATAAGTGGAGTACCGTGATCGAGCTTCATTCAATTTCTCACTGTAGAATGCTACAGGTCGTCCTTCTTGACTTAGGACGGCACCAATCCCGACATGTGAGGCGTCGCAGTCGACTACAAAAACCTTGGTGAAGTCAGGAAGTGCCAAAACAGGGGCATGCGTCAATTGATGTTTTAGATTTTGAAAGCTGATTTCTGCTTCAAGAGTCCATGCGGGTGCGCCTTTATGCGTGCAATCTACCAACGGGGCTGCGCAAGTGCTAAAGTTCCGGATGAAGCGGCGGTAGAAAGAAGCCAATCCCAGAAAGCTGCGAATCTCAGTAAGGGTTTTGGGCACGGGCCAGCTCTGAATGACCTGAATCTTGGAGGGGTCAACCTTAAGTCCATCGGCAGTGACAATGTATCCCAGGAAGAGGACCGTGTCAGACATGAAGGAGCATTTCTTGAGGTGGACATACAGTTGTTGGGCTCTCAAGGTTTCCAGAACTTGTCGCAAGTGAGTTAAGTGGTCGTCTTTGGTCAAACTGTAGATCAATATGTCATCAAAGTATACAACCACAAAATTACCAATGAAGGGTCGCAATACATGATCCATGGTTCGCATGAAGGTGCTGGGGGCATTTGACAGGCCGAAGGGCATTACCGTCCATTCATAGAGGCCCTCTTTGGTCTTAAAGGCAGTTTTCCACTCGTCTCCAGGTTGGAGGCGAATCTGATGGTAGCCACTACGAAGATCCATTTTGGAGAACAATTTGGCACCCAATAGCATATCAAACATGTCATCAAAGCGCGGAATGGGAAAACGATACTTGATCGTTATTTTGTTGATAGCGCGACTATCCACGCACATTCTCCATGTGACATCCTTTTTTGGCACGGGGCTCATACTCTGTCGAACATATCCACGACGTAGAAGATCAGCGACCTGCTTGTTCATTTCCTCGTGCTCGCTTGGGCTCATTCGATAATGTGGCAAGTGGGGTAGACTGGCTCTAGGGACTAGGTCAATGTGATGTTGAATGTCTCGCTACGGGGGTAGTCCTTCAGGTAACTCTTCAGGCACGACGTCAGCAAACTCTTGGATGATGGGCTTTATCTCAGGTGGGAATTCGGGGTGTAGCTGTCTCTTGATTGTTCACTTCACGTCCCATCAATGCATAAATGGTGGAGCTCTCCTGAATCTCACATTGGAATGTCTGGGCTTCCATCAGTAATCCGGGACCTGTAGTCGAGGGCTTTGACGGTGGAGTGCTTTTACCCGATTGTGCGGTCGCGGCTCGGAGTGTAGCCATCTGGCGAGGGCTAAGGGCATCGCGTTGTGGTCTAAGGGTCACACACACCTTGTCGATGAGAAAGGAGTAAGTGTTCAGTTTTCCTCTGTGCTCAGTGTCTCGATCGAATTGCCAAGGTTTCCCAAGTAGTATGTGACAGACATCCATAGGGGCTACATGGCACCACACCTCGTCTTTATATGAAGATCCAACGGAGAAGCTAACGAGGTTTTGACGGTGGATCGGGAGTTGGGTACCACCTCGAAACCAGGCCACACTGTAAGGTTTCTCGAGTGGTTGAGTTGGCAGACCCAACTTATCGACCATTTCTTGTGAAACGAAGTTCTCAACGCTTCCTCCATCAATGATCAGCGAACAACTTCGCCCTCCTGAGGTGCAGGTGGTTCGGAAGATGCTGCGTCGCAGCCAACTATCAGCGTCGTTGACAGCGGGTGTGAGCAGGATGTTTGTGGGTGCACTGTCAGGAGCGATAAAGTTCTCGTGTTCAATGACCAAGAAGGGTCCGGATACGTCTCCATCCACTCCTAGAGGCTCATAGTCATCGGCTCCCATGGTGTTAGCAGTTAAAGCAGTCGGATCCTCTTCAGGTGATTCCTGTTGGTCAGGGTCAGGGTCTTTAGGGTCGTCGATGGTGCATAAATGGGCGGGTCTGGCCTTAGGGTTTGGGCACTCTGCTGCTCATGTCCCTTTTGATAACATCGGAAACAAGTATCAGGTCCTACAATAGGTCGACTTTCCAAGATACCTGGTCCGGGGTTTCCAATAGGAGGTCGGGCGATAGCCGGAGTTGATGGTTTGGCTTGGGTCTTACCCGCAACGATTGATGAGGAACCTATCGGTTTGGAGGTTGTCATCGGGGTACTGGTGCGAGGGACGAAGTTCACATAAAAAGACATCTTCCTTGTCTGGGCTTTAGCAAGCTTGGTCTCAGCCCGTTCAGCCTGCTTGTAGGCTTCGTCAACGTTGCGGCAGTTGTGGAGGTAGAGTTCATCCTGGATAACTTGGCGGAGTCCTTGCAGGTAGCGGGTGACCTCCTGGATAGGAGTCTCCTGCAGACGGTTGCGATGTACGAGGGCTTGGAACCCTTCGGTGTATTCTCTCACACTCATGGTGCCTTGTTTCCATGACTGCAGTCGCGCGTATAGATCTCGCTTGTAATCTTCAGGCACGAATTTGGTTTTCAGTTTGGTCTTCATCTTGCTTCAACTGCGGATCTTACTTTTCCCTTTTCGTTTGCGTTCTGATTGCAAACGGTCCCACCATAGAAGAGCATGCCCCTTTAGTTTGATTGTGACAAATTGAACTTTTCGCTCACTAGGCATGGACTTCCACACAAAGAAGTGTTCGACTGTTTGGAGCCAATCCAAGAAGACATCAGGTCTCGTCCTCCGTCAAATTCCGGAACATCGAGACGGATGCCTCGATCCCATCCGTCATCGGACCTAGGTCCAGGTCATGGCGGGAATTTATATCCAGAAGTGAGGGGATCTTGAATCTTGGGAGTGAAAGGGGTGTCTTCTCTTGGTCCTTCCTCGTTACTTTCTTGTGATTGCCAATCGCTAACATGTCCATCAGAAGTAGATGAGCTAGAGTCGCGAGAAGTGTTACTCCGGGAGTGCGGTTCCCGGTGAGTATGTCGATCTTTGTTGGGTGTTTCATCACTATGGTCTTGACCTAACATGATACAAATATAAATTTCCAACGATGGAGAATACAAATTTTGGGTAGAAGAAATATAGAGAGGGGAGGGAGAAGGAGAAAACGCGTCGGTTACGCGGGGTTTTGGAGAAGACTAGCGAAGATCGCACTTAGAAAGAGCTAGAGACGGAGATAAACTCAATTTCCATATTATCTGAACCCTCTAAAAATAATAGCCTATCATCCCTTTATATAGGAGGGATGAGATTACAAAAATAGAAATAGAAATTCAAATTCAAAACTAGTTATCCTAATTGACTCTAACCAACTAACTAATTGATTTGAAATAAATTCAAATCTCTAATCGACTCTAACTAACTAAATTGAGATCACACGTGATCTCTTTATTTAAATAAAAATGCGACAATCGAATAAACGTAAATAAAATTAACGGATAAAAATATCAAGCCCTATATTTTAATTTTGTGCTGCATCAATTCTCCTCTGCTTGAAAAATTCGTCTCCTGACGAATTGCTTGATCTTTGTTCCGTCGGTGGAGAATTTCATCTGAATTGGTTGAGTAGATAACCCAAATTTTGATCCTTTTCCATGTTACGCTTGTAGTTTCTTTCCACTGAGGGATATGGCTGCAATTGTTCTACCCCTTCACTTAAAATGTACCAATAACATATTTTTTCCTCCAATTGGCCTTTTATATAAAGACCTAGTGAGGAGGGGCCTGCTTGATGCAAATAGAAATTTCCAACGGTGGAAAATACAAATTTTGGGTCGAAGAAATATAGAGAGGGGAGGGAGAAGGAGAAAACGCGTCGGTTACGCGGGGTTTTGGAGAAGACTAGCGAAGATCGCACTTAGAAAGAGCTAGATATGGAGATAAACTCAATTTCCATATAATCTGAACCCTCTAAAAACAATAGCCTATCATTCCTTTATATAGGAGGGATGAGATTACAATAATAGAAATAGAAATTCAAATTCAAAACTACTTATCCTAATTGACTCTAACCAACTAACTAATTGATTTGAAATAAATTCAAATCTCTAATCGACTCTAACTAACTAAATTGAGATCACACGTAATCTCTTTATTTAAATAAAAATGCGACAATCGAATAAACGTAAATAAAATTAACGGATAAAAAATATAAAGCCCTGTATTTTAATTTTATGCTGCATCATAACACGCGACTAGTCAATGTGGCAATTGTCCATATGCGGTGGTAACTCGGGTATCTACTGCGGCAATTTGTGTGCTCAGTTGATTACACATGTGTTGTAATTGGGCAAACATGGCTTCTAGTGTTAGTTCAGGATGTAAGGGATAGGTGGGTTTAGAGGAACTAGGTTTGTCGGCCATGGGAATCCTAGGTTTTTTTTCTTTTTGTGTTGGGATTTTTTTTGTTTTGGGATTTTTGTTGTTTTTTTTTGTTTTTTTTGCTTTTTGCAATGAACAAATGGAATGCAAATGAGATGCAAGATCGTTAAGCTCTGATACCAAATTGATGCAACCTACCCAAGTGGTGAACTAAATAACAATCCTAAATTTGAAACTTATGGACTACATGTTGGAAACAAATAAAATGATATGCGATGCGCAAAATCAGCAACAAGGACAGCAATTATTCGAGTTCTAGCACGGGTTATTCCACAAATTCAGGGTAATCCAATGAGTTAACAGTTCCTAGGAAGAATATCACAATGTTGCAGCGACTAGGAATCTCAACGATTCGCCAAACCAAATCAGCAATATCACAGTCCACAGAACTAATAATGATGCGGTAGAATTTGGAAAAAACAGGCGCTCATACCACAACTGGCAAGGGGAAAGAAGGCGCACTTCAGATCTGACCAAGGCGAAGATTGCGATCTGGTCACAACGGCGTTCCAAGCGGCTCCAGGGGCGCGGGCGATGGCTGGTTGCACCGCGGCGTTGACAGTGGTTGGCGGTGGTAGGGGGGTTGGAGGGTTGGTGGCTGGGCGTCGAAAGGCGGTAGGGGCGGGACTGGGCGTGCGGTAGGAAGATAACAAGGATGAGGGGTCTGAGCGGGAAGTGGAGCTAGCGGCTGGAGAGGGGTAGCCGTCGGTTGGGAGAAGGCGGCGAGGGAGAGAGAGGCGGGCGACGGCGAGGGAGGAGGGTTCGAGAACGAGGCGGCGACGTAGGGAGGTGACGACGAGGTGGCTGGCGCGCGGGAGGGCAGCAGGCCTGGGATGGTGAGGGCGAGGGCAAACCGTGGAAGAGGAGAAGGCGCGGCGCGCCGGGGGGGCGCAGGAGAGGCTGGCGAGTGCGGTGGAGGCGCTGCGAGAGGGTGGGCGGAGGAGGCGGGCTCGGGGAGGGGAGAGGCGGCAGCGTGAGATGAGGGTTAGGGTTCGGGGGTGGGAGAAAAGAACATGGGTTTTGGGAGGGAAGAGGGTTGCGGATCCGAGAGAGAGGGAGGGAGAGAGAGAGAAAGTGAGGGGAAAAATAACTCTTATTCAACTTAACCCAACCCTAATACAAGTGGGCCTTTTATAGAGGCTAATTCCCCCCCAAAATAAGCAACAACTTTCCTAAAAATTAGGAAAAGAAAGAAAACAAAAAAAAGAAAGGATAATAAGGCCATGTATAATGAGCCTTTTACATAGAATAAAAATAAATAAAATAAAGCAAATGTTCGGAAAAAAAATGATCATGTAAGATCATGCTGCATCAATATACACATAGTTAGTAGGAACAATCGCAATATAGCCACCGCCATTGAGCAATCAACACTGTCAGTGATGTATTTGAACCACAACGATAATTACCATGTTCATTATCATCTACATGAATTCGCCTCCGACTAGTACCACTTCCAAATCACAAGCATGGTTGCAACTCAACTTGGCACTGTCAAGTGAAAAGTCTACTTGTCACAAGGCATCATTCCCTTATAGTCTCCACATCGTGCGATCATCAATGTTACATGGAATTCAACCACCATGTAGCCTCTGCCAATAAACTTCTAGCTATTCGCTCACCGGCAAAGTCACTTCTACCTCACCGCCTTCATGATGTCACTACTGTTGCAATATTCGACGGAATGGACCGAATATCTATTGGGGGGGGGTACCAAATAGAATATTGATATTCGTACGGACCCTACTATTCGAGTATTCAACTGAATATTGCAACAGACCACTTATTTTTTATTTTTTTTATTTTTAAAGATTCCTATTTATCCCGATATCACCATAAGGGTGCGTTTGGTTGGTGGGTTATCCAGGGGTGGATAACCCGGTTTTGTGTTTGTGTGTTTGGTTGGTAGGTTAAGGGTTGGGAGGGTTTGTGTGATGTGATTGTATTGGAATTTGAAAAAGTTGGTAGTTATTATGATATGATTGTATTGAAATTTGAAAAAGTAGATGGTTGTTGTGATGTGATTGTATTGAAGTTTGGAATAGTGAGTAGAAGTTGAGTATTTTATGATTTTTGATGATATGATGGTATAATATATAATTTTTTTGATGGGAAGGGAGTAGGCCCCACTAGTGGGTTAAAAGTGGGGGTTTTGGGGGGTTACCCGCCCAAAGTGGGGGGTAACCCTCCTACCAAACACACCCTAAATGTTAAAGTTCCATATATTTAACTTGTTGAATGGTACTTTTATCTTGGATTCTTGTTTGTTGATGACGATATATGGTGTGCACAGAAAGATGAGCACTGAATTGCGTTCGCAAGGACTTATGGTTTTGATGAAAACCTAGAATTCTTGGATTTGAATCAGAACTTGAATCGAAACATGTGATCTTTAGAACTAGTGCAGAATAGACTTTCAGATTTCCAGAACTTCGATGACGATCATCATAGAACTTGAACACGATGCTTGATGTCGTTGAACCTTTGTAGTATTAAGGTTTCAAAAACTCTAGTATATTCTTGTAGCTCGAATAGATCACGAACATGAACATATGACAATTTTTAAGAATAAGTCTTCAAGAACATTATAATAATATTCAAGAAGAATAACCAAGATTGAATTTGCTCTGTTAATCAAATGATGAACACAAAATAAATCCTCGAGAATCGAACCCGCTCTGATACCATGTAGAAATAGATGGTGCGAAAACATATTAGAGATAAGGAAATATAGAACAGTGGAAGACCATCGAGATTTTACATGTAATCCTACTCCATAAGGAGCGGGATGAAATCACAGAAGAAGACCTCTCAGGGGTCGAGTAGCCTGTTATTCATCTCTTTAACCGTTACAATTGGCGTAGTCTTCTTATATAGCCCCGCAGACAGACCAGAGTCCCACTAATAGTAGATGTGAGACTAAATCTATGGATGTGGTTATTGGACCCTGGAGGTTCCAATTACCCATCTATTAGTTGACACATACTCTAACATCCCCCAGATTTTCTAAGTCACTGAGTAGAGCAATGAACTCATTCAACCTCTGATTTGAGAAGGCCTAATTAAAGCAAGGACTCCAACCTCCAACCATCCAAACATTGCGTAAAGAGCATTTTGATTATGTAAGCTCATACTATCAGGGATACTGCTCCCCCAAAGTCCTTAGACCCGTCCAATTATCCAACCAACACTGAAATTAGTCACCTTTGCCCATGATCGGGCTCAAGATCTCCTCCAACTACGGGTTCATGTTAGTATTAGCTCCCTATCAGAATAAAGAGGAGTAGCGAATATTAGCTGCCATCAACGAACAACGGGTGCCATAAATCTTCCGTAATAATCTACAAACCAGATCCTCTTCTTCCCCCCGTAATCTCATCCAGTGTTCAAGAAAGCGGCTGAGTAAACCGCATACTCGTACTCGGTAGTCTTGTCGCTCCGAGTATAGTGAAACGACCATGTATACGGGTTGACCCGCATACTCGACCGAGTATACCCCCTATGCGGCCGCCTACTCGGCCGCTTTTCTAATAAACATTTTTTTATTATTCTCATAGTAACATAAAACCGCATACTTCTCACATACAACCGCATACTCTCTCACATAAAACCACATACTCTCCCGCATAAAATCGCATACTCCACGCATACTCTCTCGACTGAGGATATTAATATAATACTAAATTTTTATTTATATTTTTAATAATAAAATTACCAAACCCCATACTCCCCGCATACTGCATACTCTTTATGCAGTGACCACTCCGACTGAATACCGCCAAGGAAGGCCGTATCGGCGATATATCTCCGATATATCGCCGATATATCGGTATCGAGAGGTTGGGGGTATCGAAATCGGAGTGTATATCTTTTTACAGGGATATTGGAGATATATCGTCGATCTATCATCGATATATCGCCATATCGGCCCATATCGGTCAAAAATGAATGGATTCGGTACAAAAAATAAAGGATATCGACCGATATCGTCGATATTTCGTCGATATCCCTTTATATCAATGCTATTATTCATGCAAGCTTGATTCCACTACCTATCTAGCTACACCTAGTATTAAAACAATCTATGATTTATATACTTTGTTCCGGGTTTAGGGTATGATGCGACAGGAGGGTGCATACAATGGTTGTTCAACTTGGTGTATATTTACAAGTTATTTCATGTTGTAAAACTTGAATGAAATCCATTTCCAATATCTATAAGTCAATTCTTCAAAAAAAATCTACAAGTCAAGAATCAACATTAATATCGATATGTTCGAAATGATCGATATATGCAATATAAGCTTTATAGATGATCGATATGTGTGATCTAAGAGTATATTTGTAAGTTATTTAGTAATCTAAGAACTTGGATAAACTCCATTTTCAATATATATAAGTCAACAACTAACAGTAACGCCGTATCGATATATGCGATATAAGATTCATAGATGATCGATATGTGTTATCTTAGAGAGTAAGAGTACATTTGTAAATTATTTAGTGATCAAAGTACTTGGATGAACTCCATTTTCAATGTATATATAGTATGTCAACAACTAACAATATCAGTGATATGTTCGATATGTGCACAATAAGGATCATAGTCCTCATAAATGATCTATATGTATTTTTTAGGTGTATATTTGTAGTATTTCCTGTTATAAGAACTTGAATGAAATCCATTTCCAATATTTATAACTCAAGAATCAATATTAATATCGATATGTTCGATATGGCCGATATGTGCAATATATGGTCTATAAATAACCGATATGTGTGATATAAGTGTTTATTTGTAGGTTATTTGTTGGTTTGATATCTAAGATGACGTTAATTTCTGAAAAATGGCAAAAAATTGGCTTTTTTAAAACCATTTTCGACATTTCCACCGATATCGTTGATATATCGGCGATATATCCCGATATATCCTTTTTCGAGCGGACCGAAACGATATCGATATCGATACGGCCTTCCTTGAATACCGCATAGCGCCTTCCTGAACATTGGTCTCATCACCCACTTGGTTAGTAGAGCTGTATTCATATTCTCAATCTTCAGAATCTCCATGCCACCATCTTTCTTTGGACACGTCACCAACTCCTAATCCACGAGATGTATTCCCCTTTTCTCTTGCTTACTATCGGTCTGGAAGATGTGTCTCATCAACCCCTCAATCTTTCCCCGCATACCAATAGGAAGCAACCTGATAGAGCATAAAAATATAAGAATTGCGGAGAGGGCATGCTTGAGGAGAACCAACTTCCCCCCTCTAGATAGCGTTTTCATTTTCCTATCGGCCATATTACTCTCCAACCTGTCGAGCACCATCCTCCAGTCGGGCGCACCAAGATGGCCTGCAATCCACGGGAGGCCAATCTAAACTATGAGCAAAGAAGCTCACATGCAACACAATACCCTGGAAATTTCCTCAATCTCCCCAGACTCAGTCCGAATGGAAAAAAAGGCAAATTTCTCTCTTTTATGCTGAAGATCTGAGATATCACCAAAGGCAAAGATATCCATAATACTGGAAGCACGATGCTCATGCTCTAGATTGCCATCCAGGAAGATCAATGTCATTTGCATATTGGAGATTGGGTATCGAAATATTTCCTTTGTGGTAGCCCTTGGAAAACACTATCAACATACGTTTTCATCATACAAGTCAAAGCATCTGGTGCAATTATAAACAAAGAGGTGCCAATGGACACTCCTGTTGAAACCCACGTTGCTGTTAAAAGAAACCCCTTTTGGCCGACCATTCACTAGCATGCCATATGATGCTGTCGAGGTGCATCTCTTCATCCATGCAATCCACATGCTCGGGAATCCTCTCTTCTCCAAAGATGTCCAAAGAAACACCAGTCTACACAGTCGTATGCTTCAGAGAAATCCACCTTCCATATCAACCATTTTTCCTGATTTCTCTTCCAATCATCTTTCCTGGCAGGCATCTCATGGACATTGTGGTTTTGGCATCTGAGATTGTTGTGGACTGGCACATGAGGAAGTCCAAGGGAGTTCTATGGAAGGTTGATTTTTCAAAGGCATATGATTGTGTGGATTGACGCTTCATTTGGGCGTCGTTGTTCCGACGTGGTTTTCTTGATAGATAGATTTCTTGGATAAAGAGATGTGTCACGACTGCATCTTGCACTGTTTTAGTGAATGGACAGCCCAACAATGGATATTTTCAATCGGAACACATGCTTCTTCTGGGGGAGCCCGCTAGCGCCTCTTCCTTTTGTTCTTACAACTGATGCATTGTCGGTCATGATTGATGGTGCAGTGATCAGGGAGGGGGAGGGGTTACTGCGCTTACTCAAATGATGAGATCTCTATCTTGATTCTTCAGTATATGGATGATACAATACTTTTTGCAGAAGGTGGTCATGAGAGTTGCAGATGCTTGTATGTGGTTCTCGACTTAGTCGGTGATGTATCTTGATTGAGAATTAACATGCTGCAATTAAAATTCGTTCGCTTCAGCATGGAGGATGCAGATATTGATTTATGTGCTGGTTGGCTTTGCCCCTGCGTAGAGATATGCCCTTGCGGTACCTTGGCGTTCCCCTGGTGGTTGGGAGAATGCACTTAGTTGTTTGGTTACCGATGATTAAGAAGATGGAGCAGAGGCTGGCGGGTTGGAAGTCTGTGTGTTAATCTAGATGTGGCATGTTGATGTTGTTGTGATTGGTGTTATCTGCGATCCCTATTTTTTCCTATCATCTAGGCTCATGATTGTGAGTGTGGAAGATGCTTAAGAGCATCATAATATGTTTCTTCTAGTCGTCCTCTAGGCGGTCGAATGTGCTGCCATTGGTGGATTAGAAGACTATTTCGTATTCGAAGGATGATGGCGACCTTGATATGCGTAGCTTGGAGGAGATGAATAATGCCCTGCTCATCAGGTGGATAGCTCGTAATTGGGGCGATTGTGACAGTTTACTTTGCACTTTGCTCAGGAGGATCTATGGTCCTCGTTCTTCTCTCCCTGGCCCCAGGGATCTTGGGCACGTTCCTTCCTATTTTTGGCGAGGGCTGTGTGGTGCATGTGATTCGTCCATTCTTGAGACATGTTGTTGGGGACGACGTTGGATTTCATTTTCGGGATGATAACTTGAGTGAGAAGGGGGCGCTGGGCGTGCGGTTTCCACGTCTTATGGCGTAAGTTGTTGACCCGGAGTGCTTAGTGGCGGATGCATGGGTTGTGCACTCATTCTTCCGTCAATTTAGATCTGAGCTTTCTGATCATCCTTTGGAGGATCTTTTGGTGATGCTTGCGGAGCTGGATATGTGGCGGGGCCTACTGAGGCCTGAGACAATTGGAGTATGTGATGGGAGCTTTCCTTTTTGTAAGGCGTACATGGCTCTGAAAGGGCCCAATGGCTTTTGACCTTGGGGGTGCATGACGGATTGCAGGAGAATCTGGAATTGGAAAGTTCCAACGTGTATAAAGATCTTTATGTGGCTACTCAGGAGGGGGAGATTGCATTCCGGGGACAGATTTGCTCAGTTTGTTGAAGCAGATGACCTTGCATTTTCTCGGTCTCAAGCGACGGTTAACGATGCGGGCCGCATGTTTTTCAGGTATAGGAGCTCCATGAAGGCATCATACCTGTTTGGGAATTTAGCAGTGTGTATTGATGATGTGTTTTGTTTCCGGTGTTCCTTTTGGGCAAACTGGACTGGTACATAGAGAGAGAGATTGGGGTGTTTTGGCTATGATTTGGGCGATTTGGCTCCCAGAAATGGGGCAGTGTCTCGCCACAATAGATTTTATGGTGATAATGTTGTAACTCATACTAGAGCATTGGCCGAGAGTTGGAAATTGTAATTTTGATTTGTTACCTATTTACATATGTGTAATGATTTTTGGTGATAGGCCCTTCTTTCTTTTTAAAAATCTAGCAACATCTCAGAGGCGAGCAACCAACCATATACTATAGCTCTCTTGTGCTTGGCTTTAAAAATGTGAGGTGGATCGATGTGTTTTTTCCTTGATGAAGCAAGGCGTATGACTCGAGATGGTCGAGGTGTAAGCCCCGATTTATATTGGAAAGTATACATAAATTGTAATTAAGTATAATTATATACATTTATCAAATTATAAATTTAGATATTCTCCATCATTTTCATCCTATATGTCATGTACATGAGAATATATAATATCCTTTGCTTGATTTCCTTTGAATCCTAACTCCTTGTTGTCCATACACATGCACAACTTATTGCGACCTCTATTAACGTTGACGAGGTGACGTTGTTGTCGATATACGACACCTTCTTTTATGTGAATGACTGAAGCAAAATTATGTGGATAACTTATAGTAGTGATATACACAACATACAATATGTTTATGTTGTATTATCTATGTTATATGACCAATATATATGATCAATGTTCATGATAGCGGCCTATGCGATCGCACATGCGGCCGCATATGCGTATGCGACACCTTCAACGCACCGCTTTCATGAAGCCCCTAGTTATGCGCCCATGGAGCTTATGCGAGCCGCATATGCGCTCTATGCGACCGCATATGCCCTATGTGCGCCCGCTTTGGGTTAAATTTGATTTTTTATGTGATTTTTTACATGTGATTTTTATATGCGATTTTATATGTGATTTTATATGTGATTTTTTAAGCCACTTATTTCATTTTATTGTTTTGAAATGTGTCAAATGTGTGTATGAAATGTGTGTTTATAGTATATTTTTTGCCACGTTTTTATTGTTTGATTTGTGCCACTTATCAGAATTTGATCATGTGACATAATTTGGATAACATTGCACCTTCATTTTACCCTCATTCCTTGTTTTTGCATGTATGCCATCCAAGTATTCCATGACCATTTAAATCCATCGTGAAGTAGTTGTACTGTGAGATTGGAGTATACACAAAGGAAGAAAAGGAATAATGTGCGAATAATTTAGCAAACTAATTTAGTCAACTAATAGCTATTTTGAATGCAATATATAGATATATGTGGAGTTTGTACTTTTGATGAAGAATTAGTAATAAATATAACGATGGAGATAAATGACATTATAATTCAACCATAGAGGCATTTATGCAAATATATATTCACATACATTGGTATACAAGTTGCAACAAAAGTCAGTCCCCTTAATTTATTATTAAGAAGTAGATCATACCATCGTATCATGTATTAGTAGATATACAGAGTTACAAGTCTCACCTCCACATATTGGGAGTTAACCAGTTAGAATATTGTCGCTTGAACATTTCTGTTTTCTTATGCTATTTAAGTAGTACATTACTAATGTTATGTGTGCTAATTTTTCTATTGAAGTACTGATATTTTGATTGATAAAGATTGTTTTGAGCTTTATATGGAAGTCATTTTTCTTGGATCTTCTGTTGGACCACAATTATACATAAATTTAATTCAGTTGTAGTCATTTTTGTATATATTTATTTATTCTTAAATAAAAAATCACCGCTCGGATGCAGTCCAAAATTTACAAGGGTTCTCACATAATGGACGCATGCGAGTAAAGAACTTAGTCCAAAAGAGATTGCAATGGAAGTTGCGGATTGGTAGTTGGAATATTGGCACTTTAACTGGAAAGTTGATAGAGATAGTGGATACGATGGAAAGAAGGAAGATTCATATACCGTGTCTTCAAGAGACTAAATGGGTTGGAGAAAAAGTAAGGGAGATTGAGACGACATGCTTTAAACTTTGGTATTCAGGTAAAGATAAGAGAGAAACGGTGTTGGAGTGGTTGTTCATAAGGATTTGAAGGATGTGTGGTTGAGGTGAAAAGATTCGGGGATCGAATTATTTTGCTAAAATTGGTGCTTGAAGAGGAAATTATGAATATCATCTCAGTTTATGCACCACAAATTGGTTTAGATGAAAGGACTAAACAAGCTTTTTGGGGAGGGATTTGGATAAGAGTCTACAAGGAATCCCACAAAGAGAGATGATTTGCATCGGTGGAGATTTTAATGGACATATGGGAAAAGATGCTTCAGGGCATGCTAGTGTTCATGGAGGACATGGTTTTGGGATGAAATGAAGAAGGAAAAGACATCCTGGATTTTGCAACGGCATATGATCTTTTCATAGCAGACACTCTCTTCAAGAAGAGGGAGGAACATTTGATTACTTATAAGAGTGGGCTAACTAGAACACAGATAGATTACTTTACGTTGAGGAGAAGAGATCAGTTGTGTTGTAAAGATTGCAAAGTAATCCCAGGAGAGAGTTTGACAACCCAACATCGTTTGTTAGTCTTGGATGTACAAATGAAAGGGCTGGTAAAGAAAAGGATGGTTTCTAAGATAACTAGAACTCGATGGTGGAATCTTCCACTGAAGCAAGCGAGCTTCATGGAGAAGGTTTTAGAAGACTTATCTTGGGATTGTAGCGGTAGTGCAAACGAAATGTGGGAGGCAGTAGCATCTTGTATCCGAAAGGTAGCCAAAGAGATGCCAGGCGAGTCAAAGGGAGGAGCTCCAGTTCAAAAGGAGGCTTGGTGGTGGAGTGAAGGGGTGTAAGAGAAGCTAAAAATAAAAAGAGCTTGCTTTAAAGCTATGTCTAAGGATAAAACAGAGGAAACTGTCTCAAACTACAAAATAGCGAAGAAGGAAGCCAAGAAGGCAGTAAGCGAAGCTAAATCAAAAGCTTATGAAGTTTTGTATAAAAATCTTGACTCTAAGGAGGGACAGAAGGATATATTCAGGTTGGTCAAAGCAAGAGAAAGAAAGACCAAAGACCTTTCTCAAGTAAGATGCATTAAGGACGAGGAAGGTTATGTGCTTGTTACTCAGAAGGATATAAAGACTAGGTGGGAGCAGTACTTCCATAAACTTTTCATTGGGGAAGGAAATAGAGAGATCACTTTGGGTGATCTAGCTTGTAGTAAAAGTTACTTGAATCGTGCAAGCTATAGACGGATACAAAGAAATGAAGTAGAAGAGGCTTTGAAGGTTATGAGACCCGGGAAAGGTATAGGATCGGATGACGTCCCTGTAGAAGTATGGAGAGATTTAGGTGAGCGTGGTTTGACTTGG
This sequence comes from Ottelia alismoides, assembly GCA_037367405.1. Classification (NCBI taxonomy): domain Eukaryota; kingdom Viridiplantae; phylum Streptophyta; class Magnoliopsida; order Alismatales; family Hydrocharitaceae; genus Ottelia; species Ottelia alismoides. The sequence continues at coordinate 536,486 of JAZKJV010001223.1, forward strand.
CTTACGAATCTATTCAATATTATTTGGCGAAGCAAGAAAATGCCTGAAGATTGGAGGAGTATCGTGGTGCCTCTTTATAAGAATAAAGGAGACATTCAAAATTGTTCAAATTATAGAGGTATTAAGATGATGAGTCACACTATGAAAATTTGGGAACGTGTGATCGAAAGAAGGTTGAGGTAAGTTTCCAAAGTAAAAGAAAGTGAATTCGGATTCATGCCAGGTCGCTCAACGATTGAAGCCATCCATTTGCTGAGGAGAACAATGGAGATTTATAGAGCTAAAAGGAAGAACCTCCACTTGATCTTTATTGATTTGGAGAAGGCTTATGATTCTGTCCCACGAGAGATATTGTGGAGAGTGTTGGAGAAGAGACAAGTACCTGTCCTATACATTAACCTCATAAAGGACATGTATGATGGGGCTTTATCTTGTGTAAGGACCCCGTCTGGGAAGACTGGATATTTTGATATCAACATTGGTTTACATCAAGATTCTGCTTTGAGTCCATTTCTTTTTACTTTGATTATGGACGAGTTGACAAGTCACATTCAGGATGAGTTACCTTGGTGTATGTTATTTGCTGATGATATTGTGTTAATTGACAAGACTAGAGATGAAGTAAATGAGAAGCTTGAGGTCTGGAGACATGAGTTGGAGACTAAAGGCTTTCGTATAAGTAGGGCCAAGACGGAATATATGGAGTGCACCTTTGATGGAAGCAATGGTGAAGGAATCGAGGTGAAGATAGGTGACGATAACATTCAGAAGAGAGATTCCTTTAAATATCTGAGATCTATTCTGCAACATGATGGGGAAATTGATGGAGATGTTACTAATAGAATAAATGCCGGCTGGCTAAAGTGGAGAGGAGCCTCTGCTGTTCTCTGTGATAAGAAAATTCCTTTAAAAATTAAAGGAAAGTTTTACAAAGCAGCCGTGAGACCTGCTATGCTTTATGGATCCGAATGTTGGCCTGTGAACCATAAACATGTGCTAAGAATGAATGTAGCAGAAATTAAAATGTTAAGGTGGATGTGTGGACACACACACGTAACGATCGGATTCAGAATGATGTAATCAGAAAGAAAGTTGGTGTAGCTCCGATCGAGGATAAGATGCGAGAAAATCGGTTAAGATGGTTTGGACATTTGCAAAGAAGATCAACTGATGCACCAGTTAGGTGATATGAGGGTTGGGATGTTGAGCCGGTTATGAGAGGGCGAGGACGGCCCAAGAAGTGTTGGAAATAGTCCATACGAAGGGATCTTAGTTTTGTGGATATAAGCCCGGGATTGACTCAAGATAGATATGAATGGAGGCAAAGAATCCATGTAGCCCATGACCTTAAATTTCAGCGAAATTCGGTCGAATTTCTGTCGAATATCGATATCCAGTGGAAATCAAAATTCGACCGAAATGACTGAAATGACCGAAATATGGGGGTCCTAGTACAAAAAATGAACGAAATGACCAAAATTCCGGTCGAAATTCCACCGAAATTCCATCGAAATTCTGTTTTGGTCGGTAACGAAATGGTGACCGAAACCGACATTTAAGGCCTTGATGTAGCCGACCCTACTTAATTGTTGGAAAAGGCTTGTTGTTGTTGTTAAATAAAAAATCAGGAAACCGCGTAGAACCGCATATACCCCGCATATGCCCCCACATACCGCTTAATTGGTATTTAGTGACCAGTCCGAACGCATACGCATACCGCTTTCCTGAACCTTGTATATGATATGCTTTGAATCCTTACCATCTGATTTACTAAACCCAGTTGAAGGACCAGTGTATGCACGTTCCTACGCGTCATACCGTATTGAAAGGATTTTTTTATATGACTAACACACAATTTTATAGATATAGAATAAATATATATGAGTTGTAAGAAATTAATTTATTAATAATTGATATTATACTTAAGATATAATAAAAATTAATATAAAAGATATAAAAAAATTGGATACCAAACCCGTGCAGCTCGAGGCGTCGCCTCAGTACCGCCTTAGTGCCTCGTCGCCTCGAGGATCGCCTTTGCGCCTTGAGGTTCACACCTCACATGTGCCACTTGAGGCAGGCGCCTTGAGGTTCGCTTTTTTAAAACCATGCTCCTGGGTGCAAACACAAATTGTTGAGGCAAAATAATCGTATCGAGTACACTTCTCAACCGATTCACCATGATCTTTGTAATGATGAGGTAGATCTCGTTGAAGAGTAGATGGGTCGAAAATCCTCCATACTACTTGCCATATCCTTCTTCAACAACATAAACAACAAAGCCTTATTTAGCTGATTAAAACCATGATTCCCCTCCATGAATTCTCGCAGTACCGCCAAAATATCCTCCTTGAGAGTGTCCCTGAATTCTTTGTAGAAGGAGACCGAGAACCCATTGAGCTACGGAGCACCATCAACATTCAATTGGAACAAAGCCTTTCTAACTTCCGTCTCCGTGAATGGGTCCACTGGTGTATCTGCCTGGCTGAGATGGGGATAACACCTTGACCCCCCTGCCACGCCACCCCCCAGGTTGTATAGTTCCTTATTCTGCTAAAACGGTAGATGTGATTTTGAAGCGCCAGAGTTCACAACACACATCACATCATCAAATCTAATAGAGTGAATGTAGGTCTGACATCGTCGCCCACTCGTTATGGAGTGAAAGAAATGAGTATTGTCACCTTCCGTCGACCACCTTTGTCTCGACCGTTGCCTCCATTCGGCCTTAGTCTTCTGATCCTTTAATAGCACCTCCTGGGGATGTGTGGTTCTTAATTGAATCCCCTTGGCTGTCAGCTTCTGCTCCTCCAACAAATTTAGTTGGACAATTCCATCTTGTGCTACATTACTTTTGGCTCTGCTGTTGTACCAGAATATCCCTGTTGTACTCCATTAAGCATCTATGAAGCAACGCCAGCTTTGCCGCCATCCTAATCGCTACTGAATCCTTGGGTTTGCAATCTCTCCAAAAGCTGCCAACTAGATCCCTCAAGCTGCTCTCAAGTAGCCATGCACGTTTGAATTTGAAAAAAAGACCTTGGACGAACGTCCTGACCGGAAGACCACTTCAGAGGAGTATGGTCGGAGTGCGCCTGAGGAAGAGCCCATGATTGTGCCAACATGAATGCCTAGGTCATCTCGAAAGATGTCAAAAATGGTAAAGGTGTTTTCTCCATCGAGAGTTTCTTTCAAGTACATCGACATCCGCTTACATCAACAATCTCCAAGCCATACTCGCAAATGAAATGCGTAAGCTTCGGTGATCCCACATTCACGCCCACAATGCAGGTGCAGACGGTCCCTTGGGCATGGAGTCACGTGAAAATCACCCCCAACAATCCACACAATAGTGGAGTATCTGGCTCTCATAAGGCGAAGCTCATCATGTAAACCTGTGACATTTCTACCATTACTCGACCCATATACATTGGTTAAAGCAGACTTTAAGCCATCAACCTTTCATTGAAGCACTACAGAGAGTGAATATGATCCCATGCCGACCCCATCATTTGACTTGAATTTGTCCCCATTCCAATCAACAACAAGTCCTCTGGATGCACCTTGCACATTCACAGCCCGGAACTCAGACAACTATGAGCCCTACGATGGGAGTTTTTTTTAGGCCTCGCACGTAACAGAAGTGTATTGATGTAACATCCGGGTTCCAAATTAAACCCGAACACGATCCGATTTGGGTCTGATTAAGCGAATAAAGTTGTTGGTCAATGCTAAATAACCTAAATTGATCAATTGTTCATGAATCAAAGTTGTTCGGGCGAAATCGACAAAAAATCGGTCGCACCGTAATGCATACCACGGAAAAGCTGCGACGTAAATTCGAAAATCGCGAAACAAACCGAGACCGTCACAATAGATCGAATCGTATCCGATTAAACAAATAGATTCATCATTCGTATCGAGATAGAAACATGATTTGAAATTTAAAAAACAAAAATAAAGCCACATGAATTGGGAACCATTCCAAATCCATTCCATCAGTTACACATGTATATATTTCCCTCTTGAAGCGTGTTCGTGATCCTCTATCCTCTAAAGACAACACTTGTGGGATGAATCGCATAACTCCCACAATATGGAGAAACGTTTCAACTTCCTCGACAGCCTTGGTCAAGGATGCAAAAAGCGGTCTAAACGGCCTTTTAAACGGCCTTTTAAACGTATGCGGTGCCTGACCGCATCGTTTAACCAAAAGCGGCCCATAAACGGTCAGGCCGCATAAACGGCCTTAAACGGCCGTTTAAACGGCCTTAAGCGGTCTTATGCGACCTTTTAAGCGGTCTGAAATATCCCTTTCAGAACATGGATCTACTTTTTTCAAAGGATCACCGTTATCCATGACTTTTTGGATTCATGCTATGAATTGTAATTGTTTATCTTGTCTATTTTGACATTTAGATGAAACATTTTCATGAATTTGACAATATTTGATATATATTGTGAATATGTGATTATATTTTTCTTATTTATTTATACTTTTTTTTAATTATATGTATTTAATATTTTTTATTAATTAAAAATGTAAAACCGCATAACCCGTTTAATTTCCGTTTAAACTCCCGCATACCGTTTAATCAGTAATCAGTGACCCTACCGACTGAATACCGCATACCGCTTTTTGCAACCTTGGCCTTGGTGCATGGAGATGACTAGAATCTGAGAGAGAAGGGGCGTCCTGAGAGAGACTGTATTGCTTAATTGTTTTCTTAGAGTAGGCTCTACCCCTCCTTATATACAGGGTCGGACTGCTAGGATTGCAATCCTCATTGCAAGATCAATAGCCTAGATTATAGGAGCTCAAAGCAATTTTTAGGATTGAGAGAGCTCTCAACAACTTTTAGGACTAGAATTAATAATTAATTATTGTAGGGAAAAATAAGAGTTATGTTTATTCCTTGAGCCCTAGGCTCTCTTATATAGGGAGAGACCTATGTGCAAATTACATACGGTAGACAAAAAAAGGAAGGGTAAATTACAATTTGGGTCCCCATCTATGGGTCCGATCCCAGAATGGGTCCCGAACTTTAAATTGTAACGATTCGGGTCCCAAGATCATTTAAGAAATGGAAATTTTGGGGTTCATGACGAATATGCCCTTATTGGAAGAGAATGGGGGTTGGGTTCCAACTTTTAAACAAGGGCATACTCGTCACTAGCCTCAAAAAGTTCTTTACACTAATGGCCCTGGGACCCGAATCGTTACAATTTAAAGATCGAGACCCATTCTGAGATTGTACCCATAGATCGAGACCCAAATTGTAATTTACCCAAAAAGGAAATAGATACAAGAACATAACATAAACTTCTACACTCCCCCTCAAGATGGAGCATAGATATCTATCATGCTCATCTTGGATAAGCACTTCTGAAAGGGGCACTGAAGTAACGCTTTGGTAAGAATGTCTGACATTTGGTCTCCTGAGTTGACATGGGTTGTAGAAGTGAAGCCTTTCTGGATCATATCACATATATAATGGCAATCAACCTCGATGTTCTTTGTAACATCCGGGAATTCGCGTAAACCCGAACTCGTCCGATTTTGGGTCTAATGAACCCAAAAACGTTGTCGGTCAATACTAAACAACCTAAAACGACCAATTCATCATAAATCAAAAGTCGTTCGGACGAAATCGACCAAAAATCAGTCCCTTCGTAATGCGTGCCGTGAAAAGCCGCGACGCAAATTCGGAAACCGCGAAATAAACCGAGACCATCATGAGATCCGATTCGACGATACGAGACCAACGGAATCGACCGTTTGTCAATCGGAGGTCATATGATATTTTTAATTCACAAAATTTAAACCTAAACAAAAACCTTATCCGAAAATTTCGGGTATTCAAAACCCGATCAAAAGTATATGGATATTATACCCATTTTGATCATCGTTCAGAGACGGTCAAAACGAAATATTGCGCGTTGAAATCCGAGGTCCGATGCGCGATTACGGTTAAATTTAAGAATACCAAATAAAAAAAATAATTATTATAATCAAAACCAGACAGACAGTAGCAGCGGCTACTGTTTGTATAACAAAAAAAAAACTAAAATTTTCAATTCCAGCCGTTGTTTGTATTTCACTTTTCATCTCAGCCATTTGGCTTATTTCTCCCTACACTTGTCAACTCTTGAGGCCCTATTCTCCCTTAATCCTATCAACTTGAAATTCTTTAAATACATCCCAAGGCCTCTTCTCTTTTTCTACTTTTTACCAACGAGGAGTTGCTGGTCTCGTACTTTTTCTCCAGTTCTACTCAGCAACTGCTGGCCAAGTAAGGTTCTATTTCACCACCTTGCTTCTTCCTGGGACTGCTGCATGAGGTTGTGCTGAAGATCCTATCTTACATGAGAATTATAGGTACCATCCTCACCCCATCTTTGCTGCCATACATGTACCTTTAATCTTCATTTCTTGCTATTATGCACATGCAATATCAACTCTTCTTTCTTTTAACATTCATATAAATAGTGGTGTTCTGCAGTTTCTAAAAAAAAATTGAATATACATCTCCATCTTTTATAATAATTTTAATTGTTTTGGCAGGACATTAGAGGTTTTATAAATATTAAATTTCACTTAGGATCATTTATGTAAATTGAGATGAAACAAATCGGAAATCAGGAAGTTGCTCCTGTTTTGGTTCAACCATTTCTGATTATATAAACTATTGTCTTTCCGAGAGGGTATATTTATCTACATCTGGAAATTTTTTAGCATTGTTTGATTTTCGAAGAAAACTATGTAAGGTATAAGATGGGATTATTACAGACAAAATTTAAACAAGTTATATTGTTTATTTGATTGCTTACAGGGACGGTTTCTTATTGCATTACGCTAATATGAACAAGATATGAAAAGGAATGTTAGATGCTCTCTGATATCGGATTTTTTTTTATGAGAAGATATTGTGAGATGAGATATATATGTGTGTATGTAAATTGTTGCTATATGTATTTATGTTACTGGGATTTTGATAAATGCATGTGAGTTCCTACTATATAAAGTGTGTGCATTGGTTATATGAGTTGTATTGTCAAGTTTTTTTTTTAAAAAATATTTTTTTAATTAAGGTAACACTATATGTTGTTCTAGGCATGTGTTCACTGTAGTTCTACCCTTATTGTGAATACTTTAGATTTTCACCTGGAGAACATCATATCATATAGTGTTTCTCTCCTTGCAAAAAAAATGAGAAATAAACTGTTAATCCTTTAGATATAGTAGAGAAGATGTGTATTCAGCGGTATAATAGAATTGAATACTAATTATATATTCAAACAAATTACATATCTCATGTTGTATAGGTTATTAACTATCTATATGTACTAAATCCTTAAAATTTTTACCAATCAGTCACTGTTACTGTTAAGTTTGAAATTGAGATTTAAAAGAATTGAAATTTATATCTTTGAAATATTGAATTACTGAAAGTGGATCTGAATAGAATTGAGTTCTATGGTTTTTAAATTGATGTGTAAAAGTATATATATGTATAATAAGTTAGTTGGAAAATAAAATGTTATTTGTATAAAAAGACAAGTATATATACACACATATATATACATAGGGTTACCGTATATACTTTGCTACGGTTGGATTCAAGATTTAAGGAATTACAGGAAATTTAATTATCTATTTTATTACTTAGACCTCATTCACTACCGGGATCAGAATTTTATATAATGATACTATATTCCCAATAAAATCGTTAATCTCTCTCACTACATTGATCATTCACTTGATACCCATTACATAGGTCTTAACAACCCCCAGGGTAAACCCTTCCTGGATACCTTCTACAAGATCTTAATTATCTAACGATCTCGATTCCATATGTTTTATATACACCAATGAGAGAAAAGAATGGAAATCAGTGATTAAGTGAAACTGTTGGGGATCAATGATCAAATGAAGATAATAAGAATTAATGACAATCAATATTTGTGCCGGTCATGCTGACCTTTTACACTTGACCGTGCGAGGGCGCGGTGACCCTCAGCTGGACGGGAGAATAGGAAGCCCAGTTAGGGCAGCGGCCGCTTAATGCGCGGGTCTAGGATCCCAGTCTTTTACACGGTTTTTACGCGATCTCGCAGTGTTTTACGCCTCGTTGGGATCCTGACTTTAGACCAGTTCCGCTAACCCTGTCTTTAGGATACCCAGGCGGGGGATCCTTGTTTTTCAGTTTTACGTACGAGCTCGTCCGCCCGTACTAGTCGGGCAGTTTTCTAGAGCGACTTTTCTAGGGAGTCTCTCTCACCCGTCTCAGTGGCGTAGTTGGGGAGTAGACCTATCCCTCTATTGGACCGCGCTTCCAATTAGAGGGCGAGACGGAAGAGCCATTTGCAGGCTTCTTCACCGCTTGAGTTTACTTCGCCAAACAGACTTGGCGATTCTATATCTAGATCATCCATATCTACATCTACAACATCTGGAGCTCTATCCGAAACATTGAAGTTAAGAATTGGAGAAGTTATGATCAAAAGACCATTCTCTCTACCCAAGAAATCAAATAAATAGATCTCTACAATCTAAACTTTTCCATTTTTCACTCACCAACATTATCTCAGAAGAAATTGACATATATGCATTCACACTCATACACTTATGATTACGCAACTGCTTTATAAATATGTTACATATGGGAAATGCCGGGTTCTGGGGGAAATCATTTGAAACGCATTACAAACAAACCCTTTTTACTTACGCAAGTAGATGTAGATTTTACTTATACCACCTTTCTACTTGCTTACTTTTGTACATATTAAATGTCCAGTTATTTTTATAAGTTTTAAGGAGGTACCATCAATGGCTGACGCCTCTTCTTTCCTATTATGTGTGTGGCAGGCAAACAGCCTGCAGTTCAGTAGCCGCTCAGTGGCTACATGCTTCCAGGAGACAGAGTATATACGAGACGGTATGAATTCCTTGTCTCAGTTTTTGTTCAATAATGATATAAATGCTATCTCTTTTGTATCACACTTTGGATATATGTTGTAATGGAAGATCCTTGTATATGTTGAAAACTGATATGAATATTAATGAAAAAGAATTTTGGTGTCAATTGTATCTCTTTTACTTGTGGTTATGTTGTGAATATGAATGTCATGTGAATAATTAGCCGCGCAAAAAATTTTCCCTGTTTTTCTCCAACTTCTGCGATCAATGTGAATGAAATATTGCGAAATGCGTCGTAAACGGGTACCCGGATCCTGAGGGGTTCACAGTTTGGTATCAGAGCCCACTTCTTTTCTGCGAAGTGGAAGGAGTCCCAACGCCGACTGTTTGCCGAGCTTCGTCAGGGACAGATGACCGCCAGAGATTATTTCATCAGATATACAGAGTTGTCACGACATACTCGAGCAGCTGGCGCATTTCCAGAGGAGAATCTGGAAAAGTTCATTGGCGACATGCGCGAGGAGGTGCAGGAGAAGCTGGCAGGATTACACATTACTTCTATCTCCGAGGCTACCGATGCTGCGGAGAAGTTCGAGGACATCAGGGGAGACGTTTCGAGAGCTCGTCTGGAGCAGCACCTAGACCGCGACGATATTTTGGACCGATACGTCGACCGTTTCAGCAGCAGAGGTCAGACAGACGATTCCGACCCACAGGTTCGTCCTTCACAGGCAGTGTTCGCTCTTCTCCATCAACTACTCTAGGAGGAGCACTTACCGGACGTGGTACAGAGTCCGCTCGACCATCTGGGTCGCAGCGAGTAGACCGACCACCAGCCGGACCAGCTCGGAGCACAGGCGCAGCTACTCCACCTACCAGGCCAGTCAGATGTTACCGATGTCACGAGTGGGGACATTACCGAGCACAGTGCCCACAGGCTTCTGGCGAGCCTCAGCCACAGCCTTCACAGTCACAGCCTCAGACACAGCGTTCAGGGAGTTTCCGTGGCAGGAACTCCAATTTTAGGCGACAGCAGCAGAGACAGACGCAGAGTGTGGCGGGATCTAGTGCTGCATCAGCCAGACAGGGACAGTTACATGCCGTTACTGAGGAGCAGGCACGTTCAGCGGCTACTGTGGTGAAAGGTATGGTCTCAGTCTTGGGCCGACCTTTCCATGTTTTATTCGATTCCGGCGCGACACACTCTTTCCTTGCTTCGAGGCTACTTGCTTCTTTAGGTAGAGTCGCAGAGACTCTCTCTTCTCCGTATCACATCCGAGGGCCTGGTGGCTAGTTATTCATTATTTCACTGATAGTCAGGCACTTGCCCGTATTGATTGGCGGTCATGAGATGATCGCAGATTGTCTACTTCTGCAGCTTGATGAGTTCGACTTGATATTGGGCATGGATTGGTTATCCACTCATCATCATGGCCTCAAATTTCAGCGAAATTCGGTCGAATTTCTGTCGAATATCGATATCCAGTCGAAATCGAAATTCGACCGAAATGACCGAAATGACCGAAATATGGGGGTCCTAGTACAAAAAATGACCGAAACGACCGAAATTTCGGTCGAAATTCCACCGAAATTCCATCGAAATTCTGTTTTGGTCGATACCGAAATGGTGACCGAAACCGACATTTAAGGCCTTGCTCATCATGCACTTGTTGATTGCTTTAGGAAGACCGTTGTCATAGGAATCCTGATCTACCCGAGTTCACTTTTGAGGGTACTTTGCATGACTCCACCATGGAGTATATTTCAGTGTTGCGGGCCCAGCGACTTGTTGATCAGGGTTGTGATTCATACCTTGCATTTGTGCAGGAGGTATCTGATCAGGAGCCGATGATACAGGACATCCGAGTAGTATCAGAATATCCAGATGTCTTTCCTGATGAGCTACCAGGGCTACCTCCTGAGAGAGAGATCGAGTTCGAGATCACCTTGCTACCAGATACACAGCCGATCTCTATGGCACCCTATCGCATGGCACCAGCCGAGTTGAGGGAGCTGAAGGTACAGTTGCAGGAGTTGCTTGACTTGGGATTCGTGAGGCCGAGCACTTCACCTTGGGGTGTTCCGGTTCTATTTGTCAAGAAGAAGGATGGATCCATGAGACTATGCATCGATTACAGGCAGCTGAACAAGAGAACGGTGAAAAACCGTTATCCTTTGCCGCGCATCGATGATTTGTTCGACCAGCTCCAGGGATCTTCGGTTTTCTCGAAGATCGATCTTCGCTTAGGCTACCATCAGCTGAGGATTCGCGAGTCGGATATTCCGAAGACAGCCTTCAGGACTCGCTATGGACACTACGAGTTTATGGTGATGCCGTTTGGGCTCACCAATGCACCTGCGGCTTTCATGGATATGATGAACAGGATCTTCCGTCCATACTTGGACAAGTTTGTAGTGGTGTTCATCGATGATGCGCTCATCTATTCACGGAATGAATGGGATCATGCGAATGACCTACGAATTGTCTTAGATACATTGCGGGAACACAAGTTATACGCCAAGTTGAGCAAGTGCGAGTTCTGGTTATCCCAGGTCTCATTTTTGGGGCACATCATTTCTGGAGCAGGTATCGCGGTTGATCCTGCGAAGATAGATGCAGTTATGTCTTGGGAACAGCCCAAGACAGTTACTCAGATTCGGAGTTTCCTCGGATTAGCGGGCTATTACAGACGCTTCGTCAGCGGATTTTCACGCATTGTTCGCCCTCTGACACGACTGACGCAGAAAGGAGTTCCATTTATTTGGGACGATTCATGTGAGCAGGCCTTCCAGACACTGAAGGAGAGATTGACTACGGCACCCATTCTTGCTCTTCCTTCAGGCACTCAGGACTATGCAGTTTACACAGATGCATCTGGGGAAGGTCTGGGAGCAGTGTTGATGCAGAGAGGACATGTGATTGCTTATGCATCATGACAGTTGAGACCGCACGAGCGGAACTACCCCACACATGACTTGGAGTTGGCGGCAGTTGTCTTCGCCTTGAAGATCTGGCGCCACTATCTATATGGGGTGAACTTCGAGATTTTCACGGATCACAAGAGCCTAAAGTACATCTTTGATCAGAAGGAGTTGAACATGAGACAGCGCAGATGGCTCGAGCTGCTGAAGGATTATGATTGCACGATCTCTTACCATCCCGGTAAGGGAAACGTGGTGGCTGATGCACTTAGCAGGAGAGTGCATGCTGATGGTACGGCGAACTGGCTATACACGTGGGATACGCTTGCAGCTTTGAGCGATTGGCATCCCCAGGAGAGCGCATCCATTTCTACCGCCGTGCCTCCACGATACAACAGTCTTTGGGATCGTATTGTAGAAGGCCAGAAGACCGATCCTTGGATTCATGATAGATACATGCGCGCCGTCAAGGACGAATTTGACGACTTTGTTGTGATGGAGTCTATTTTATGGAAGGCAGGACGGGTCGTTGTACCCAATGACGAACAGCTTCGCAGAGACATTTTGGACGAGGCACACAGTTCACGGTTATCTATCCATCCAGGTAGCACAAAGATGTACCGTGACCTGCGTCGACATTTCTGGTGGGATGGGATGAAGCGCGATGTGGCGCTACATGTTAGCAGGTGCATGACCTGTCAGATGGTCAAGGCCGAGCACAGGAGACCACCGGGATTACTGCAGTCTCTCCCCATTCCCGAGTGGAAGTGGGAGAGCATTTCTATGGATTTTGTCACGGGATTGCCGAAGACACCGGGTGGCCATGATTCCATTTGGGTCGTTGTTGATAGGTTGACCAAGTCAGCCCATTTTATACCTGTCAACACGACTTACACTCCATCCAGATTGGACAAGCTCTATGTGCAAAACATTATCAGGCTGCATGGTATACCACGAGAGGTGGTATCTGACAAGGATTCGAGATTTACATCTCATTATTGGCATCAGTTCATGTCAGCACTACAGACAGAGCTGAAGATGAGTTCTGCTTATCATCCGCAGACAGACGGGCAGAGTGAGCGCACCATTCAGATGCTTGAGGATCTACTTCGCGCATGCACTTTGGAGTGGAAAGGGTCCTGTAAGGACCATTTGCCCTTGGCGGAATTCACGTACAACAACAGCTATCACTCCAGTATTGGCATGGCACCATTCGAAGCCCTATACGGGCGGAGATGCCTCACACCTCTCAGTTGGCGTGAGGTAGGCGATCATGCTTTATATTCCGTAGATCTCTTGGAGGAGACTGCGAGAGCTGTTGATCTTGTGAGACGGAGGCTTTTGACGGCACAAAGCCGCCAGAAGAGCTATGCAGACCGTCGGAGGAGAGACTTAGAGTTTCAGGTAATCTAATTATTTTCTCCTCATCCACTCACTTATGATATATATATGTGTTCAACTTAATCTCATACTAATGACATTCCTATAAATTATAGGTTGGAGATTGGGTATTTTTGCGAGTATCTCCCATGAAGGGAATACAGAGATTTGGTGTTCGTGGCAAGTTGGCGCCGCGATATGTTGGACCGTTCGAGATTCTTTCTCGTGTGGGGAAAGTGGCATACCGAGTAGCCCTTCCTCCACATCTTTCAGCTATTCATGATGTTTTCCACATCCAATCTGAGGAAGTATGTCCACGACCCTCGACACATCATCAGTTACGAGAATCTTGACGTAGAGCCAGATCTGACTTATGAGGAGAAGCCAGTACAGATACTTGACCGTGCTGTGAAGAAGCTTCGCAGCAAGGAGATTCCATTGGTCAAGGTGTTGTGGCACCGACACGGCGTCGAAGAAGCGACATGGGAGACCGAAGCCAACATGCGGGCACGATACCCGCAGCTTTTCTGATGTAAGCATCAAAACAAGCATTTGTAATTAGATACATGATAAATATATGGCTTGTTTTCTCTTTGAGGTTTTTATAGGTTCAAAACCCTTTGAGGTTTTTATGGACATATGAAATTTAAACAAGTCACCGAATAGCCCTAACTCGAGTCTCGAGGACGAGACTCCCTTTGAGGTTTTTATAATTGTAACATCCGGGAATTCGCGTAAACCCGAACTCGTCCGATTTTGGGTCTAATGAACCCAAAAACGTTGTCGGTCAATACTAAACAACCTAAAATGACCAATTCATCATAAATCAAAAGTCGTTCGGACGAAATCGACCAAAAATCGGTCCCTTCGTAATGCGTGCCGTGAAAAGCCGCGACACAAATTCGGAAACCGCGAAATAAACCGAGACCATCATGAGATCCGATTCGACGATACGAGATCAACGGAATCGACCGTTCGTCAATCGGAGGTCATATGATATTTTTAATTCACAAAATTTAAACCTAAACAAAAACCGTATCCGAAAATTTCGGGTATTCAAAACCCGATCAAAAGTATATGGATATTATACTCATTTTGATCATCGTTCAGAGACGGTCAAAATGAAATATTGCACGTTGAAATCCGAGGTCCGAGGCGCGATTACGGTTAAATTTAAGAATACCAAATAAAAAAAAATAATTTTTTTTGAAGCTCTAAAAAAAAATAATTATTATAATCAAAACCAGACAGTAGCAGCGGCTACTGTTTGTATAACAAAAAAAAACTAAAATTTTCAATTCCAGCCGTTGTTTGTATTTCACTTTTCATCTCAGCCATTTGGCTTATTTCTCCCTACACTTGTCAACTCTTGAGGCCCTATTCTCCCTTAATCCTATCAACTTGAAATTCTTTAAATACATCCCAAGGCCTCTTCTCTTTTTCTACTTTTTACCAACGAGGAGTTGCTGGTCTCGTACTTTTGCTCCAGTTCTACTCAGCAACTGCTGGCCAAGTAAGGTTCTATTTCACCACCTTGCTTCTTCCTGGGACTGCTGCATGAGGTTGTGCTGAAGATCCTATCTTACATGAGAATTATAGGTACCATCCTCACCCCATCTTTGCTGCCATACATGTACCTTTAATCTTCATTTCTTGCTATTATGCACATGCAATATCAACTCTTCTTTCTTTTAACATTCATATAAATAGTGGTGTTCTGCAGTTTCTAAAAAAAAATTGAATATACATCTCCATCTTTTATAATAATTTTAATTGTTTTGGCAGGACATTAGAGGTTTTATAAATATTAAATTTCACTTAGGATCATTTATGTAAATTGAGATGAAACAAATCGGAAATCAGGAAGTTGCTCCTGTTTTAGTTCAACCATTTCTGATTATATAAACTATTGTCTTTTCCGAGAGGGTATTTTATCTACATCTGGAAATTTTTTAGCATTGTTTGATTTTCGAAGAAAACTATGTAAGGTATAAGATGGGATTATTACAGACAAAATTTAAACAAGTTATATTGTTTATTTGATTGCTTACAGGGACTGTTTCTTATTGCATTACGCTAATATGAACAAGATATGAAAAGGAATGTTAGATGCTCTCTGATATCGGATTTTTTTTTATGAGAAGATATTGTGAGATGAGATATATATGTGTGTATGTAAATTGTTGCTATATGTATTTATGTTACTGGGATTTTGATAAATGCATGTGAGTTCCTACTATATAAAGTGTGTGCATTGGTTATATGAGTTGTATTGTCAAGTTTTTTTTTAAAAAATATTTTTTAATTAAGGTAACACTATATGTTGTTCTAGGCATGTGTTCACTGTAGTTCTACCCTTATTGTGAATACTTTAGATTTTCACCTGGAGAACATCATATCATATAGTGTTTCTCTCCTTGCAAAAAAAAATGAGAAATAAACTGTTAATCCTTTAGATATAGTAGAGAAGATGTGTATTCAGCGGTATAATAGAATTGAATACTAATTATATATTCAAACAAATTACATATCTCATGTTGTATAGGTTATTAACTATCTATATGTACTAAATCCTTAAAATTTTTACCAATCAGTCACTGTTACTGTTAAGTTTGAAATTAAGATTTAAAAGAATTGAAATTTATATCTTTGAAATATTGAATTACTGAAAGTGGATCTGAATAGAATTGAGTTCTATGGTTTTTAAATTGATGTGTAAAAGTATATATATGTATAATAAGTTAGTTGGAAAATAAAATGTTATTTGTATAAAAAGACAAGTATATATACACACATATATATACATAGGGTTACCGTATATACTTTGCTACGGTTGGATTCAAGATTTAAGGAATTACAGGAAATTTAATTATCTATTTTATTACTTAGACCTCATTCACTACCGGGATCAGAATTTTATATAATGATACTATATTCCCAATAAAATCGTTAATCTCTCTCACTACATTGATCATTCACTTGATACCCATTACATAGGTCTTAACAACCCCCAGGGTAAACCCTTCCTGGATACCTTCTACAAGATCTTAATTATCTAACGATCTCTATTCTATATGTTTTATATACACCAATGAGAGAAAATAATGGAAATCAGTGATTAAGTGAAACTGTTGGGGATCAATGATCAAATGAAGATAATAAGAATTAATGACAATCAATATTTGTGCCGGTCATGCTGACCTTTTACACTTGACCGTGCGAGGGCGCGGTGACCCTCAGCTGGGCGGGAGAATAGGAAGCCCAGTTAGGGCAGCGGCCGCTTAATGCGCGGGTCTAGGATCCCAGTCTTTTACACGATTTTTACGCGAGCTCGCAGTGTTTTACGTCTCGTTGGGATCCTGACTTTAGACCAGTTCCGCTAACCCTGTCTTTAGGATACCCAGGCGGGGGATCCTTGTTTTTCAGTTTTACGTACGTGCTCGTCCGCCCGTACTAGTCGGGCAGTTTTCTAGAGCGACTTTTCTAGGGAGTCTCTCTCACCCGTCTCAGTGGCGTAGTTGGGGAGTAGACCTATCCCTCTATTGGACCGCGCTTCCAATTAGAGGGCGAGACGGAAGAGCCATTTGCAGGCTTCTTCACCGCTTGAGTTTACTTCGCCAAACAGACTTGGCGATTCTATATCTAGATCATCCATATCTACATCTACAACATCTGGAGCTCTATCCGAAACATTGAAGTTAAGAATTGGAGAAGTTATGATCAAAAGACCATTCTCTCTACCCAAGAAATCAAATAAATAGATCTCTACAATCTAAACTTTTCCATTTTTCACTCACCAACATTATCTCAGAAGAAATTGACATATATGCATTCACATTCATACACTTATGATTACGCAACTGCTTTATAAATATGTTACATATGGGAAATGCCGGGTTCTGGGGGAAATCATTTGAAACGCATTACAAACAAACCCTTTTTACTTACGCAAGTAGATGTAGATTTTACTTATACCACCTTTCTACTTACTTACTTTTGTACATATTAAATGTCCAGTTATTTTTATAAGTTTTAAGGAGGTACCATCAATGGCTGACGCCTCTTCTTTCCTATTATGTGTGTGGCAGGCAAACAGCCTGCAGTTCAGTAGCCGCTCAGTGGCTACATGCTTCCAGGAGACAGAGTATATACGAGACGGTATGAATTCCTTGTCTCAGTTTTTGTTCAATAATGATATAAATGCTATCTCTTTTATATCACACTTTGGATATATGTTGTAATGGAAGATCCTTGTATATGTTGAAAACTGATATGAATATTAATGAAAAAGAATTTTGGTGTCAATTGTATCTCTTTTACTTGTGGTTATGTTGTGAATATGAATGTCATGTGAATAATTAGCCGCGCGAAAAATTTTCCCTGTTTTTCTCCAACTTCTGCGATCAATGTGAATGAAATATTGCGAAATGCGTCGTAAACGGGTACCCGGATCCTGAGGGGTTCACATTCTTTGTCCTCTCGTGAAATGCAGGGTTATTGACAATGAATAATGCAGCCTGATTGTCGCATTTCAGCGTCATGGGAAGAGGAACATCTATATGTAGGTCCGCCAGGACTGCGCGAACCCACATCACTTCTGTATATGCTTGGGCCATAGCTCTATACTCCGATTCAGCATTGGATCTCACAACCACGGTTTGCTTCTTACTCTTCCATGAGACAAGTGACTCCCCAACAAATATAGTGAAGCCTGATGTAGACTTCCTGTCCTGTGGGCATCCTGCATAGTCTGCATTGCACATGCTGAGATAGTAATGGTACCCTCCTTTCTAAACAGCAATCCTGATCCTGGAGGTGACTTAAGATACCTCAGTATCATATGTATAGCATCCATGTGTACCTGACGAGGTTGTTCCATGAACTGGCTCACTTTATTTACTGCAAATGAGATATCTGGTCTGGTAATAGTAACATAAAGAAGCCTCCCTACCAGTTTCTTATATCTCCTCCTGTCAACCTCCTCAGTATTATCATCGTGCATCTTCATGCTTGGATCCATGGGTGTAGAAGCAGGTCGACATCCAAGCATACCTGTGTCACTTAGCAAGCCAGTGACATATTTTCTCTGAGTCATCACAAGTCCTTGTTCATTTCTAGCAAACTCCAATCCTGAAAAATATCAGAGTACTCCTAGATCCTTGGTAACGAATTCACGGCCCAAGAATTCTTTTGCTCTTTTTATTCCCTGCATATCATCTCTTGTAATAAGTATATCGTCAACATACACCATAATGACAGTTGTACCTTTGGACGTCCTCTGTGCAAAGAGAGAATGATCTGCATTCGACCTTTTGAATCCTTGCTTCTCAAACAAATCTTAGATTTTCTGGAACCAAGCTCTCAGGCTCTGCTCTAGGCCATAGATTGCCTTATGAAGTCTGTACACCTGTAAACACTCCTCCTCAGCAGTAAACCCAGGTGGCTGCTGCATGTAGACTTCTTCCTGAAGATCACCAATATAAAATGCATTCTTGACATCCAATTGAAACAGGGGCCAATTTCGAATCACAGCAACATATAAAAGAATCCGTACGGTAGAATGACGAGCAACAGGAGAAAAAGTGTCAAGATAATCTTCCCCGTACGTTTGAGTAAAGCCCCGAGTAACCAGGCGAGCCTTGTACCTATCAATACTGCCATCTACATTGTGCTTCACATTCAAAACCCACTTGCAACTTACAATAGATGCCCCAGTAGGAGCTGGAACAAGGCTCCAAGTACCTCTCGACTGAAGGGCAGCCATCTCTTCCTCCATAGCCAGACGCCATCTACTATCAGCTAATGCCTCCTGGTGAGTCCGTGGAATGTTCACAACGGATAATGCAACTGCAAACCTCCTGAAGTCTCTTGTTAGACGCTCAAAGGTAACGCGAGAAGCAATCGGATATGAAGCACGTGATCGCTTCTGCTTTCTTAGAGAAATAGGCAAATCAAGTTCTGCATCTGCTGTACCACCATCCGTATCATCTCCTACTTGCTCCTGCTGAGAAATACCATCAATCCCATCATTAGAATTAATGTTATCAGAACAAATCTGGGACATGCTTGATGATTGACCATGATCATGAGCAAGGGCTGGCCGTCGACTGTAGTGGTGTGGTAGAGGAGGAACCAAAGAAATGGAAGGTGGAGGTGGCGGCGGAGGAGATAAAATTGGTTGTGGTGGAGATGGTTGTGGTGGAGGTATTGGAGCTTGTGGTGGTGCATACATGGGTGGAGGAGGAATATAAACCTCATCAGCTGTGTTTGATGGTACCAACCTGTCGCCTGTAGGAGAGAAAAACATGTCTGACTCAAAAAACGTGACATCTGCACTGACATAATACCTTCGACGTAACGGGTCATAGCAACGATACCCCTTTTGAGTCCTGGAATACCCGACAAAAATGCATTTGACAGCCCTAGAAGAGAGCTTGTCAATCCCTGGAGACAATTGGTGAATGAATGCAACGGACCCAAAGACATGAGGAGTAAGGGAGCACAACTCCTTGTCAGGAAAGACAAAGGAGAAAGGTATCTTCTCCCCCAATCCTGACGAGGGCACGCGGTTAATGAGGTAACATGCAGTGAGAACCGCATCGCCCTAGAACGAGTGCGTAGCACAACTCTGGATAAGAAGCGTACGAGTGATATCAAGAAGGTGGTGGTGCTTTCTCTTAGCGACACCATTCTGTTGGGATGTCTATGCACATGACGTTTGATGAAGAATGCCATGGGATGAAAGAAATTGAGATAGTGTATGAGTACAGAATTCAAGGACATTATCAGTTCGCATAATTTTGACAGTAATGGAAAAACATTATGCACTTCTTTAATAAAATTCATAATAGTGTTGCCCGCTTCAGATTTATTCTTTAACAGGAAAACCCAAGACAAACAACGAAAATCATCCCCAACAACTAAATAGAACATGTGTACCTGATGATCGGGAACACGACTTGGACCCCAAATATCAATATGGAAAAACTCAAATGGAGAGCTACTGCTCCGACTCTGACGACTAGGGAAGATGGACCGATGATGCTTCCCTAACTGACGATCTTCACTATTGAACGACGAGCGGGGTGAAATTTGAGAAAGGACTTGACGCAGTTTCTGAAACGGAAAATGACCGAAGTGCTGATGCCATAGATAAGGAGAGATAGGTCCAGTGGAATGAGATGATGCTCCAGCACAAGGTGTTTGGACCGGTCGATACAGCTCGCCTTGCTCATGGCCATGCCTAATCACGTTGCCCGTGAGAATGTCCTGAAACACAAGAGATGATGGGTCGAATATCGCTCGACAATGTAAATCCTTAGTAATCTGACTAATTGACAGTAAATTCATTGAGAAATTAGGAGTATGGAGCACATTCTGCAACTGTATAGAAGGTGTTAAGACAATCTGCCCCTGTTCTGTGATGGGAAAATGAGTCCCATCTGCTATGACCACTGTCTTTCCTGGGGAAACTTGCTTATAGGACGTGAGTTGGTGTCTATCTCCACACAAATGATGTGTGGCACCTGAATCTACAATCCTATCTGAGGTATCTGAACCCTGGTAGAAAGTAGAAGTATGAGCACTACCTAAGGTACTGGCTTCTGCAGTAGCATCAACGTTGATGCAAACAGGATTCGCGTCGACGATAAAATTTGAATATTTTGATGGTAGATTTTTGTGTGGAGAAAATAGAGGGGTTGAGGAGAAGAACACGCCTGTTGCGCGAGGTTGAAGGAGGAAGAACGCGTAGACCGCGAGGGGAAGAGAGAAGAGAGAGGAGATAGAGAATAATTCTCAAATAATTATCAAACTGAACTGTCTAAAAACATTGGACTCTCATCCCTTTATATAGGAGGGATGTGATTACAAAAATAGTAAATTAATTTAAATTGACAACCAATTATCCTAATTAGACTCTAACTAATTAACCGACCAAATTTTAAAAATCAAATATTCTTGGAGATCACATGCGATCTCATTTATTTAATTAAAGACCCGACAACTTTAAATAAACGTAAATAAAATTAACCAATAAAATTAGATAAATAATTGGCCCTATCCGTGGCTTTCACGCTGCATCAACTCTCCTCCGCTTTAAAAATTCATCTCCCGACGAATTGCTGGATCTTCGTTTCCTCGGCGGTGAATTCGATATTGAAACCATAATTCCAACTTCTCAATTTGATCTTTTCCATGTTACGTTTGTAATTTCTTTTCACTGAAGGGCATGGTTGCAAATGTTCTACCCCTTCACTTAAAAAGATCCCATAGCAAAATATGTCTTCCAAGTGGGCCCAGTGATAAATAATTTTGGGAGGAGGGGTCCCCTTGTAAATCTTCCAAAATTCCTCATTCCCTGTTTTATGGAATCCGATCGAAGCCTGATCCCTAACCTTCGTTAGGGTTCTCTTTATATGGCGGCGGTGGGAGCTTGGGCTCGATGGCCACGGGCGGGGGTCCTCACGGGCGCATCTAGCGAGGAGAGGGCGGGATCGGTGGGAGGTTAGCGGCAATGGGGGGGGGGGACTGGGTTGCGCGAGCAACATGCGGGAGAGGGGGAATCCGGGAGGGCCAAGGCGAGGGAGGGAATCGGGGTGGGAGGGCGGTGGCGAGGGCTGGGGAAGAGGGGAAGCTGCGGGCGGCGGGGACTGGGCGCGGGAGGGAGTAGTGGCGGCGCGCAAGAGGTATGCGTCGAGGGCAGGGATGGTGCGGCACGGTGGGTAGGTGATTTCGCGGGATGGGAAGGGGAACGGGGCTGGCGGCAGTGGCGTGGAAGGGAGGGGGTGCCTGGGGATAGATGGGTCGGGGGAGAGGGAGGGGTGGTGATGCGTGAGAGATGGCGAGGGTGAGGCGAGGTCGCGGGGGTGGATGTGCGAGAGGGAGAATGCGCAGGGGGGGGTAGCTGGGGCTGGGGGGGGTATCGCAGGGGGTTTGGGTGTCGCGGGAGGGGCTGACGTGGTCAGGGGGGTCACTGGGGGGGGCCGGGGCTGCAGCGGGGGTTGGCGGCAAGGCTGTTCGGATAGCGCCATTGGGACCAACCAGATCTAAAGATCTAAGTTCTTCACCGACTTCCTTTTCCTTGTGGCTAGCAACTCCGTCCGCGAACAGGTCGACGAAATTCAGTACTTCATTCGTAGGATATTCGTCGTAGATGGGTGCCAAATCTTCCTTTTCTTCTTGTATTGCTATTGTATCGAATAAACCTTCGATATGAGTGAAAATACCTTCATTTGTTGTCTTAAAATCGGGTTGAACAGCGGCTACAACGATCTGACTTTCGTTGTCGACGAACGAATCTTCATCGACTTGCGCATCCAACCATGCTTGGACTTTCATGGATGCTATAATGCGTTTCTTGAACTTCTTCGAACGCGAGCGTGAATGCAAGCCATGCGAGAGACGACTCAAATCGTCTTGGATCCTCCAATAGTCGACAGGATCGTCGAATCGTAAGAACGATTCGGTTGCCATGCTCTGATACCATTTGATGCAAACAGGATTCGCGTCGACGATAAAATTTGAATATTTTGATGGTGGATTTTTTGTGTGGAGAAAATAGAGGGGTTGAGGAGAATAACACGCCTGTTGCTCGAGGTTGAAGGAGGAAGAACGCGTAGACCGCGAGGGGAAGAGAGAAGAGAGAGGAGATAGAGAATAATTCTCAAATAATTATCAAACTGAACTGTCTAAAAACGTTGGACCCTCATCCCTTTATATAGGAGGGATATGATTACAAAAATAGTAAACTAATTTAAATTGACAACTAATTATCCTAATTAGACTCTAACTAATTAACCGACCAAATTTTAAAAATCAAATCTATAACTAATTGTTGGAGATCACAGGCGATCTCATTTATTTAATTAAAGACCCGACAACTTTAGATAAACGTAAATAAAATTAACCAATAAAATTAGATAAATAATTGGCCCTATCCGTGGGTTTCACGCTGCATCAAACGTCCAAGCTGGTCTCTGAAACAGGTGAAGGAGTACTGGCTGGAGGCATGATATCTCACAGTCGAGACACACGTTCATCATATCGTGGATTTAATGTAGGTATAATGCCATTATGCTGAATCTGTTCAGCTGCACGGGCAGATGCTGGGAAACCATGCTTGGAGTAGTATGTATCTTATGTATGACCAATCCGATGACAGTAAGTACACTGTGATCCACGACTGCGGCCACCCCTACCACGTGGTCCTCTTCTACGAAACTGAGATGGGTTGCCTCTTCCGCGAGAGCCGCTATAGCAGAGGAATTTGGCATAGTAGCAGGGCTTGAGATGTTGATTCAGCTCAATCTCCGAAAAGCCTCCTCCATGGGAGGAATGGTAGCATTCGCTAAAATCTGAGAAGAAGCAGCCTCATACTGTGTCAAGAGAGGCTAGAAAGACTCCCACCATCATGGCATTTCGATATGTCTTCAACTGCTTTGGAGTAGCTATGAGAGGCATGAAACTATGAAGCCTCTCAAGCATTCCCCGCAATGCAGTGTAGTGAGCATGCAATGGTCGACCATTTTGCTTTATCGTGAAGATGTCATGCTGGAGCTGTAGGATTTTTATCTCATTCTTGGCTTGTGAATACGTGGCAACAAGAATATTCCACATGGCTTTGGCAGTAGGTTGGTGCTGGACATCATTAGCAATGTTTGGAATCAAAGTCCCGGACAACCAGACCTGAGCATATGCATCATTAGCCTCCCAGGAGGCATACAACCCTGTCTTCTTCGTTGGCTCATCCTCGGTAAGAATATGTTTCTTACCCATCGATTTCATTAGGCTCATGAATTGCATGGCACATAACTCATAGTTGGACCCATCTATCTTCACAATAGGCAGATGACCTCTGAAGGCGCCTGTGGTGGGGATCTCTACCTTGCTTTTCGACATGGTGACGGGAGACAACTAGGGTTGTAGACAAGATAAACTTTGGTCTACACTGACATGACAGGGTTTGGTTGCATGTGTAGACTTACACAACCAAACCCATCAACTTGGAGGGCGGGTGAATGGCTCCTTAGAGAGGGAATACAAGGGCCCTAGGGGCGGCGGGCCCTAGGTGCCGCTGCGGCACGAGCCTTAGGGCACGACGAGGCCCTAGGTCACGGGAGCGGCACCTTAGGTCGCCGGAGGGCCGAGCAGCAAGGGCCCTAGCACGACGGGGGGGGGGGGGGACGACGGGACCGAGCGACGCACGACACAGGGGGGGGGGCGACGCACGACGGCTTGAAGGTGGAGGGATTAGATTTAGGGTTCGGTACGAGAGCTCCAGTCTAGGACCGTCGCTCTGATACCATGTTGGGAAAAATAAAAGTTATGTTTATTCTTGAGCCCTAGGCTCTCTTATATAGGGAGAGACCTTTGGGCAAATTACATACGGTAGACAAAAAAAGGAAATGGATAAAAGATACAAGAACATAAAATAAACTTCTGCAATTATTAATTCAACTAATCCTAAAAAGACTAATGAATAATTGGATAACTAAAAGAGAGAAAATCCTCTACCTAAATTTGGGCTGGAGTCCACCCTGGTGGGGCCGCCTCGGATGTCCACTCCAAATTTGGAATTGATTTATTTTCCCTTTGAATTGAAGTTTGTTATGTGCTCCAACTAATTATCCATTTATTTATTGAATTAAATAATTTAGAACATTTACAAATTTTTACCTTTGTTAAATATGAATCATATTTGTTGGTCCAAAAATTAAATGTAATGTAAATCAATTTTACATTTATGTTGGAATGTTTTGTGAATCCTGTTTTTTAGTAACTGAAAAGGGTGACATCCCGCTTTGGGATTCACCACAGTGAAAAGTATATTAATTTAGAAAGCAATAAAAAAACACATAAGAAAAACGAAAAAAAAGAGCAAAAGATAAAGAAATATGAAGAACACACGATTTAACGTGAATCCTATTCACAAATAAGTCTCTAAATAATAATGTTGATCATATCCACACTATTCCAAAAATTATTATGGATATCACTATCCACATTAATTTTATCTTAGATTTAATTATCCCATTTTTCTTTCTTGTCCTAATAATTGGAATTTGTTCTGTTAGAAAATATAACGCGGAAGCATGATCAGAGAAAAAGATAAAGAAATATGAAGAACACGAGATTTAATATGGAACCCTACTTCCTAAGGGGCGGGATGAAACCACAGGAGAACGCCTTAAAGGGCTGATGTATGCATTGCTCTTCCTGAATACAGAAGGTGAGGGGCTTGTTATATAGCCCTCTTTGAGTCTCCCCATCTGACAACTGGTAGATGTGGGATTAAAGAACTGGATGCGGTAAATGGATCCTGGAGTGATCCATTTGCCCATCTACACTACAACTGACACATACTCCAAAACTCCCCCTCAAACTGGGGCAGCAATGCTTAGCTTGAACAAACAGAAAGAAATCTCAAACTCACGTTACATGACACTACATCGAATATCAACTCAACGCGCACAATTGTCGGTTGCTGTTGAGGACGTTGCTTCTCATGCCGCGTAGGTGAGGACAAACGGGCTGGAGTGTGAGTCAAACTGAGTGTGCTCTGTACCGCACCTGTCAGGTCCACTGAAACTGAAAATGAGCCTCCACCAGGAAAACGCTGGCCCGCCACATTATGTGGGCAACTGCTGCATCTCTGAAAGGGACGAACTGAAAAAACCGTGGAAAAACATCCTCTCAGAGCCCAAGATCGCCGGAGAATGTATTTTGAAACGTCTCCTCGTCGTTGAATTGGGTCTCTCCCATACCGACTCAAAAATGAGATCTCTACTATGGAGTTCCTATGAAACCACATGAAAACCCTTGCCCACATGGCATAGGGAATGGGATCTCTACTCTGGAGTCCCTATGGAATACATGAAAACTCTGACCAAAACAAAAGATGGGGACCATAACAAATGATAGAAAATATATGCACATATGTCTTAGGACTCGAAATCTGAATGTCGAGTCTGAAATATGAAGAACTATAGAGTCTGAAAATCTGGTGGCCTGCCTATGACTAGAGAATCTGAATCTGAACTGGAATCTAAAACTCAAGCATGCTGTGACTCTACACAATACCCCCCCTTTCTCCCAGATACCATGTTAGAAAATATAATGGAGAAGCATGATCAGAGAAAAAGATAAGGAAATATGAACAACACGTGATTTAACGTTGAACCCTACTCCTTAAGAGCGGGATGAAACTACGGGAGAATGCCTCAAAGGTCTGATGTATGCATTGCACTTTCTCCTTGAATACATAAAATGAGGGGCTTCTTATATAGCCCTCTCCGAGCCTCCACTTCTCACAATTGATATATGTGAGACTAAAGAACTGGATATGGTGAATGGATCTTGGAATGATCCATTTACCAAACATCACAAGTGACACATAACACATATACTCCAACACTCCCCCTCAAGCTGGAGCATGCAATGTTCAGCTTGGACAAACAGAAAGAATTCTCAAACTCACGCTACAAGACACTAAGACAATATCAACTCAACATGCACAACTGTCGGCTGCTGTCGAGGACGTTGCTTCTCATGCCATGCAGGTGAGGAGGATAAACGGGATGGAGTATGAGTCAAACTGAGTGTGCTCTTTATTACGCATGTCAGAGCCATTGAAACTGAAAATGAGTCTCCACATGGAAAACTTTGACTCGCCACAACATGTGGACAATTGCTTCATCTCTGAAAGGACCGAAATGAAAAAGTCGTGGAAAAACATCCTCGTCGGAGTTCACGGTCGCTGGAAAAACTCTTATTGGTTGATGGACATATATGTATAAATATATAAGAGTATATATTAACCATAATTTTTGTGTTTAAAGAGATAAAAAATATATAATCGAATAATTTTGAATTTTCTCCTGAATACTGAACATTCTTTATTCAGTGACCCCTCCGACTGTATAGTGAATACCGACTTCTGCAACACTGGTGCGATTGAGTCCTCAATCTATCTCTTTAGATATTCAAATTAGCACCAACCTCTATGATCCAACAATTAGATCAACAACTGTATCATCTTAAGGCAACGGAGGTACACAACCATTTTTCTACAGAAGGACCCGACAAGTGTATGTATATTATAAACTCCGAAAGGAAGTGAAGAAATCAATAACTTTTATTGATAATTAATTTACAATAACATTTATCGCAGAAATAGTTCGCCAGGGGCTCACATGTCTATCGTCACCAATCGACCTCTACACCTCATCCATCCCCTGCGAGATTTTAGTGTTCTGTAACATGGTTCTGCTAACTTCTCTCTCAGTCCTTGATGAAGCGAAGGACCCGGCTCGACACCACTCAACAGAAGAGGAGCCCCATACCTACCGTTCGAAGACTCCATCGCAACATAAACCATCCCTCCTTTGCCACATCTTCCTAGTAAGCAACCACTGATAACACTTGCCAAAACATGATTTGGTTGACATATGCGGGGAAAGACATCCTCGCCTTCCAAACAACCCTTCCCGGAGATACAAAATGAGTCATTTTTGGCACCTCCTTCGAGCCATTTTTGGCACCTCGACATTACCCTCGATGGGAATGGGCCATTTAGTAGATTGCTCCAAGACAGAAGAAGGGATGTTCATCGTCGCCTGATTCGAAGTGAGGATCCTGATCAAAGCCCAATGGAGTCAGCCTCATCTGAGTCAGGTCCAAAAGTAGCATCCAAGAGAGTTGCTTTGGACACTTCGTTCATCCCAAGGAGCAAAGGAGAAAGGAAGTGGATCCTAGTGTGGTATATACGAAAAAGAGACACCCGAAAAAGAGGCAACCATAAATGAAGGTCTGAGTTGAGGCTCCAACGAAACACCCGATCCATGCCACAAGGTTCCAAAGCCTTCCTTCCTGAAGTTTCGATGGTGGAAACTGAACCGACGTGTCTATTCCGCTTCCCCCGACAACCGACGACGACTCGGTCTCACCACCATCAATGTTGCACATGACGGCGCCGGTATCCACCCCCTTGGCACATAATACAACCCTACCAACT
The DNA here is from genome assembly GCA_037367405.1 of Ottelia alismoides. Taxonomy (NCBI): domain Eukaryota; kingdom Viridiplantae; phylum Streptophyta; class Magnoliopsida; order Alismatales; family Hydrocharitaceae; genus Ottelia; species Ottelia alismoides. The sequence goes on from JAZKJV010001223.1 coordinate 564,721, forward strand.
CTTAGTGAGATCTCATGTGGCAATGATCTCTATCTCACCAAGGCTTCAACCTGCACATGCACATCCACTCCTTTCGAGAAGGCCATCACTGATAATTGAAACCACCTTGTCATAATCCGCCAACAACTCTTCCAATGTGTTGAGGTTGTGAGCATGAAACGGAAGTCCTATGAGGACCGACACCTTGTAAAACAGTTCACATGAAGCGGCATGCCGCAACGTCGGCCCGTGCCAGAATACACCTCTCTTCATCTTTCATTATTGTGCATGTTGAGAAAGGTCTGAACCTTTAGCCCAGAGGGGCCACGTGCGCACACAAGGCCATTGTCAAGAAGGGAAACAAGGCCCCCTTCATGGCCCATATTCGGCCTATTTCTATGGAGGAGCTCAAGGGGGCTGTTTGGGATCTCAATTCCGAGGCCGCGCCGGGACCCGATGGCTTCCCGTTTCTTTTTATAGGGACTTCTGGGACGTGCTTGCTAATGACGTTATGGACGTCACCCGCGATTTTTGTGATGGCAATCGGGTATTCGATAAAATCAACAAGGCTCTTATTGTTCTCATTCCGAAGTCTCCTACCGCTAACCGTATCGAGGACTTCAGGCCGATATCCATATCTAATGCCATCTACCTTATCATTGCTAAGGTCCTGGCTCGGCGACTCGCTCCACTTCTTGACTCCCTCATCTCGCCTACTCAAGCCGCTTTTGTTCGTGGTCGGCAAATTAGTGATTGCTATGCGGTGGCTTCGGAGATTATTGAGGCTTGGAGGAAGGAATGTACGAAGGGGATCCTTTGGAAGATTGACTTCGCGAAGGCTTACGATTCCTTGGATTGGCGTTTTCTATGGTCGGTTCTTAAGCGGAGGGGCTTTCCCTCGCTTTGGATCTCTTGGGTGCGTCGTTGTGTCACCACGGCCTCACTTTCTATCCTTGTCAACGGGCGCTTGGCTGGGGGCTCTTTCCAGCCTCGGAGGGGGGTGCGGCATGGGTGCCCCCTTGCTCCTCTCTTATTCGTTATGGCTGCGGATGTCTTGCCTCGCATGATTCACAATGTGGCTGCGACGGGTCTTACGCCGGGGTGCTCTCTTGGTCCCCTTTCATATCCCTATTATTCAGTTCGCTGATGACACTATCTGTTTTATCGAGGGCGGTGCCTCCAACGTGGCGGGTATGGCTACCACTTTGGAACTTTTCAGCGACATATCGGGGCTCCCTCATCAACCGTTCTAAATCCAGGCTTGTTCCCTTTATACTCCGTTGGCGGAGGTCGAGGAGTGCGCGCGGCTTATGGGTTGCCCTCCGGGTGATCTCCCTCTGGATTATCCGGGCTTGCCCTTGACGGTGGGTCGTGCTCGCATCCGTGATTGGAGGGCGGTGGTGGAGAAGATGGAGGCCCGGTTGGCCGGGTGGCGTGCGGCTCTTTCTTTCCCGTGGTGGTCGGTTAGTACTCCTCAAGTCCGTTTTATCTTCGATCCCAATCTATATCTTTTCCGTCCGGGGAATGCCAAAGGGGATCCGCCGAAGATTGGAAACGTGTATGCGGGGCTTCCTCTGGGGTAAGAAGGGGGAGGGGAGAAGGGGCGTGCACTTGGTGGGCTGGGAATGAGGTTACTCGGCCGAAGCAGGAGGGGGGTTGGGCGTGAGGAGGGTGAGGTGGTGAATGAGGCCCTTCTGCTCAAATGGGTGGCTAGATTATGCGGGCGGGAGGAGAATTTCATGCTCAATTTTTGAGGGAGGCGGTGGAGGTCGACCTGTTCTTGATTCGCGTGGCGTGTGCTGGGTCTTTCTTCCTCCTTCGCGCTTGGCGTCGTTGATGCCCTTAACCGCAACCGATCCCTTTTTGGCCTTAAGCTTGGAGATGGATATTTGCTTCGCTTCTGGGGGACGATTGGACCGGAAGGGGTCCTCTCCAGGAATTATTCCCCCGCTTATTCGCGCTGGCGACGGACAAAGATTCGGCCGTGGCTTCGTGCTGGGATGGTGCTTCTTGGTGCCCCACGTTTGCGGCTAACCTATCTGACCGGCAGGCTGGAGGATTTCATCGCTCTCTTGCGTGTTCTCGCGGACGCCCCCACGCCTTCTGTTGGCCGTGATCATCTGCTATGGAAAGATGGCTCTTTCTCCACTAGTGTAGCTTACCAGGCTCTTCTTCCTCCTTCTGTCGGGGCTGACGCATCACTCTTGCGTGACTGTAGATTTTTCTGGGGACTCAAGCTACCGGAACGCATTGGTATATTCCTTTGGCTCTTTCGGCGCGGCAGACTGTTAACTCGTAGCCGATGTGCCTCGTTTTTCCTAACGCCACCTCCATCTGCGGCCTCTGCGACATGGAGACGGAAACTATTGAGCATCTCTTTTTACACTGTGATCCGTATTCATGGGCTCTGGGCTGACCTGGGCCTGGCTTAACTTGTCGTCATTGGTATCCTTCTGTGATAGCTTGGTAGCTCTCGGGGCAGAACTCGGGCGGACCTGCTAATTCCGATTGCGCGGCTTTGGAGCATTTGGCTTGGAAGAAATGAAGCCCTCTTTGCTCGGCAGAGGTTCTACACCGAGAATATACGTTTATCGGCCTCGCGCTTCCTTCATGATTGGTGTGATGGGTAGGGTCTCCTTTGTAAGTGGGGGTATATCCTCTCGATACCTCCCCGGTGTGTTTTTTCATTTTTTGCTGTTCGCCCTCCCCTTGTAAGTATTTCTTTAACTCTTTTTTAATGCATCGGGACGAGCACCATTGAGTGCGTCCCCCTTTTTTGAGCGTCAAAAATAAAAACAAGGCCCCCTTCAGACGATCGATCGATCTTAAAGCATTTGTTATCCATCGTTGTTTAAAGATATTGATCATGTGCGAACAAACACCGATGAGAATTCCATGTAACGAGCACATAAGGGTCATCTTGTCCATGCCCACATCATGAACTTCTTCGCATGCCTCCTTCATCGAACCAAGCCCTTCTTCTTCGCTACCGAGTGCCTGTTGTCGCCCTCCTCCTACGTGAAACTGCGTATCATGAACACCACCTTTGACGATGATCGAAGCCACACACAAGAAACATTTAGTCGCATTCCAACAGGCCATGACGAGGTGTCCGACCTCCACATTTGGACAAGCCCCCTCTACGCCACGCTGAAGTTTCTTCCCGGCGTTATCGCTGCCCACCGGAACAGGATACCACACCTTCGTCACATCAAGTTTTCTGGATTTCAACTTCCCATTCGCAGGCTTTCGGAGCAGGATGGTGTCACCGCTTGCCATCCACTGCCTACCGAGAGCCCCCTCCGTGCCATCTATCCAATTGTATTCTGCAATGTAAATCTTTGTTAAAGTAAAAGACATCGTCACTATTTTATTATTGAGAACGGTTTATGTATATGATGCAATAGTGCATGATGATCCGTTTAACATGTGGATACCAGAAATGTGAAACCTCCCGCTCTTTGTTTAGACTTCTTTTTCTATAATATTCTTGTAGGATTGCAAGTTGTGGAGGCTATACTTTGATATGAATCTTAGAGAAGAAATTTCGAGGGATGCGAAAAAATAATTAGGGTGAACACTTGGTTTTATACTCTTGCTTGGACTGAATAAGGAATATGCAAAGTTTTCCAAACCTATTTTTTAAAGTAAATTTCCTCCATAGCACAGTTTGAAGTGTAGAAACACAACGTGAATGCCTTCCAGCCTTCCAAATTGTATCAAACATATTGGTTATAACAGTAATATTTGGTATTTTTTCTTTCTTACCCGACCTTCGATATCTCTTCTTTTGAAAAAAATCATGGTAACTCCTAGTAAATAATTAGGTAAACCATTTATTCCTTTTTGTGTCTGTTGAAGTAGATAAAACATGGAATTGAATCGATAATTAGAGATAAAAATCAAACATAAACATCTTGTTTTACGTGGAACCCTAATCCGTGAGGGAGCGGGATGAAACCACATGGGAATGTCTCAAAGGGTCGGATATCTTCTATGAAGTTTCTCAATGGGTACATGGGATGTGAGGCTTTTATATAGCCTCAAAGACAGACCAGTGTCCCACAGATAGTAGATGCGGGACTAAACATGAGTATGTGGTAGTTGTTATCCTGGAGCGATCTCGTTACTCATCTATTACATACTTTAACACTCCCCCTCAAGCTGGAGCTGAGAAAACTGTAGCTTGCAATAAAAAGAAACTGTACAACTCATCTTCACTCGATACATCTGAGAGAGATGGGGATAGAGACACCTCGTTTGAAGAACCACTGCTGGTAGAGGACCCTCACACGAGAACGAGTCTGCATATTTCAGGTCACGGGAACGTATTCTCTGCCATGCCTATAGAGTTGCTGTGATATCTGATCACCGGGTCATATCTCTGTCGTTCCTGGAGAAGAATCGCAATAGAAGAAGAAAGTCTAGTGTGGAGTAGTAGTCGGGGATAAAGATACCCCGCCGAAGTAGTTTTCTACTCGGTGAAGACATATGATAACAATAGTAGTTTGAAGTGTCGGTTTGCCAGTCGGAGACATGCAATAGAAGTCATGTAGTACATTTCAAGAAGAAGAATATGCCCTTTCTTACTCCCCCTTTCTTCCATACTTGATAGAATAGGAACATAGATGATCGAGGTGGGAGAATCAAATGAAACATGCATTTTGTACTTTTTTCTTTTTTGCACAAATCAACTTTTCTCCTTCCTTTAGCTATTTTCCTTTTTATCCATCTATTCTCTCTCCTTTTTTTCAAGCCGTTTATTCATTTTTTCTCGACTTCCCTCGTTTTTTTGGACCAACTTCCTTTTTACTTGTAGCAACACAAGAGTTGGCCCACTAAGCCTTTTTTTTAATGCAACCAGCATTATATGGTCCCTTCCTCTTCTCTCTCTCTCTCTCTCAAGTCACGACCCTCTTTCTCAACTCACGGCCCACTTGGGCACATAAATAATATCCCATTCTCCCATTTTTGTATTGTTGCAGGCTTGCAACCCACAAAAAATTGGCCCAACCCAGTTGGAGACCAACCCAGCTTTGGGCCCAAAAGATCCTTTTCCGCTTTGACTTTTTTAAAAGTATAGACTACTGCTCATCTCTCATATTCTCCCATCACTACCTTTTTTGGCTTGCTTCCAGAACTGGGCCACAGATGGGCCGTACCAAAATTTAAAGGGAAGGAGAGGGGTGCAATTTGTCAAGGGTATTGACCTCTTTCTTTTCAAACATGAGATTATGGTTCCTCATGTGGGAGAACTCAACACCGCTATGGAAGGGTGTCGATTAAGGTTGGTGCTCTCACCAGGATGGGGTCGTCGGGGGATGGTTTCGCCAGGTCTCGTGAGGAGATGCTTCGTTGGAGGGGCCGCTTCTGGATCATTATCAACGCTGTGAGTTTCTGCGGAGCCATCGCCGCCACCCCGAAGATTGCGCAGAGCCATCACCACCTCCTGAAGATTGGGCATCCTCGAGGATTGATCGCCGGGGAAGTGGTCTTTTGTGTACCACTACGGTGGGGCTTGGATTCTTTTTTGCCAAGATAGAAGAGCCATGTGTTTCTCCCTCTTTTGATCTAAAAAAAGAGCCGTGTGTACCTTGCAGCGATGTTGTGTTCGCAGGTTGCTGCCCCCCGCCCCATTAAACCGCTATACTGGGTTTCGTAGGTTGCTTCCTTGATATGTCGTTAGGGTTTGGAGCGCTTTGGATCCTAAGATTGCACGTGTACATTGAATACAAGGAGCACTGCAGGTGGTCGCAAAGCCTTTCCTGGATCTTGTTCTTGAAGTTGCTTGCTGGCAATCTGGATGTGTTATGAGAAAGTGAAATTATGGTTTCATTGAATCCCTATGGATTGTTGATGACCATACGCAGAACGTCGGCTGGAACTGGCGCATACACGCATTATTTATTTTGAACTCTTAAGAACTTTGAATACGTACAAATCATGAACATGAACATAATGATGAAATAAATTCTCAAGATTCGAACTCGTTCTGATATGAACACAAGAAATAAATCTTCCACAATAAACCCTAGAATCGACCGCTCTGTTACCATGTTGAAATAAATAAACACGGAAATTGAATCAATAATCAACGGTAAAAATCAAACATAAACATCGTGTTCTACGTGGAACCCTACTCCGTGAGGGAGCGGGATGAAACCGCGTGAGAAAGCTTCAAAGGGCCAGATCTTATATTGAAGTTTCAACAATGAGCACATGGGGTGTGGGGCTTCATATTAGTCTCACAGACAGACCGATGCCCCATAGATCGTAGATGTGAGACCAACATGAGTGGTGGTTACCCCTCTATTAACATACTTCAGCATCATCATAAAAAAAACAACCCTCCGACAAAAATGTACCCTCCGACAAAAATGTTATCCCGAAAAATCTATTCTAGCTACAGAAGCAACCTTCAGAATCATTTGAATGCAATGCGAACAACAACACCAACAGAGCCTTTTCCAACATTAAGTTGGATCGGCTACATGGAGTCTTTGCTTCCAGTCAGATCTATCTTCGGTCAATCCCGGGCTTAAATCCAAAAAAAAACTAAGATCCCTTTGTATAGTCTCATTCCAACACTTCTTAGGTCTTCCTTGCCCTCTCTTAGTCGGCTCAATGTCCCAAAAATTGCATCTCCTAACCATTGTTCAGAAAGTCAGCCTAGGCGGCCACATATGCGTAGGAGGCGCCCCTACCGCACCGAGTATGCTATACTCGGTCAATATGTGGGCCATGGAGTATATGCGGTCGAGTAATCCGCATATGCGGTCGCATTTGTAATAGAGATGACTCTCTGCTTCTCCGTCACCTTCTTGACTTCCACATGGGTTGCTCCTCCACCTTCTTTTTCTCCTCTGCCAAGGTTTGTTGATTGATCTATTTAGCTCTAAAACTCTATTTTTTAGATTCAACAACAATGACTCAATTTTTTTAGATTCTCTAACGACAACTCTGACTTTTACATTATCTCATAATTGCATGAAATTATAGAATAAATTATATGTGTTTATCTTAGATCTTTTTGAGGATAAAATGAATATAGATGTTAGATTTGCATGGAACTTTTTACTGCACAGAACAAATAACATATATTTAATTTAAATGGTTGATTTTTTTAATATTTGATTTTGAGTAGAAAATACACCATTTACTAAAATATGATGGTTCATGGTTATGTTTACTACCAATGTTATACTTCCAAAAAAGGTTACCTTCCAATTTAGACAAGAATATCCACCATTTTTTTCTATCTTCAATCAATTTACAACATTTTTTACTCTCTCCACCGTTAACTTAACATATTTGTCTTTTGGAAATGAATGACCTTTGAAAATGCTTTGTTTGATATCACATTGTACAAAAAAGTCTTCACTTCATATTTATTCCATGTTATATTTTTTAAACATAAGTATCTAATGTTTGAAATTATTATTATATTTTTAATTAATTTTAATTAAAATAATAGAAGCCTTATAATCCGCATATACTTCCGCATATACTTACGCCTACCCGCTTACTCTCTCCAGACCGCCTAACCGAACGAATACCGCATACCGACTTTCTGAACCTTGCTTCTAACTGGTTCATCCGCCGACATTCTTTGCAAATGGTCAAACCACCTTAAGCTGTTTTCTCGCATCTTATCCTCGATCGGAGCTACACCAACTTGCTTTTGATTGCATCATTCCGAATCCGATCTTTACGTGTGTGTCCACATATCCACCTTAGCATTTTCATAAATCAATGCATGCCCCCACATTGTTTGTTCAACACCTTGAATGCAATGCGAAGCTAGAAAAAAAAACTAAAAGTAATGCATTTTCATCAGCATTCTCTGGAATTTTTTATGTTTTTATAGAGCTTGGATTAAAGATGTAATGGTTCATATATTTTCATGTTGTGTAGCCGGGCATCATGACGTTTTTTAGCTTATATTCTGTTGTATCATATGGCAAATATTACTTAGGTCATGCCATAAACTTATAGGTCAAAATGTGCTATGATCCTTAGTTGGACCTTTGAGCACTAGGCTGGCATACTGCAGTGTAGAGTGATGTTACAATATTCTTCCTGTTTCTACGAAGAAATTGCTTAAGAATACATGGATGGCCTTTTATTTTGTTTATGATTTATTTTCTCTAGCTTAAACTTATCCTTGTATGGCTTCTTTTCTTCCGGTCCAATTGTTTATATCCCTTTTTTTTATTACAGGTTCCGGATTTACCATTTTTGTCTGAACTTCGAGGAAGAGCCCCTCAGTCAAGTATAATACTACAGCTCTCCAACTGCCGTCTTCCTTCATCAACTGTGGCAAGTTGAATATATATATCTAGTAGTAAACTGGTTGATAATCTGGAACCAGTGAATTAAACATTCTATATTGATCAGTGGATATTCTCTGGAGAGAAAAAGCTAAGATGCCTGGCCCTGGCAGCAGGGACCATTCAAAGAGTAATGGTAATCCAGAAATTGTTTTGAAATGTAGATATGATGGTGATGGTATAAATGCCAAAAATGAGTCGGTTTCTGGTAATAGCCGCTTTTTTTGTGCTGAGGAACGTTGCAGCAGAGCATGCGAAGTAGCTGATGTCCAAAATTACCAGGGACCTGACAATGAAAATGATTTGGAGAATTTTTATCGCATGGAAGGGTCTTATGATGACGATGACGATGACGACAGCGATTGGGAACCTGAGGAACATCCAGCTACTTTAAAATGGTTTTGTGTGAACTGTACAATGCCCAATTTTGATGGCATTCCCTATTGTAATGTACGTGTCTACTATTTATAAATATTTCTTGTTTTACCAGTACAATTTCACTTCAAGTCATTTGTTTTCAGTAATCCCATTTCTGAACTCTTGTAATCCAATTTCTTGTATACACTATCGTAACTAATGATGTAAATTCACATAATTATTTTTTTAGCTACAGTATCTTTTATTTATTTATACTGCATTGATTGTTCCTTTGTTTCTCTAAGGTCTGTGGAGAGCATAAGGATTCAGAAATCCTTTTACACGGTTGTTTTGCGTCACGTTTTGGACCACAATCACAAGATTTTGCTGAATTTGATGTTACAGTCAAAAGTCAAGGTAAATATGTTGTCATTATTTGTCATTTTCCTTTTAAATGTTTATTTAGTCATTCTTTATGTAGGCTAAGTTTTGTAAGATGGTGCCTTGATATAATGCTGATCTAGTATAAAAACTTTATTGACAGAATTTTCCATATGCGAATTATATATTTTTACCTTTTTATGGAATTTGACGCTTTAGGAATCAGTTGTTATGTCTGAAAATTTATTTTTCTCATGCCATCCTTTGTATTTTAAAGGTAGAAATGATTGCTGCCTTTTTTGTTCTCAAAAAAATTTTAGTTCCTACTCCCCTTTCTCTTTTCTCCCACAGCCGTTCTTCTCCCAACCTCACATAATAATTGTGCTCTACCTTTTTCCCAATCTCCTTCACTTTCTTAACCTTCAATGTACTTTTTTGCATTAGCAACATCTTGATTTCTGTAGTATTGCTTGTACATGATAGCTGCATGTTCATCTTGCTTCATCCTACTTGTAGATGCTGCATGTACGTGCTTGTTTCCTGAATAACGGTGGAAAGGGGAGGAGATGGGAGGCCCATAAATCCGTTTACTCTCCTTTCAGAAAAATAAATCCGTTTGCTCTCTTGAGCTTTTGCAGTCACTGATTATTATGCACTGATTTGGTGACTGATTGTGGACATGATAAGTACAGAACAAAGGTGCTCATAAAAGTTAAGGTTTCGTATAGCTACTTAGAGGGAAGATGTTATTACCTATACTTTATATATTTAATTGGGCAACTGCGGCAACCGCTGTTTGGTTTCTCGTGACCATCAGACAAGGGGATGCCAAATCATCTCTTTTTTGCCTGCAAAATGCTGGCGGGGACTCGGGCTGGCAGGATTTTACTTCGTTTGTAACCCTAGATCAAGCTTCATGACTGGGATGGCCAATTCCTGGTCGACACATACAGGAGTATCTCTTTGGCTTTTCACTGGTTCCATGGAATGAAAGAAACTGCATAGTTCTAAACGTCTAAGGAAGCAAAATGGTATGCGGAGAATAGCCGTTGCTTTTCCTCATCATATTGGTTGGCTTGGGTGTTGTGGTCAATTTTCTATGGGGGTTAATCTTAAGCTTCGTAATCACATTTTCTTCTTGAATGGAACATTGGATGACAACTAACCCTTTATTTTGACACCCTCTCTTTCAAAAAAACTGTCTGCTTTTAAATAAAAATGTCACCTTTATGTTTCAAACTAATCAATTTGATAACCTTTTCTCCCCTTAAATGTTCATTCAGTTTTTTCCTCAAAGTTTTATGGCATGTTTGCTTTGTGAAAGACCAGAAGTCTACTTTGATCATTTTGTTCTGTGTTTTTTGGATCATTTCAGGCACCGAAAATTGTGAAAGATGCTAGATGTATGAGTACATATTCTCTTTTTAGAATCTTAGTCGCAAAGAGACGGATCCTTTCTCTCATGTTCTACCTTTTCTTGAGGTCATTCCCATTTGTTGAGGTCTCGGAGATCGATGTTCACTCATGCTATAAAAAATAAAAGTAATCAAGTTCACTTTCTTTTGTCTTAAAGGGTAAAATGTTCTCCCATTGGATTTAAGAGGCTTTGGTAGTGATTGTGCATGATCTTCTGGTATTGCTGATATTGTTGATTATTTCAACATCCCCATTGTCAGTGTTAATGCACGAGGCATTTTGTTATGCATTGCATCACATTTCTCCTTTTTCTGTGTAAAGATTTTTTTACAGACTTGGACACATGAATTTAGGATATCTCTTGTTCCTTAAAAGTGCAATGCTTACAAATATTATTCTTTGACAGGGTTACAATTGAAAACGGATAAAAACTGCAATTGTTTACATATCTTCTTTCACAATAAAATCTTCTTTGCAGGTAGTCATGCATTCACGTCGAAATTATTATTCATCAGCTTCAGGCAACTCCATTGAGGACATATCATTTCATGAACACTTCTCTTTTGACCATTATAGGGAGCTAAGACTAGGGTCCCATCTTTTCTTTCATATATCCATTCCATTCGGATATGTTCTCTGCTGGTGCTTAGGCCTAAAACGAGACATAGAAATCTCCTTCTAATTGAATGGTTAAAACCATAGTTATAGTATTCCACATCACGTTGTAACATCCAAAAGATCTAATACTTGCGGGAGACTATCATTCTCTTGCCTCGTTGAAGCTATTGCTTTTGTCATGCACATCGTGTGCACAGTTCTTGCAATGAAGAGTTCTTTTATGGCATCTTCTAAGAGATTTAGCATATGCTTCACATGTGGGTGTGTAGCTCTTCACATATTTAGATGCACCTATAGATGTGATGAATACCATTTTCTTATAATAATATAAACGGAAGTTGATGATTTGCTTCCTCATATAACTCACCCATCACACAGTGGGTTACTCCATAATCGGACTATTTGCAATGCGTTCCCTAATATCCTCCTTTTCCATGCGGAGATATTTTTTTATTATCTCGTTAATGGTTGGTGCTTACACCAGTGTTCGTTGTAACAATGTTGCCAATTACATGTTATAAGAAAACCCCCTTGCTATTTTTGTTGGATTGCCCTCTCCAACAAATATCTTTGTAGCTATCGTGCTGACTCGATCCTTGATGTTAGGGAACAACCCCTTTAAGGTATTTAGCCTCGATCCTTGCACGCATCGTAGTGACTAGAGTTGCTTCTTCTTAGGAACAATTTAGTTCTATTTGCTTTCCTACCTTTTCATTTGCCATATTTCAATTGCATCAACGCTTTCTCTGCATCATATCTTAAACCCCCATTAACATGTTTTAGACCTCCACAATTCACGAATTCCTACCACATCTCTTGTGCCTTATGGATTATCGCATTGTCAATTGCAGCCCCTTCTCTCACTTGCAATTTGAAAATTAGGTGGATATCAGAGATCTTCAGAATGAAACTAGATGTTGAATTTTCTTTGGAACATGAATTCTGTTCTTTTTTTAAATCTTCCCATCCTAGCGAGCCTTTACTTTTATTTGAACGCCTTCGGACAAGTGGGGCATTTGTGGCATTCTTTTAGCCATCAACCACATGATGCTACAATCTCGTAATTTTATCTCTAATTATCTTCCCACAAAAGTTGCAGCTTATGCTTCCTCTTGTTGCCATTGAGAGTAGTAGCATTAGTCCATCAATCTCTCCACCGGTAAGAGCATGTCGTTCAACATAAGAATTAGATGGAAAAGTAGAAAACATGGTCTTCAATATTTAATGGTAAATTGATGGTGGCATGGAAAATAACACCCGAAATTTTTTTTCAGCATAATTCCGAACAAAGAAGTCAATATCATAAAAAAGTTGGAGGTGTATATTAAATTGCTTTGTTTTTAGAAATGTAAAAATGGCCACTAACAAATTCTATACTAAAAATCACATTAGATGAATAAATTGGAAGTAGAGAGCATATTTTGTTGAGATTGAGCTTTGATGTGAATAAATTGTGAAGAAGACTCAACAAAACCGTTGAAGTAGCTCAAGGGCAATATAAATCTCTCCAGGACTCCAAGGACAACAAGCAACAACTCGCAACTAGAAATGGGCGTTAATGTGTAGGAAGTTGGTCAGGTAGGGCTTAACTTGGGAAAGTTAAGCCATAGTTCCATGATTTTTTTTTTGTTTTCCTGAAATGTAATGACATTTAGTCGATATCTCAGTTATTTTTGAGCAAAAGCTATAGGGCATGATATTGATATCTGTATGTTGTTGAAATCAAAATTGAGGCTATTTTTGAAGGTGAAGCTACACGCTTGGTTCGTTATACAAAAGAGGTTAGTTAGCATGTTGCTTTAAAACGAGTCGGGTGCGAGCTTTGGTCAATACATGTATTGTCTGGTACAGTAAGAAGGACGATGTTGCGCACCCAATCTTCTTTTGTCTGGACACAATAGTATTTTGGGGATAGCTAGTGGTTCCTTGGATTGATGCGAGGGTAGTATACACCTTTTGGATGAGCTTCCAATACATCGAGGAAAGGCGTGTAGCAAGGGTACACGTGACATAATAACATGAATGGAGTTCTTTGGATTCTCTGTAGTAAGAGGAATGTTATGGTTTAGTGGAGAGGGAGTTATCATGTAGAGAATCTGTATATAATACGAGGGCACTATACTCATCGTGGCCTTGTGGGTTTCCTTGCGTCATTGAGAGATTGTAAGAGGGAATTAAAGTATTCATGTAATTAGAGGGTGTGCTTGTTATGCGGGTATATTTACCAGTTTAGACTGATTGGCCTTAGTATCTATTCTTGTTCTTTATTCCTCACAACCGTCGTCAGATTATTCAAGATTTTCTAGGAAAGGATTTAATTGGATGCTGTGATGAAAATAAACACGTTTTTGGAAGCTCTTAGAATAAGTGAAAAAGTAACAAAAGTCTGCGTGGTGTCGCATGTACTCATTGCAATTATTAAGAATACTAGATGAAAGATTATCATGAGCCTATGCTTCTTTTGTCGAGGAATTATGCAATTCTAGGTGACGTCTGGTGGGGCTTTTGTCTTTGGTGTTAGGAGGGGTGTTCGGTTTATAGGAGGCCTTGCAGAGTGAACGAGGGTGTCATTGGAGGAAAGACTGGGTAGTTCTAGTGGACTTGCTTGGGGTTCTGTTTTGTTATGATTGTATGAGGCCTTCGAGCTGAACCTTTTACTTTGCGGGAACCATCCTTAAAGTCGTTTATTTTCCCTTGATTTGTTTGTTTAAGATGCATTGGTGGTATGGTTAAGGTCGAGTCGGTGGATAGAAGGGCAATCCCTTTAAAGGGTAAGGGTGGTTGGGGAAGGACACATCTTTACAGTGGTGGTTCGTGTATGAAGGTTTGGATGCTAGTGGTTGGTGGTTTGAGAGGATGAGGGCTTGGGTGGAGGTGGTGAAGGCAAGGTCAACTCATGTTGGATCTTCGTCAAAAATTGGTCCTGTATCTTCATTGTTTAGTTGCACAACATTTATATCAATAAAATCTTCTTCGGGACTGAAAATACCTTCATTTTCATGATCAAATTCGGGTTGCACAGAAGTTGCGACGATCTGAATTTTCTTGTTGACGCAGGATTCTTCCTTGAACCGTGAAGCCAACCATGTTTGTACTTTGGCACTTGATATAAGACGTTGCTTGAACTTCTTCGAACACGAACATGAACCTTGTCTGAGACGACTCAGATCGAACTTCAAGCGTCAGTAAGCGACACGATCATTGAATCGTAAGAACGATTCGGTAGCCATGCTCTACTACCAAATAATGTAGCCGAAAAAATAAGAAGGGATTGAAAGATTAATTAGGATCGCGACGTGCTTCTCATGGTTGAGAAGGAAACGAGATGAGCGGAGAAACCCTAGAAATTGGGGGAAGGGGGATAATAGTGGAGGCTTTCTCCAATCCAAAACTCACAATTTAATTCATAACATGATCTGCCTTACAATGGACTACCATCCTCTTTATATTAAGAGAGATGGCATTACAAAAATAGAAAGAAGATAACATCAAATTAAATAAATTCCTAATTGACTCTAACCGACTCTAATTGACCCACTAACTAATTTAATCAACCATAAATATTGAGATTATAATCAATCTCAATTTATTTAACGTAAATAAAATTAACCGACTAACTAATTTAGGATGGAAAACCCTAATTTTAAGAAATCTCAAAATTTTGAATCCAATCCGACCCGTCAATTTGGGAGTAATTGCATTAGTTCTAAGATAGTTTGGACAACAATGATTGAGATAGACATATTGAGGATTTTTTGCACATTGCTTTCATCACATGTGTTTTCTCCTTGTTTCTTGAGCATTGTGAGTTCTTGTATAAATTCTAATGTGTTCTATCTAGCTGTTTCAAAATGTATCTTCTTTGATTGAAGAATCGAACCTTACAGCTTCATGCTTGATAGGATACGATACTTGAACTTATATTGAAGTGCATATGAAGTGAGGCCTAAAAAATGGCGAAGCCTTCTCCCCGTATAAGTTGGGTCTGCTACATGGATTCTTGCTCAAATCCATGTTGAAAGATTCGACTATTTTTTCACGTTGGCTCTTGACTACCTAACACATCCGCCACAATTGGGGATTTGAACCCTGGTCTTTTGGGTGGTAGGCACACTGCACTACCACCAGACCATTTAAGTGGGTACTAATGGGAACAAAGAAGTGAGGCCTAAGAAGCTAAATTTAAACTTCGATCACCAATAACTAACGCCATCATTGAATAGTGGGAACTATATCATGGATTTATTGTGATATATCGACGACATCGATGGAAATCTCGAAAATGGTGCAAAAGTAATTTTTCATGAATTAAGATCATTCTAGTTATTAAAATAATAAATAACATACAAATACACACTTATATGCAAGAATGAGCTACATTTAGCAACATGTTATATCACACACATCACTGATTGCCAATGCTGACAGGTGACCACTGACTGCTGGGAGGTATTAGAAAGTAAATGATGAAATTCCATCAATACTTTTAAAGCGTAAAGGACATGTTTAACATATTATGTTTATATTACATAACATATTATGCGTATACAAAATGTTGAGCTATTTCGAAAATCAAATAAACTAGCAAATTGGCGTAACAACATACAGATTTAAAGGAAATATTTCATAATGCTAATATTTTTGAATGAAAGAAGATGACTTGAAATCGATTGAAAATAACATTATTCTAACCGAACTAAAGAAAATCACTATTGGTTGGAGTATGTCATGCATCTGTGTTTACGGACCATTATATTACTAATGTTTTTTTGACTCAATATACTATTACTAATAGTTACTAACTTACAAATACCATTTGGAGTATATATATTGGACATGTGATTTTTACTTGATCAACACTAGAGTTGTTTCATTTCAATTGTCAAAGGGGGCAAAGGCCACCTGTTGAAGAACCATCATATGCATTTTTTGCGCACCATACCCTACTAGATGTGGGTCTCGCATCCATGTCAGCGACAACGATTTTGGGAAGGTCCTGGGTAGCATGTGTATTTCCCCTGCGGGGGTGTAGGTGCAACGACTCCGACACGAAATTAAATATATAAATCATCATGTGTTTTATTACTAGGAATTGCTAATAAGTAGTGAAATCAAACTTACATGGGTAATATCATTGATATACATAGATATTGGTGAAATATTTGCAATATCGATCGATATCCGAGAATGTATGTACCGAAACCTTTCATTTTTTGTGATATGGTTTGTTATTGTGGTATATCTCCAATATCTTATGAGATCAATCGATATCCTGGAAAAGGATATGCATATGTATATCGGTGCCTCCTTTTTATCAATACTGATATATCGATGATATAGTGTCGAGATATCACGATGTCGTAATTCTTAAACCATAGGCTTGAGACGTAGCGAGGAATTTCGAGGAGTGATAAGAGAGGAAACTTGAGTGAGGTGATAAGGAATGTGCCAAGCGGCACGGGAAGGATGAAGATTTGGGAGGAGAGTGGATTAGATGATTTGAAGAGGAGAAAGAAATTCAAATGGGGAAGAAGGATAAAACCCAAGACTAGCAAATTTAACCTTCTTTCAATTCCCTTTTTACATAGGAATATGTTTCTTTTTATAAAATTATCTTTCAAATGAAAGATATATCCAAACCAAAAGACATCTAAAGATTGTGAATTTTGATTTTTTATGATTTTAAGAGTTTAATGTAATTAAATTACAATAAAATTAAATCGCTTTTACGAGGTCCTGGATACCATCATTGCACCTACCCAGATGATGTTCATACCATGTAGGCAAATAATGGATGTTGTGGTGATGTCCTTTGGGAGTATAGTAGACTGGAAGAGGCAGAAGATCAAGGGATTGCTTTAAAAAGTTGATTTCTCTAAAGTCTTGATCGTGTCGATCGGGGGCCTATTTGGGCTTCCCTTTTGTGTCATGGATACTCTGATGATTGGATTGGTTGGATGAAGTGGTGTGTGACGATAACCTCATGTTTGGTGGTAGCACATGGGCGGGGTTCCAGGCTTCCAGCTACAGAGAGGTATTGAGCAGGGTTGTCCATTGGAACCATTGCTCTCCATGTTGATGGTTGATGCGCTTTCAATGATGGTTTCTCGTGTGATTATAAGGGATTCTTCTGTTGGGTTCCAGCATGGTAACTTATCAATTCTCTGTTGTAGTATGCTGATGATTTTTTTATTTGTAGAGGTAGACGCTTGGAAGATGAAGCGCATTGCCACATTTCTTGAGTTTTTTGGTGCAGTATTAGGCTTTTGGTCAATGGTAACAAGTTTTCTTTTGTTCCATTTGGGATGGAGGAAGCATAGGTTGAGGCTTTTATATTTGAAGCATGGGGATTTTATGCTTGGCTGTGTCAGACAAACTAGTTTGCCATGGTGGATAAGATGGAGCAGAGGCTCGTGTGGTAGATGGCCTCTTGTATATCGAGGGACTACTGCCCATTCCTCCTCAAGAAGGCTTTTTATGTTATTCACATCTTCTATTTGTTGTTGCACATGCTTCTTGCATGCAAGGGCTTTTGGAGGCATTGGTGTGCAAATTCTTCCGTTCATGCTCGTGGGACTTGCAAGGGTCATCGTTGGTGAGTTGGAAGATGTCATATGTGCTTAGTCTGGAAGCGATGAACCCAAGATTACTTGCCAAGTGGGTTTCTCGCATCTATGGAATTTTACCAGGTTTCCATGCAAGCTGTTGTGGTGCATAACCCTTTGAGTTACGGGAAGGGAGTATGCTTTACTTTTTTTCGAGATCTCGCCCTCGTTGAAGCTTGTCATAGCTGGGTGTGGCGTCTATCGATTCAGGTTGGATGATTAGACCTAGTTATGGAATGCTATGTAATCGATTTTCGAACTTTTACTTTGATGACAAATAAGGGGATATGTGTTGGCACGACTCGACACAATTAGGTGTGGCCTCTTCAACTTTGTCAGAATCAGAGTTTTAAATTTCATAAAATATCGGCAAAGTTTAACTGAAATTTCGGTTTCGATGGTCTTGGGGTATCAAAACTTTCATATATCTCGTGTTTCCTGGATTTTGCCCGATTATGGTGATATATCAGCGAAATATTGGTACATATCAATATCTCGACAGATTAGGGGAATCTCTTGTTAAAAAATACCGTACTTAGGAGAAATGATCAAAATTCCTTGCCGATTCTCTCTTACTCTGCTTTCTTTCTTCCTTTAGTGTCCTTCGTTTACGAGCTTGATGTATGATACTCCAACTCTGGTCAAATTTGTTGATATATGAGATTTTTTTGAGTATTTTTGTTTCTCTCGTGTTAGTTTTGCATTTTGTGGAGTTTTTTTGGTTAGATTTGGATTATTTTGTGAGATATATGGAAGATAAATATGAAGTTTTTGTGTTTTATTGTGGAATCAAAATGAGTTTTCAAAGGAGAAACTAAGATCTTATTGTTTAACCATGGAAAAGAAGATTTTGAGATTTTTTTTATTATTTAACATTTTGTAATTGATTAATTCTGAGAATTAAACCTTAGATCTATGTATGATTTTCATGTTTTGTGTCTCTTGCATGGTTGTTGTCGAAATTGTTCGCCTCAACTCAATCAACAATCAATATTTTTTGAAAATCAGTCAGCAATCGATATTAACAACGATATGTAATGATGTGGCCGATATGTGCGTCATATGGGTCGTAGATGATCTATATGTGGGATATAAGTGTATATCTGTAAGTTATTTACTGTTTGAAGAACTTGGATGAATTCCATTTCCAATATCTATCAACCATCAATCAACAATAACAACTATATGATCGATCTGACCGATATGTGCGATGCAAGGGATATATATGAGTGATATGTGTGATACTCAAGGTTGCAAAAATCGGTAGTCGGTACTCCGTCGGTTGGGTCACTGACTAAGGATTAATATGCAGTCGGGCGACTAATCGGATTTAGTCGGGCTTTAATCGGTTTTGAATATTTAATTATTTTAAATATATAAATCATTTTTAGACACATATTCTCATTTATTTATATAGATTTGTATATTTTTATATTATCATAATGAAAGAAAAGAAGCAACTGCATTTAAATAAAACATTAAGCATATTAGAATATGTTTTCTTTTAAAAAAGTAGAAAAACATGGTATCTCCAAGCAAAAATCAAGCGGCAAGTTGGCATAGTCGGAATTAGTCAATACTCGGTCGGCCATCCCACTGACTAGACTAGTCGGACCTACTAATCGAGCCAGTCGGGGGACTTTTACAACAGTGGTGATATTTGCGTGTATTTGTAAGTTATTTATGGTTTTAATAACTTAGATGATCTAATTTACGAAAAATGGTTAGAAAAAAACTATTTTGAGCCATTTCTGATATTTCCACCGAAATCATCCAAATTTTTTAAAATTTCACAGAAATTCCATTTCTGTGGCAATCAAAATGGAATTGAAATCTAGATCTAGAACCTTGGTCTAGATCTCTGGGATCAATGGGTTGTGGAGTTTCTAGCATTGGTGGAAGCCCTCTCCCATTTTAAGGATCCGTCTATTAGGACTGATCCCTTGGTGTGGACAGAGATGGTTCTTTCTATATAAGGAAGCCATACAAGGTGATGTTTGTTTTGACCATCTTTGATTCTAGGAATGTTGCGTCGAGTACGTGCAAGATTTGCTGGTGGAGGATCCTTCTGTAGGTCATGGTCTTTCTTTGGCTGATGGGAAGGGATAAGGTGATAATGGGTGCCCGCAGTGTCAAGATTTTCCAATGGAGGGATGGGTTATGCTAGTGTTGTGCCAACTGCCTGGAGGTTAGATGACATTTGACCAGTTGTCCTTTTCTTGTCTCACCTCTTGAGACATTTGAGTGGTTGTGATCTGGATGGGGTGGTCGTTGAGATTTTCGCCTTTTGGGAATCTATTGGAACCATCTCGGGTGGCTGGCAGTATGAGAGAACTGATGCGATGGGTATCCTGTGGGCAGTCTGCTTGCAAGAAATTGGCTGATCTTTCTGAGTGAGATGTTATCTATATATTGTTCTGGAGCATGGCATGTACCTACATGATTCATTGTCTTCTAATTCTGATACATAAACTTGTGAATATGAAAGTTTTTTTGGTGCTTATCTTTACGTTAAGGCACATTTTTCCTTTCGGAAAAGAAGAAAAACCTTGGTCTAGGAAAGTGATGCTGGTGGTCTTTATGGAAGTTGTTTGTGGTTGTTGATGACATACTACAACTGTGGCTAGGTATTGGGATAGGATTCGGTTGCTCTGGTTTATCGCTCCACTATTAGGTGAGAGGATTGCTGATTCGTGTTGGTGGTGCCATTCTTAAAGGAAATGACTCGAAGGGTTGGGAGTAAGACTTATCGGAATGGTTTGGGGAGGACTTTATTGTTTCCCAAGCATTCGAGGCAAGGAAGCTCCAAACTGTACCGACAAGCTTAGGTATCGCTGTATGTGAAACTGCGTGCTTGGCTACTGTTAGTGAGAAAGAAAGATATTGGTGATCATGGTCCTGAGAAGCAAATGAGGGGTATATTTTGACTAATCATGTCTGACTAGTGGTAGTTGGTGTTATGAAGGGGTTTGTTGAGCCTACCGCCTTCTATGAGGCCTTTCTTGGAGAGACAATATAGAAAGAGCGATGTTCTGGTTGAACATTTGGTCTAGGAAAGTGACGGTGGCTTTGGTTTTCCCCCATTTTTTTCATGGTTGTTGGGTGTAGGAAATCGAACGTGGCTAGATACCGTGATATGATTTTGTACTCATGAGTCCATGATTATCGATCTATTGTTAGAAGAGGATTGCTGATTCACGTCGTTGATGCTACTGCTAGGGGAAGTAGCTTTGGAGGTCATGAACATGACTTGTTGGAATGATCGGGAGAGGACTTGATGCAACCCATTAATGCTTTAATTTGTAATCGTAGAAGAATGTAGATTTTATTGTGAAATGGTGAAGCTTTCTTCCACTATAAGTAGGGTCGGCTACATGGATTCTCTCACATCCATGTTGAAAGATTCGACTATTTTTTACATTGGCTGTCGACTACCTAACGCAACCCTTGTCTTTCATGTGGTAGGCACACTACACTACCACCAGACCATTTAAGTGGTTACAAATTAATGCTTTAATTTGTAATCCTCGAGGAATGTAGATTTTAGTCTAATTCGTGAATTGTTAAACATAAAAGCTCTTGCTTATATTTGTTCTTTTATTTTTATAATTGGGTATATATATGGAATCCTCGTCCTCCTATAGGTTAGGAGTCTCTAGAAGCTTCTTCTATTTTCTCATTTTTTTCAATAGGTGTAGAATATTTTAGAACATGCTGTATGACTCATATAAATAGGACCTTCTGGCTAATGGAATGGAATAATGAGGAAGAACACATTTTGAGTAAAAGAAAGTTTTATCTCTTCTCTTCCCTTCCTCTCTCTACCTCCTCATCTTTTCCTTCCCTCCTAAATCAAGGGAAACCCCTCCTTTCTTCCTGCCTCCTCCTTCCCCTCTCTTGTCTTCAAAACTTCCTCTATCTTCCCCCCACCCTTGACCAATGAAAGATCTCTCCTCTTTATCTTTCTCTTCAAACTTCTCTCTTCCCCTTTTTGCCCCAAAAGAATCTTTCCTTTCAGAATCCTCCCTTATCGCTTCCCTCTCGCTCATCCTTTTCTTTCGTCGTTCCCTCATTTTATTTATTTCTTTTCTCCCTTCTCTCTCCGTCAACACTTGTCATATCTTTTCCCTTCTAGCTCTCTGTCATCTTGCCCTTTCTCACTCTCTCTCTCTAATCCTTGTCCTCTCTCTCTCCCCCCTCTACGGACGCTTCCTCTCTAGCATTTCCCTCTCATCCCGAACTCCTTCCCTCCCGGTTCTTCAATATTTCTCTCCTATCTCTTCCTCTACATTATCTTATCAACTTTCCCAATTCTTTTCACAGCTGCCGACCGTCTTCTCTACCATCTACTTCTTCTGTGTGCATCTATCCCTATCATCTTGAATGAGTATTGTTCATTTTATCTTCTTTTTACCACCAAAAAGCAAGTCATGTAGATGGATAATTCTTTGTAGGATCCTTTAAGTTAGCTAATGAAAATGCTGCTGAGATCTTATGGACTAAAAGCCTAAGTAGGTTCTGCACCTTTATAGCATGTAAGCTTGTTCTCAACACAAACAAGAAAAATATGATAGTGGCTAGTGGCTACGTCTAATTCTTAGATAGAGTGGAAACACTAGATCATACTTGGTTAGTACAATGGAGATATCTCAAGATCAATTTTCAGTATTTTAGTGTTTTTCATTGATTTAATATTAATTGCTGACAACTCCAATACAATAAGCAATATCAGATCTAGTGCAAATCATAGCATACATCAGATTGCCTGCGACTGATGCATAAGGAATTATCTCCATATATGATTTTGAATTGATAGTTGAGCCGCTAATTCTATTACGAATATTTCAATTTTCCATCAACGTACTGAATCTACTGATTACATCAAGATAGATTACTGTTTGTCCAGAACCATGATTATTACCAATGGTTGCATAGATGCTTTCCATTCTTGCTCATACAGTTAGATTTTAGACAAGCTTATCGGAGCTCTGATATGATCTTGTTTCGTAAGTTAGCTTGACTCGTTGAACTTGATCTTCACCTATGCTTTTATATTAGTTGGATTGCCATGTAACTTCTTTCTTCTACTTTCCTGCAGGGATAATTGAGTCTAACAATATGACACATATTTTTCATTCATGTAATGTTAGTGTATTGCTGATTAACATTTTTCCTTTTCCTGATTGCAGAGAATATTGAAATTTGCACAGCCATTGGTTTTGATGAAAGAATGCTTCTGCATTCAGAGGTATGCCAAATCTGACCTTTAGCTGAAACCCTCTTCATGAATAATGGAACTTATTTATGTTGTAGCTATATTCTTGCAAAAAAAGTTCTGAACTTTGTCTCCTCTTCCTGATGAAAAATGTAAATTATATGATTTATTTGTTTATAGTTGTTAAGTTGTGCGATTTGGTTTTTATGGATTGGTCAGATAAGTCATCGTGGTGCCAACTTATCATTTTGGAACACATTCTCTCTCCCTTTTGTTATTTGGAAGCTGACGAATGATTGTCAAGCTTGTGACTTTGTCCTAGAAAATCTATTAAATAAACAACATGATTACTATTTCGTAAAGTCTCAAAGTCATCCATGATGCATCTGCCATTTTCGTACTCTGCACCACATTTTTTACTCAATACCACCTATTTCTGTCTTGTCGCATCTTGCACTCCAGCTCCCATGTCTGCTTCTCTAGATCTAAAGCTTTCCCCAATGGCATCATTATTGCTTGTGTCAATCCATGTAATCTTTGGCTCTGGTTTTTTCCCATTTGTTACAAATCGAGCATGTACTCTTGAAGCCCGTCACCACTAGCTCCTATATGGTACCATGATAACCATTCTCTTTTTTCTTACCAACTAAGCATGCAATTTCATCTTCAGGGGTGCCCTGCCTTCACTAACAACTTGCTGTCCATTTCTTATACTTGATCTAACTCCGACAATCTCTCCGTTAATGCCTTGTATGCCTTGACAATAGAGAAGGCGTCCCCTGTCCACTGGCACAAGTTTTAATCTTGTGTACCTTCGGTAGTGACACTTGTGATATGAAGTCAGAAACCCTTTCATTGGAGAGCAGTGTGACATACCTGGTAACAGAACTCCGTCGCAACACCTCGTCACCATCCTGATGCCCTCCATAAATGCCACCAGTCTAGGAAAGATCTCACCAAGAGCAACCCTACATTATGTGACTTGTTCACCAACCTCTTCCAAGAACGTCGACGACCTCCTTGCAGTGTTGCAAGAGTCAATATTCGGTATTCAGTCGGAAGGGTCACTGAATAAAGAATAAACGGTATTCTGGTGACTAATTAGAAATATTTGGTTAGGTTATTTTATTTGTTTTATATAGAAAAAGTATATTTAATGCACATAATATTATTTATTTATATATGTATGGTCATTAGTTAACAAGATAAAAGTACTAATTCAATTACAGTCAAATTATTCACATTCAACTTTCATGTTACACTTTAAAAAAGGTTACAACAATCTCCTCCCTCCCCGGAGATGATCTTTCGCTCTCCGGAGATGTACTAATTCAATCTCCTCCCT
Organism: Ottelia alismoides; assembly: GCA_037367405.1. Classification (NCBI taxonomy): domain Eukaryota; kingdom Viridiplantae; phylum Streptophyta; class Magnoliopsida; order Alismatales; family Hydrocharitaceae; genus Ottelia; species Ottelia alismoides. The sequence continues at coordinate 588,967 of JAZKJV010001223.1, forward strand.
CCCCAGTCAATTATCTTTCGCTCTCGGAGCGTCTTTCTTGGGGGCTTGATGTCTTGTGTCCTCGGCCTATCAGCTCGATGCCTTTCTCTTTCGAGATTCATCTGGAAGGACCGCAATCTCCTCCCTCCCCGCGGTCGCGGCCGCTGGCCTCTTATCCTGGTGGTTATCTTCCTTCGACCGTTGCGGGGGACGCCTTGCTGCTCCCTCCTGTCACTACGGGGTGGTCCCCTCTTCCGGAATGCGATGATCTTGACTTGCTTGCCGACGGGGTGGCGACGACCCCCTCGGCTGATGATGCTATGGTTGCGGGACTCTCCCCCTCGTCCCGTTATGGTCAGAGCTACTCTCGTAGGCGGCACTTTCGCTCTGATTCCTCTCTCCTATCTTCCTGTCAGTCTTTGCGCGAGGCGGTGGCGGAGGCGGCATGCCTCTTCCAGCTCAGTGACCAGTCCCATGACGGTCTTTGATGACCCCTTTCTGCCTCGTTGCGGCTTTTGGGTTTCTTTTTGGTTTAATGAAGATTTTGTCCTGGAACGTGCGTGGTCTGGGTGACCCTGATCGCCGGCGCATTTTGGGCTCGCGCCTTGTGGAATGGGACTGTGATATTGCTTTCATTCAGGAGTCGAAACTTTCGGCGTTGGATGATGACGTTTGGAGGTCTTTTGGCGCTGGTCATCTCAATGCTTTCCGTGCTTTGGATGCGACTGGTGCTAGGGGTGGTGCTATTCTGGCTTGGCGCTCGTCGCGTTTTTCTTTTTCTTCCATGAGGATGGGCCGTCACTCCATCTCGGTGGTGTTGAATTGCTGTGTATCGAATACTTGTATGGCGTTTACTTGTGCCTACGCCCCTACTTGTCATATTTCTCGCCGCGAGCTTTGGGAGGATTTACGCGAGGACGCAAATAATTTGGGTGACGTGCCTTGGTTGCTAGGGGGCGACTTCAATGTAACTTTGCATTCGCAGGATCGCCCTCGGGGTCGCGGTGGTCTTGACCCGGGTTCTTCGGATTTTATGGATCTTATTAATGATTTGGCTCTTGAACCGCTTGTCCCAAATGACATTTCCTACACGTGGCGGAACAACTCTTCGCGGTCGCGGATCGATCGTTTCTTGGCGAATAACAGTATGATGGATTCCTATCCTTTTTGCGAGGTTACTTCGAGACCGCGATCTTTTTCGGATCACAACCCCATTATTTGGGCGGCTGGCGATGATATTCGGCCTCGTGGCATCTTCCGTTACGAGCGTTCTTGGCTTCTGGAGCCTGGTTTTCGGGACTTGGTTCGACATCATTGGACTCAGGATTCTTCGACGGGCAGTGCCGCTCGCCGCTTTGATCATAAGCTTTCGTCTCTCAGAAGGCTGCTGGTGTCTTTTAAGAAGGAAACTCGCTCTGCTCGCATCGCCACTCGCGTGGCGGCTGACGAGGTGATTTTGCGCTTTGATCGCATTGAGAACGACAGGGACTTGAATCAGGACGAGTTGGTCGTGCACGCGGATGCTATGGATAAGGTGAAGCTTGAGGATCGGAAGCGTTTGGTTGAGTGGCGCCAACGCTCTCGGATGCGGTGGCTGAAGGCGGGCGATGCCAACACCGCGTTTTTTCACAGGATCGCTAGTGGTCGGCGGCATTCTAACTCTATTTCTTCTTTGCTGATTAATGGCGCCCATGTCCAGGGGGAGCGGGACTTGGGTCACGCACTGGTGGCCTATTTTAAGGAGTGGTTCGGGCGCCGGTCTGTGCGCCGGTGGCGTTGGTCGGGTGGTGGGGCTAGCGTGCTCCCTCAGGCGGATGCGATGAGCCTAACTCGACATATATCTATGGAGGAGCTGAAAGAGGCTGTTTGGGCCCTCAACCCCGACGCGGCGTCGGTACCCGATGGGTTCCCTGTTTCTTTTTATCGGGAGTTTTGGGATGTGCTTTCTCAGGACGTTTTGGATGTCGCCCGCGATTTTTGTGATGGCAACCACGGGTTTGATATACTCAACCGGTCCCTTATTGCTCTCATTCCCAAGTCTTCGACCGCCAACCGTATTGAGGACTTCCGGCCGATCTCCATCTCCAATGCCATCTACCTTATCATTGCTAAGGTCCTTGCTCGGCGCCTGGCACCGCTTCTCGACTCTCTCATCTCGCCTTCTCAAGCAGCTTTTGTTCGGGGGCGGCAAATTAGTGACTGCTATGCGGTGGCGTCGGAAATTATTCGCGCGTGGAGCAAGAACGGCGTTAGGGGGATACTTTGGAAGATAGATTTTGCGAAGGCGTACGACTCCTTGGATTGACGATTTCTTTGGTCTATTCTGAAGCGGCACGGCTTTCCCTCGCAGTGGATCTCGTGGGTGCGTCGCTGCGTCTCGACGGCCTCTCTCTCGCTTCTTCTCAACGGCCGTCTGGCTGGGGGCTTCTTCCAGCCTCGCCGGGGGATTCGGCAAGGTTGTCCCCTAGCCCCTCTGCTATTCGTCTTGGCCGCCGACGTCTTGCCTTGCATGATTCATAATGTGGCTGCGGCTGGCCTTACCCGTGGGTGCTCTCTTGGACCTTACCATGTACCTATTATTCAATTTGCGGATGATACTATTTGCTTTATCGAGGGCGATGCTTCGAATGTGGCGGGTATGGCTACCACGTTGGAGCTCTTCAGCGAGGCTTCGTGCCTCCTCATTAATTATGCTAAATCCTTTATGGTTCCCTTCTCCACTCCGCGGGATGAGGTTGCGGAGTGTGTGCGGATTTTGGGATGCCCGGCGGGCGCTCTTCCCTTGGATTATTTGGGGCTTCCCTTGACGGTTGGGCGTGCTCGCATGCGTGACTGGCAGGCCGTGGTAGATCGGATGGAATCTCGCTTGGCTGGCTAGCGTGCGGCCCTTCTCTCCCGTGGTGGTCATTTGGTTCTTCTCAAGTTGGTATTATCTTCGATCCCAATCTATTTTTTCTCTGTGAAAGGAATGCCTAAGGGGATCCGACGGAGGCTGGATTCGTGCTTGCGGAGATTTCTTTGGGGGAAGAAGGGGGACGGGAGGAGGGGTGTACATTTGGTTGCCTGGGATGAGGTTACTCGGCCGAAGAAGGAGGGGGGGCTGACGGTGAGAAGGTTGGAGGTGGTTAATGAGGCCCTCCTACTCAAATGGGTGGCTCGTCTTTGGGGCAGGGAGGAAAATTTTATGCTGAACTTTTTGAGGGTGGCGGTGGGGGTTGACCGGCTTTTTGATTTGAATGGCCGCCTGACGGGGTCTTCCTCATCCTTTTCCCGTGATATCGTCAATACCCTTTCTCGTAATCGATCCCTTTTTGGTATTAAGGTGGGGGATGGGTCTTTGATCCGTTTTTGGGGTGACGATTGGACCGGTAGGGGTCCTCTTCAGGAGTTATTTCCATGCCTATTCGCGCTGGTGGCGGATAAGGATGCTAATGTTGCCTCCTGCTGGGATGGTGCTTCTTGGGGCCCCAGGTTCGTGGCTAATCTCTCTGACCAGCGGCAGGTGGATTTCATGGCCCTACTTGCTATTCTCGCGGACGCGCCCTCGTCCTCGGTCGGCCGCGATCATCTGTCTTGGAAGGACGGCACTTTCTCCACCCGTGCGGCTTACCTGGCTATTCTTCCTCCTCTGGCTACGACTGATGCTCCACTTTTTCGGGATTGTCAATTCTTTTGGGGCCTCAGGTTTCCTGAACGAATCAACATTTTTCTGTGGCTCTTTCGTCGTGGGCGTCTGCTGACTCGTAGCCGGTGTGCCTTGCTATTTCCCAACGTCTCTTCTATCTGTGGCCTTTGTGATTTGGAGACAGAGACTATCGACCATCTATTTTTTCGATGTGGCAAAACCCATGACATCTGGGCTGATATGGACTGGCTAGACGTGTCGAATTCTTCCTCTTTCTGTGAGAGCTTGGTTAGCTCTCGGGCCAGGGCGATGACGGACCTGCTTACATCTATTGCTCGGCTTTGGTGCATATGGAATGGTAGAAATGAAGCCCTTTTTGCTCGTCAGAGGTTCTACTCCGAAAACGTGCTCATTTCGGCATCTCGTTTACTTCGCGACTGGTCCGATGTTTAGGGGATCTTTGCTGTAATGGGGGTATCTGATATCGATACCTTCTGTTTTTGCTCTTGTTTTTCTACTGTCCGCATACCGACTGTAAGTTATCTCTTAACTTTTTAATAAATTGGGGCGAGCACCTTCGAGTGCGTCCCCCACTTTTGAGCGTAAAAAAAAAAGGTTACAACAAACCAAGAAAGTTTTAGTAATAAATATTATTTTATTAATTGGACGATTAGTCAGTACGAGTTATTCTATTCGGTCACCCTGCCGAATAGAGTACTCAGGCCGAATAATCGGTCTTGTCGAGTGACTATTGCGACATTGTCCACTTGACAACCGAATATGTCCTCTCAGATAAGGCACCTCTCGTGGACGACCTCTAGGATTTCATCGCTCGATTTTCCACTTCAACCTATTGGTTTCACAACCTATTTTGCCAACATTGCATCCAAGGAAGGAAATATCGATATCGATATCGTTTCGATACAATGTCGATACCGATATATCGCCGGTATATCGGCGATATATCGATGCATATCGCCGAAACCCGGTATCCATTAGGCATTTTCTCCTATCGATACCCGATATCGTCCATATCGGCGATATATCGGTGACCTGTCGATACCGATATATCGCCGATATATCGACGATATATCGCGATATGGCGATCCCTGATTGCATCATTGAATTCTTGCAAACTCATAATGCTCTAGTCCTTCTTGGGCCTACAAATCTACTCACACTTGATCGACCTATCTTTGAGGAGTTAGAGTATTATCATGAATCATCCATTGCCTGAATCCATTCAAGTTTTGTTTGGAAAAAAAGCAAGTAGGAACTGAACTTAAATAATTTCTCGTAAATAAAAATGGACCTACAATGCATTTCATGTAGCGTATTTGCACTTCCTTTGTCAGCTCCTTCGAGTAACTTCTTTACTTCCTTTTTTTAGAAGTCATAGGATGATCATCCAGTGTTGGATTTCGTTAAAGTTTTATTTAGGAATAAAAAAGGCACAAAAATGAACTCGAGTGATTTCTTATGAATTCAAATGCACCCACTATGCATGTAACACCTTGTGTTCTTCCCCGCTTTTTTATCATAGTACCTTCCACTTTGAAGAACAATGAGATTTTTTCGCACAACCATAAAGTTGCATGTGGCTAGCTTTTGTTAAGGCGCCTTTTGTACTCCCAACCTACCTTGCCTACCTCTCATCTTCTGAAGCTCGTCCGAATTTTTTTTTGCTCTGGTCTCGTCAATGCATGGTGTGGAGCATGCGAAAATGATGCATTGATGATTGAACCATATCCCTCTCTATACGAGAAGAGGCCAGGGTTAAGGAGAGTGCACATAAATACAAAAAGCTAAACTATCCTCGAAGAGTTACAGCTCTACCCTGCTCAGATTGTTGCATCATTGCTCGAAAAAGGCTTTGGAGTATGTCTTAGTATGTCTACATGGTGGTTTTCGATGGAGCATTGGAAATCTACAAGAATCCTTGTTGGTTGAGATTTGTAGTGAAGTTGCAATCAACCTTTACATGTTTACTCTTTTGAAATGTCATTTGCAACGTGCATATTGGTTTCATAGTCTTATCTTAACTCCGTATCTTGTCTGATGGAAGATGAAGATTAGTAAGGAGAGCTAGGAATTGTTTTGTTAATCGAAATGAAGCAACCAAATGGTTAAAAAGTGCATCAAATGAATTTAGTTGTTTGGGATAGGTTGGTTAATAGGTCTATTGTTTTCCATCCTACCCATTAAAAGCAAGCCAAACTATCACTACGAGAGAGTGATGGTACCTAACCAATATATATTTACTATAATGTTTTAGACTTTTGTTCCGTAATATAATTTTACTTTTCACTTCTCATTCTACTGTTTATTCAGTCTTGTCTCCTCGAGCCTCATCACGACCCTTTCATTCATGTTGTGTCTCCCTATTTTTTTTGGGAGAGCTGGCAATTATTTTGTTAATCCAAATGAAGCAACCAAATGCTTAAAAAGTGCATCAAATGAATTTAGTCGTTTGGGATGGGTTGGTTAATAGGTCTATTGTTTTCCATCCTACCCAGCAAAAGCAAGCCAAACTATCACCAAGGGAGCGCGATGGTTTGGACCCGCCTTACGTAACCAGTATATATTTACTATAATGTTTTATATTTTTTCCCATAATAATTCTACTATTTATTCAGCCTTGTCTCCTCGAGCCTCGTTACAACCCTTTCATTCATGTCGTGTCTCCCAATGGGTACCCTTACTCGATTGGTGCACCATGGTTTGCCTATCCCCTCAGTATCTCAAGCTTTTCCCGGATGACCCCTAAGTCTACCTCGTTGCTCACAATTGTGTTCTACCCAAATCCACTTCGTGAGTCGAGTTTGTTCTGGAAACCACTTTCAACGTTGGGGCGAGATACCATAGGTTGTATCTTGCTTGTCAACATGTCCGGATTGCCATCCATGTGGGTAGAAGAATCAATTGTGAACTTTTTATCTGCAAGAAACCTTGCATAATCCTCATCCCAATATGTTGAAATGTCCAATGATAACCCCGCCATGAAGAATACACCCTTTTTATGGACATCCTTTTCAGTTAAGAAAGAAAAAGGGTATTCACCCTTATTGGTACATGCCTTAAATCTTTTTTTGAGACCATACTTGCCTATAATAAGTTTATATAAAATTTAACAAGAAACACTTGTAGCTTACAACACCCACAACTCAATAGATCTTTGGCTAGTTTACACCATTCTTAGCGTAAGATCTCTTTTGTTTAAAAATGTCCCTGTTACGAGCCAACTGAATAACCTAAACCATAAAAGGCTGATTCTACTCACATGTAAGTTTCAATTGAGTGGCATCGAAGGAAGCCAAAGTCAATCCAAAATTGAAGAGGGAAACCACACAACCCTAACCTCCCACCAAATCTCTTGAGCTCGACTACATGTAAGTAACATATGTTCTTTGCATCTTGGTGAAGACTACATAAAGGACACAATACATCCATATCATGGGTTAATTTTGCCCATGGATCATACCATAATTCGACCATACCTCGACAACCAAAGGAACACTTTCACTCTTAAGGTAATTCAAGAACTTCAAATTTGCTTCCATTCTTGTTGTAAGTTACCATGGTCTAAGAAAATAGCAGATCTAAGGGCCCAAATGCCTTTTTGATAGAAAAGTCATTGTCCTAGTCCCTATCGCCTCTGCACCCTAACAATGCTAACATGCCCTCTACAAAACACAACTTATCTACTGTGTTTTGATATCCTAGTCTTTGATTCGAAATGGCATATTGAAAGGGAAGACACCATGTCCCGATAGCCCATTTCTAAACTTTTTTTGCTACAATGGGGCACAATTGAGAAGACACCTCAGGATATAGTAAAATAAATACCACGAATAGTACCCATCTATAACATATTTATATAAATCTTAACCAAGGCCTTAAATATCGGATTTCGGTTTCGTTTCGGTGACTGACCGAAACGGAATTCGGCCGAATTTCGGTCGAAATTCGACCGAACATTTCGATCGTTTTTTCAACTAAGGTCCCCAAATTTCGGCCAATATAGGGCATTTCGGCTGGATTTCGGTTGCCCACCGAAATCGAAATTCGATCGAATTTCAGCGAAATTTGAGGCCATGATCTTAACCATAAAAGCTTTCAACTTACGCCATCCAAAACTCAATGAGAGCCTTGTCTAGTTCACAACATTCTTAAAGTAAAATATCTCTTTTTTTGACGCTCAAAGTAAAATATCTCTTGTCTAAAAATGATCCTATTGCGAGCCGGCCAAACCACATATGGCTTACACACAGGCTTGAACTTAGTGGCGTCTTGTTGTGTAAATGGACCGAATTTGAGCGAACCTACATTTTTTAGGTTCGGCTTGTTTATTCTTTTTTGATGTCAAAAGAGGCGGTAACACGCAGCGGTGTCCGCCCCAGAATTTTATTTGTCATATAATAATTACATTACGTTACAACGTCCATTTTCCAAGCAGGCTCTTATAGTGAGAGCAACCATTCTCACAGTAAAAATGATGACTCCAAAAGAGAACACCATTACATGCCAACCAAATGGCCCATAGCATCGCCACTGGGGATAAGACTTCCTCTTTGAGCCGATCACATGCCCCAGCAAAGGTCCCCCAGAAGGAGTCAAAGGAGTCTTTGAGCTCTTAATACTGAGATGTATTCCATTTTGGAGTCTTATAATGTACCCTCAAAAGTGAACTCGGGTAAATATGGAAACCTGAAGACAACTGTCTTCCCAAAGCAATCAACAAGAGCATGATGAGCTAATAACCAATCTATGCTCAAAATGAAATCAAACTCATGAAGCTGTAGTAGCAGATTATCTACAATCATCTCGTGACCGCCAATCAACACTGGTAAGTCTCTGACTATCAGTGAAATAACGAATAAGTGGCCACCTAGCCCATGCATGTGGTAGGGAGGATATAAAGCCTCTGTGGCTCTACCTAATGAAGCTAGTAACCTCAAAGCAATGAAAGAATGCATTTCTCCAGAATTAAACAAAACATGGAAAGGTCGGCGCAGGACTGAGACCATACCTTTCGCCACTGTAGCTACTGATTGGACATGCTCTTCGATCACTGTGTGTAACTGACCCTGCCTAGCTGATACAGTGCTCGAATCGACCACACTCTTTGTCTGTCTCGACTGCCTCCTGTAGTTGGAGTTCTTGTCACATAAACTCCTAGTATGTTGTGCCTGTGGCCGTGATGATTGTGGTTGCGGTCGAAGCTCACCAGAAGCCTATGGGCACTGGGATCGGTAATGTCCCAACTGGTTGCACAAGGAACATCAGATTAACTGAGTAGGCGTGGTGGTCGTGTCAGTGCTCCGAATCGATCCTGTTTGAGGTCTGTCCACTCTCTACGACTCTGATGGTCGAGCTGAACTAGTGCCATGTTCGGCAAATGCTTCTCCTAATGTAATTGCTAGAGATGAGCGAGTACCGCTTGAAAATGTCGAACCTGAAGGACGAAACCGCCTAACTGACCTTTGCTGCTGAAATTGACGTTGAATTGGTCGAAAAGATCGCTTTGGTGTAGGTGCCGCTACAGACGAACTCCGAAAGCGTCTCTCTCGGATGTCCTCAAACTTCTCCGCTGCATCAGTAGCTTCGGAGATGGATGTGATACGTAGTCCTGTTAGCTTTTCCTGTACCTCTTCCCGCATCCCTCAGATGAATTTTTCCAGATTCTCATCTTGAAATACAACGGCTGCTGGTGTGTGTCGCGACAACTAGGTGTATCAGACAAAATACTCTTTGGCTGTCATCTTCTCCTAACGGAACTCTGTGAACAATCGACTCTGGGACTCCTTCCACTTCGCAGAAAAGAATCGGGATCTGAATCTCATCTCAAAATCGTCTCATGTTGACTTACGTCCCAACCCGAAAACTGTCGCCTCCCACCATCTCTCTATGAATGCTGTCAGTGAATACTCCATAAAAGATAATCACGAGTCTCGTGGTGCGCGAATCATCCGAAGTACCTTCATCATCCTCTTTTTGCCATTGCTCAGCCTCATTTGATGTTCCAGTTCCCTCGACCATGAGCACATTGGCTCACTAATAGGAAGTGAAAACTGACTGATGCCTGTGAATAGCGGTGGGCTCGTGGGTGTCCTCATCTACAAAGAGTACAGGGTCCTGCTCCCTGCCATAATCTCCATCCTCGGCTCCATGTGCTGGCATCTCCTCATGTGGATCATCAAAATGAGGCTGCTGTACCTCTACAGATTGGGGCTGATCCTGTCGTATTCCATCATGAGAGGGATGGTAATTGGTAAGTGAAATCTGACAACTCCTCGAACCTCATCTCTATGCCCGTCTGTCTGTCCACAATCTCCTTTTGCTGTGCTAGGATCTGGTCCTACTGACCTCGCATAGCAGTCTGCTGCTGCTGGAGGTTGGTGAGTGTGGTCGTGATCTGCTCCAATCGATCAACCATCTCCTGGTCGGCTCTGAACGTCATGGTTTTGCATGAGAATCATTGTTAATCATAATTGTTGATATTTGCTGACATTTCCAACCATGCTTTTCTCTTCTTGGGATACTATATGAAAATTAATTGCAATTGGTGACATCTGTGGTTATTGAATTTTAATGTCATATTTCCCCCTCATACCTGCAACAAGTTGGAGGACTGTCGCTATCTGAGAACTTAATGCAATTGGAGCCCTAATACTGCGAATGCGTGTAGTGGAGCACCACGGTTCTGATACCAAACTGTGACGCCCTCGGATTCAGGTTACCCGTTTATACATAATTTGCAGTATTAGATTCATTAAAGATTGGATTAGGTTACCGAAATTGAGGGAAAATTTTTCCTGATTTGAAATGACATTCATAATTAATGTAAACAACCACAGAGCCAACAAGAGATGTTACCAATTCACATTTCTTGAATTTTCATATATATATATATTACATGTACAATGGAAACTGACAATGTATAAATGTATCCCAAAATACAACAGAAGAGAATGAAAAGAATGTACAATATTCTGTACATTAACTGTAACAAGTGTACCATCGTGTATAACAGCGGATGCTCAGGATCATCAGCCAACTACTGCGATGCAGGCGCTTTGTCTGTCAAGTATGTAAGGAACAAAATAATGTCATCAATTGTTGCATACAATCCAACATATTAAATTTATAGGTAATTTAGTGGTTTCAGAAGAAAACAAGTCGATAGGTATTGAAAAAAATTAAGTTTGACAAGCTACTTGCCTTAAAGTGGTTTTCAAGCGTGTTGTATATGAATTTTCTGAGCACCCAAACGCCCTATATTTTCCATATATATACACTTCATATATTAATTGATGACATGTGTGTCTGTTATTATCTATTGTCATTTAGAGATCATGTTCATGGATCTTGATAATGCAATGATGAGTTTCTAATCTGGTTCTTGTTTCTATCTAATTTCTCAAGTCTATTGGATAGTTTGTGGTCTTGGTCTGAGTGACCTCACACCATGACTCTAAGGCGTGAAGTGTACCTTTGGGTTGGGGTACCTCCGTAGGCATGCGATGGAATGTAATGCATCTTAACTAAGTTTCCAACACGTCCACTAATTTATCTTATCACTCGTAGTGGTAGTTCTAAGATCCGATTAGTTGTCGATGATTGATGATAGATGATGATTCTGTACAAAACTCACCTGCAACTGACTCAATTGTAACTGATCTCAACTCTAGCCAAACTCAACTGTAATCCACTCCAAGCTCAACTGTAACTCCTCGTCAAGACCTATTAGCGGAACTGTAACCAAAATCCAAGAGGCGAGGAATTCTCCTAAGAGACTTTTCCCTTTCGCCCTCTAAGTGGAAGTGCGGTCCAACAGAGGGCTAGGCCTACTCCCTGAGATGGGTGGGAGGGACTCCCAGGAAGAGTCACTCCAAAAACCTGCTCGACCAGTATGGGCAAACGAGCTTGTAAGAAAAACTAAAATCGAGGGCCTCCCAACCTAGGTACCATAGGAACAGAGGGTCAACGGAACTGGTCAAAAATCTCGATCCCAACGAAGCGTGAAACACTGCGAGTTCGTGTAAAATCGTAAAAAGGACTGGGATCCTAGACATGTACACTAGGCGGTCGCTGCCCTATCTGGGCTTCCTATCTCCTGCCCAGTTGAGGGTTAACTTGGCATCACACGATCAGGTGTATGGATCATTGTGATTGACACTATTAATTATCAACATCATTGACTCCTAATATTTATACTTGCTTGACTACTAAATCCTTTTTCAGTCTCTTCTATAGATGACTTACAGATCTAGGTATTTGTCACAACTTTTCTTTAGTGATATATATATATATATAAATAAAATTATATATATATTCAAGGATCAATTGATTGTGGATTACTATTTATAGTGATCTAAGGAATTCATTTGTTGACTTTATAAGAGAAGAGTATTAATATTTTAAATGGTATTTCCAACCTGTTCAATAGGTCATTATGAATGTGCAGATACACCCTGCAAATAGAGCAAGCAAGATCTATGCAGAAACCAATAATGTAAGTAGAATGTGATCATATAATAAAGCTGGTCCAATGCAGAAACCAATAATGTAAGTAGAATGCGATCATATAATAAAGCTGGTCCAAAGCCAAGCATTTACCGCAAGTTAGGAGCATATTTTTCTTTGTGCTGTACTAAGTACGGCACACATATCTATAACAATAATTTGTCCAAATCTGAAATAAGTACTATTCAACTCATAATAGAGATCATGATCTAGTTGAGGAAGGTCATTTAGATGTAAGGTAATCACCAAAATTACATAGACTACACAAGACATATATAAGAAATCAGAAGATTAAAAGAATGGGTTTTCTCTTCAATAACCAAGAAGACTCTTACTTGTAACCAATCTAATTTCCGAACCAATAAACTTGCTCAAGACGAACCCCCAATGTTTCTTTACTAAATTTTATACTATAATTGAAATATCTTGTGTACATCTCACATCATATATTAATGACATGCATCAAGTAAACTGGATTACCTATTTTTGCCATTAAATATATTTGTATTACCTGAAACAAGCACCCAATACATAAGATAGGAACACCTATCTATAAAAGGGAACTTAATGGCTAATATATGTATATCCCCTATAACAAGTAACAAATCATCATCTTTGCATGTGCCTGGGTGCAATCTTATACTAAAAAGAACTCATATTATCGGGCATGCAATGCTGTGATTGGGCTTAGGACAAACAATTTCAAATCATAGAAAGTTCAAAAAGAATAGGAAACTGAGAAGATGGTAAGGGTCTGGAAACCTAGTGGAAATCTCCTTGAATCTGATAAAGGGATCCAATTTCAAGATGGGTGTGATTTAAGTCAACATCAGCAACAAGATAAGGGGATCTTTAGTAGCAGCTACAGTAACATTTACAGCCGCAGCAGTATCTCAATATACTACAGCAGAAAAAGCGATAACAGAATTAATATTTCATTGAATCTTATTTCATAAACAACAGGAGAAGATGGGAGTTGGTATCAAATCTCCGAATCAAGGTAGGGTCACTTCTTTCCCCACTAATTTGACAGACAATTAACAACAACAACCATCTTTGATTGAATTATGTCAATGGGGTAGTACATATACTGCTATTGAACATCAATCATTAATCAAATGATTCAAGAATCAGATTAAACTAAACTGAAACAAAATCCAAAACATGTATATTCGAGGGAATAAGACAGGATGAAGCAGAATCCATAAGGATCAGAATGCACCATTGATGAAGCATGCCACATTCTTTGATTATTTGAAAAGCTACTGATTGTACCACTACATTAGATGAGTATGATGATTAAGACTATGTCGATGTGTGGTCTTTGTGCACCAATTAGAGTGGAAATGGTTGATAGTTGAAATAGCGAGAGCTTGATGATAATCTGGTGTGAAATATACATGCATGGCAACAAAAATGAGGGAAAAAGGTTGTACCTTGAAATCTCTAATTTTGGGGATAAAAAGAAAACATGTAGCAACAGTATATGCTGGGGGAAAGATCGGCTTCAAGATGCAGCACCTATAGCTGCTAGAAACAGCAGCTATGGCTGCTTTGGGCTGCAATTTGCAGCTTGCTGGAGAGGCTGGAACTGCAGCAACAAGAGTAGCAGCTGCAGTTTCTGAGGATCTGCTGTAGTAGCAGCTTGATGGTAGGGCTTGTAGCCTTGCAACAACAGCACAATTATTGGAGGAAGGTCTTCAAGTCTGCAGCAACTGCTGCATGGAGGTTGTAGTTGCATAAACAGGAACAACAACAGCAGTTGCTCGAGAAGATAGCTGCTCCAGCTGCTTAGAAGTGGCTGAGATTCCTCCTTTGGCTAGAGGTTTGAAGAGAAATTTGGGAGCTGAAGTTTGAGGGAAAATGGAGGAAAGAAAGAGGAGAAAAGAGCTCTTTACGTTTGAAGGAAAAGGGCCATTTGCTCCTAAAGTCAGCTCGCTGAATGTCATATATATTTTTTTAATTTTTGCAAATCTCAAAGTCTTTCATACTTGCACCTCGAGTCTTGGATTTTGACCAATAATAGCTTATTTTGACTGCCTTTGAACGACGATCAATATGAGTATGATATTCATATGCTTTGGATCGGGTATGAATCCCCGAAATTCTCAAGGTACGTTTTTGGTTTGTGACTAAATTTTGTTATTTTAAAATTTCAAATGATCTCCGATTAACGAACAATCGATTCCGTTGGTCTTATTTCGTCGAATCAGATTTTTGGGTGTTTGTTTTGCGGTTTTCGAATTTGTCTCGCGGTTTTTCTAATGAGATGGTTTACGATGCGATCGACTTTTGATCAATTTCGCTCGAACGACTTTTGATTTACACATATTTATTGATTTAGATTATTTAATATTGATCGATAGTTCAATCAGATCAAGGGGGCCTTAATTGGGTCGAGTTCGGGTTTATTCGAACCTGGATGTTACAAACACTAACTTCAATGATAGAGGCTGTGCATTATCAATTTCAGATAGGCTGTTGTGAGATGTCATGTATGGAAAGCTGGAAGTAATTTCAAAGATAAAATTTCTTTCCATGGTGCATGCATACGAGGGATATAAAGTAAAGAAATTCACTTCCTGAATGAGATCATTTCGATGGTATGTTATTTTCGTTGCAGGGATCCCAATCTCTTGGATTAGTTCCTTTTTTTGACCTTTTTAGAAACCTCACTAAATGACAACAAACAACAAAGCCTTTTTCCACAATTAAGTAGAGTCGGCTACATGGATTTTCTGTCTCCATTCAGATCTATTTTGGGTCATTCTCGAACTTAAGTCCAATTAACTAAAATCCATTCAGATAGTCTCATTCAAACACTTCTAGGGCCTTCCTCACTCTCTCTTAACCGGCTTAACATATCGAATCTCGCTTCTTCTAGCTGGTGCATCAACCGAGCTCCTTTGCAAATGTCCAAACCATCTTAAGCGGTTTTCTCTCATCTTATCGTCTATCGGAGCTACACCAGCTTTCCTTCTGATCGCGTCATTTCGAATCCAATCTTTTCGTGTATAACCACACATCCACCTTAGCATTTTCATTTATGCTACTGCCATTCTGTGCACGTGTTTATAGTTCATAGGTCAACATTCTAATATATTGGAGTATATGAGTTATTCGTCACTTAAGTTGTAGATGGGTAATTGGATTACTCCAGGATCCATTTACCACATCCAAGTCGTTAGTCCCACATCTCCCAGTTGTGAGATTGGAGACTTAGTGAGGGCTATATAAGAAGCCCCTCACTCTCTGTATCCAATGAGAAAGTGTAATGCATACATCAACCCTTTGAGGCATTCTCTTGTGGTTTCATCCAGCTCCTTAGTGATGCAGCGTGAAACGGATGCATAGGGCCTCATGTTCTAATTTTTATCCGTTATTTAGAGGCTAATTTTATTTACGTTTATTTCAATCGTCGTAATTTTATTTAAATAAAAGAGATCGCCTGTTATCTCAAAGTAGTTAGTTTCAATTTGAATTTCAAATTTAGATAGTCGGTTAGAGTCAAATTAGGATAAGTAGTTTTGAATTTGAATTTCTATTTTTGTAATCTCATCCCTCCTATATAAAGGGATAATAGGCTATTGTTTTGAGACAGGTTCAGATGATATAAAAAACTTTGAGATTTTATCTCTATCTTCTCTCTATTCCCTCTCCCTCAACGCAGTCTACGCGCTTCTTCTTCCTCAAATCTCGCGCAACCAGCGCTCCTTCTCTTCCTCTCAATCCCTCCAATTTCTTCTACCAAATAAATTCCACCATTAAAATATTTTTTTTATCCGTCGCAAAATTTTCCATTTTGCATCAATTGGTATTAGAGCATGGCCTACAGATCGTCCTCACGATCTGACGATCCGTCCAGACGTTCATGCCGGCATGCGACGAAAGACCATCATTCGTCGGAGCGGAAACGACGAACCGAAGAAGCTTACGACAAGTAGATAATGGGCGCACTGCTTGATTCCCAGTCAAAATTTCGAGACTTGATGGCTAATTTCGAAACTCTATGCGCCGCCATATCAAAATCTTCGATCATAGAAGCCGTTGTCCAGACCCACGATGAAGGAAATCAGAAAAATCTCGCCGTCGATGATGATTTGCTCGCCGTCCAGGTCATTTCAGAAGAAAAAAACATCAATCTGCTTGCTGTCCAGGTATATTCAGACTCACAAAAGCCACAAGAATCGATCTTCGGCCCATCCGCAGCCCTCTTGCAGACCACCTCCACCGTCCTCGCACCTTTGGCACCCTCCCCGATCGCAGCAGCACCCCTTCCAACCACGCAAGCAACCCCTCCCGCAAACCCAACAAGCTCGCCTGCCCCATCACCCCCTCCAACTCCCCCTCATGTATCCCTTGCGCCCTCAGAGCCTCCTCCCGCTGCATCCGCACCCACAACACCCCCTCCCGCAGTCCACACACCACCAGTGACTCCCCCAACCCCAACCCTTCCCACTGTATCCGAACCCCCAGCCGCCCCTCTCACTACACCCGACCCCCCAGGCGCTTCTTTCGTCGCACTCGCAACCCCAACGCCCCCTCCTGCCGTCCCTGAACCCCTCGCGACGCACCCCTAGCCCCCAAACCCCTTCCTGCCGTCACCCTCACACCCCTTTCGGCGCACCCCCAACCGCGTCACCTCGAACCCCTGCCCCGTCAACGCGGCCACCCGTCCACGCAAGCTGCCAGCGCTATGCCCTAGCAGTGCACCATCGCAACGATCCTCCACCGGTGCGCCGCCATCTCCCCCTGCTCCCATCTTGCGTCCGCCGCCACCATTGCCAGGGAAAGGAGCGAAATTGGGAGATTCGACCAACAAGCCATGTGGAAATTCTCCATCAACAGCCCGAAGATCAAGCAATTCGCCGGGAGACGAATTTTTCAAGCGGAGCAGAACTGATGCAGTGTGAAACGGATAAATAGGGCCTCATGTTCTACTTTTTATCCATTATGTAGAGGCTAATTTTATTTACGTTTATTTGAGTCGTCGTAATTTTATTTAAATAAAAGAGATCGCCTGTGATCTCAAATTAGTTAGTTTAAATTTGAATTTCAAATTTAGTTAGTTAGAGTCAATTTTAGAGATTTGAATTTATTTCAAATCAATTAGTTAGTCGGTAAGAGTCAAATTAGGATAAGTAGTTTTGAATTTGAATTTCTATTTTTGTAATCTCTTCTCTCCTATATAAAGGATGATAGGCTATTGTTTTAGACAGTTCAGATTATATGAAAAATTGAGATTTTATCTTTATCTCCCTCTCTCGTCTCTCTTCTCCCCCACGCGATCTCCGCGCTTCTCCTCTCCAAAGTCCCTCGTTTTCCGACGAGTTTTCTCCTCTCAATCCCTCCAATTTCTTCTACCAAATAAATTCCACCATCAAAATATTTATTTTCTCCGTCTAAAATTTTCATCTGCATCAATTGGTATCAGAGCATGGCCTACATATCGTCCTCACGATCTGACGATCCGTCCAGACATTCGCGCCGACATGCGACGAAACACCATCATTCGTCGGAGCGGAAATGACGAGCCGAAGAAGCTTACGACAAGGAGATGGGCACACTGCTTGATTTCCAGTCAGAATGTCGAGCTTTGATGGCTAATTTCGAAACTCTCTGCGCCGCCATATCAAAATCTTCGATCATAGAAACCGCTGTCCAGACCCACGATGAAGGAAATCGTATTCCAAGTTTTTGGTTCAAGATCTCTAGGGTTTTCTGAAACACTAGATCCACGAGTCCAGTCAATATTCCAGGCGACGCACCATCCTCCATCCTGGCACGGACTTCGAAAAAAAATTGGGGGGAGGGGTGGTGGGGAGCAAGCGCCTGTCTCGCCGCTGCCCATCTCCAGGTCGCAACTTTTCCCATCTTGGTGTTTTTATAGATTCCGTGATGCACGATCTCCAGATCGGCATTCCTCGCCTCCTCGTCCGAAGAGTAGAACCCGTCGGGCTCCAAGCTGTGGCGACATCATCCTCGTGTAGCCCCTTTTCCAGGCATGCGACCCCTAATCCCAGGGCTCTACCTTCTAGGCGTGCTGCTCCAAGTCCCTATGGTACACATGCATGGCTCCTCCCCTCAGTTATCCATCTTGATTTGAAAAAAGGGGGTGACAACTATTAATAAAAGGAATGAAATAGCCGCGAAAAAAATCTTGATTTAAAAAATTATTGAGAAAAGCCGAGAAAAAATGTGATGACTTATTTGATTTTGTTTTCCCCACCTTGATTTGTCTTCTCCCAACTTGGCAATGTCATTGATTTCCGATAAGTCTGGGAGAAAGGGGGTATTGTGTAGAGTTACAGGTCGGATCTAGATTCTCCAGGCCAACCAAGATTCCGGGCTCTATAGTTTTTCAGATGAAGATTTTCCATGCGTAGTTTCAGACTCGATGTTCAGATTTCGAGTCTACATCGGATGCGCATTTTCCGATTCTTCAGTTTGATTCGCACATGTCTACGACCATTACTTTTTCAGTGGTCCCCATCTTTTGTGTTTCAGCCAGGGTTTCTATGTGATCCATATGGACTCCAGAGTAGAGATCCCATTCCCTATGCCATGTGGGCTAGGGTTTTTCTTTGACGCTCAAAAAAGGGGGATGCACTCAAAGGTGCTCGCCCCGTTGCATTAATAAAGGAGTTAAAGAAATACTTACAAGGGGAAGGCGTATAGCTACCAACCAAAAACACAACACGGGAGGTATCGAGAGGATATACCCCCAGTTACAAATAGAAGACCCTACCCATTACACTAATCATGGAGGAAGCGCGAGGCCGATATACGTATATTCTCGGTGTAGAACCTCTGCCGAGCAAAGAGAGCTTCATTTCTTCCAAGCCAAATGCTCCAAAGCCGTGCAATCGGAATAAGCAGGTCCGCCCGAGCTCTGCCCCGAGAGCTAACCAAGCTATCACAGAAGAAGGCCAATGACGACAAGCTGAGCCAGCCCAGGTCAGCCCAGAGCCCACGAATATGGTCACAGTGCAAAAAGAGATGCTCAATAGTTTCCGTTTCCAAGTCGCAAAGGCCACAGATGGAGATGGCGTTGGGAAACAACGAGGCACATCGTCTACGGGTTAACAGTCTGCCGCGCCGAAAGAGCCAGAGGAATATGCCAATGCGTTTCGGTAGCTTGAGTCCCCAAAAAAATCTACAATCACGCAAGAGGGATGCGTCAACCCCGACAGAGGGGGGAAGAAGAGCCTAGTAAGCCACACGTGTAGAGAAGGAGCCATCCTTTCATAGCAAATGATTACGGCCAACAGAAGGTGTGGGGGCGTCCGCGAGAACAACCAAGAGAGCGATGAAGTCCCCCAACCGCCGTTCAGATAGGTTAGCTGCAAACGTGGGGCACCAAGAAGCACCATCCCAGGACGAAGCCATGGCCGAATCTTTGTCCACTGCCAGCGCGAATAAGCGCGAGAATAATTCCTGGAGAGGACCCCTTCCGGTCCAATCGTCCACCCAGAAGCGAAGCATATTTCCATCACCAAGCTTAAGGCCAAAGAGGGAGCGGTTGCGGTTAAGGGCATCAACCACGCCATGCGAGAAGGAAGAGGAATGTGGGCTAGGATTTTCGTGTGGTTTCATAGGGACTCCAGATTAGTGATCCCATTCTTTGTGCCAGATGGGAGACCCAGTTTGTCGACGAGGAGACTTTCAGACTCCATTCTCTAATGTTCGTGAACTCCAGTATGAGATCCTTTCGAGTTTCCTATGAGAGAACCCACTTTGAACTCACTATGAGAGAGACCCATCTTCAGAGATCTACGTATGGATAATTAGCGTCGTTCTTAATTCAACCCTTTCAGAGATGGAGATTTGTCCACATATTGTGGCGGGCTAGAGTTCTCCGTGTAGAGACTCATTTTCAGTTGCAGTGACTCTAACATGCGTAGTCCAGAGCACATGCTCTCCGACGAGGAGATTCAGTTTGACTCACACTCCAGCCTGTTCGTCCTCCTCTCCTGCATGACATGAGAACCAACGTCATCGACAACAACTGACAGTTGTTCGCGTTGAGTTGATATTGTCCGTAGTGTCCTGTAGCGTGAGTTTGAGATTTCTGTCTGTTTGTCCAATCTGAGCATTGAATGCTCCAACTTGAGTTGTAGATGGGTAAATGGATCACTCCAGGATCCATTTTCAATATCCTAGTCTTTAGTCCCACATCTGCCAGTTTTGAGATGTAGAGACCCAGTGAGGGCTATATAAGAAGCCCCTCACCCCTTGTATCTAGTGAGTAAGTACAATGCATACATCAGCCCAGGTATTCTCCTGTGGTTTCATCCCGCTTCTTAGGGAGTAGGGTTCATTGTTAAATCCCGTGTTCCTTCTATGTTTTATCATTTATCTCTTATCCGCTTCCGCATTATATTTTCTATCATGATCTCTAGAGCATAACGGGTCTCACAGGGGTCTCACGGTTGCTTTGTAGTACTTTCCTTTGACTTTCAAAGGGCTTTTCAACATCTTGATTTTACATGGAACCCTACTCCGTGAGGTGCTGGATGAAATCACATGATAAAGCTTCTAAGTGCCGTATCATTTATTGCTATTTCCCAATTAATACGGGGTGTGTGGGGTTCCTTATATAACCTCAGTGATAGACTGGAGTCCCAGATATTGTAGATGTAGGACTAAACATGAGTGGAAGGTAGTTGGATCTTGGAGAAATCCAAATATCCAACTATTACATAATCCAACACTCCCCTCAACCCGGAGCTGAGAAAACTGCTGCTTCCAACAAAAAAAAATATACAACGCATCTTCACTCGATACATCTGAGAGAGAAAAGGGGTAGACGCACCCCGCTCTGATGGGGGACCGAAACACCCTATCTGATGTAATCGTTGCTGGTAGAATATATCACTTGGGGACGGGTCTTTGACGATCAGGTCCCTTGGATAGAATATCTGTCGTGCATGTGTCTGTAATAGTTGCCGCGGCAACCGGATCGTGCTTGATGTATAGTCGCTGTAAAGGAAGAGTGGTATCGATGATAGATACACCTCGACGAATAAATCGATGCTCGATGAAGACGATTGATAACAATAATAGTCTGGAGTGTCATTCAGCCACTCGTGGACGAGCAATAGAAACCCTAAACCCGAAGTCATATTGGTTGATAGTTTAGTGGGGAGATGAGCGGGGAGAGGAAGGCCCAGGGGCACGGTGGGAGCGACACCAGAAGGAGATCACAAGTAGGATGATAGTGCAGGGATACGCTTGTGGCGACACATTGGTGAAGAGTCTAAGCTTTCATAGGGGGTGAAGAAGGATGTTGGCTTGTCACATCGCGATGGGGTAGAGGTAGGCTGGATTTCGGTTTCGCATCGGAAGCATGTGCATCAGTGCTTCAGATGTGGGGCGATGGGCCACACAGTGTCATCATGCTGGAGGCCGTTGCGTTGTTTTAACTGTGGGCGGTCCGGCCATCTTCGAGCATTTTGCCCTTCTGTGGCCGCACTGTCAATATGATCTACTATGATTACTGGGAAAAGCATCATTGATTGGGAGGCTCGGCTGACTGACAAAGCTTGGACAAGGCCATGCGTCTCTTTTGCTGAGATTGTCATGGGGGATCATGTGAAGGAGCAGAGGATGGTCTTGCTGATTGGATCGTGGGTGAAGGACTAAATCTTGATTAATGGTGTCTGGGCTGGTTCTTCCCTTTTTTTTGGAAAAGGTTTCGTGGGCGATGTGGTTCCTCTTAAAGAAGGGAAGTGTTGTGCACGTGGTCTGTCAGAAGACCAGGCAGATTGGCTGCTCAATCCGCTGGGAAAAACAATGTTGTGTGGCGCTATCATTTTCAGATGGGGTGGAGGTCGCACTTGCCTTGCGGACGGCTCGCCTGAGGGCGATCCCTTTCCTATCCTGAAATATAGAGGTGCTTGGCCCAACACTGGTGGAGATTGGAGTCGTGAAGAAGGTTTTGACCGATGGGTCTTCGTCGGGATCCGATCCAGGCATCACAATCGTTCTTTTGGAATGCCACGAAGATCTGGAGATGCCTATTCCTTCGGTGAAGCTTGGGATTGGTCGAGTGAGTTTCACAATTTTGGTGCACTTGGTTTCGCCACCACCACCACTAGCTCTCTGACCGGGGCCCTCGTCGGAGGCCGACTAAGCTGAAGAGGAAACATTTCTGTTGTCTAAGGATCTGATTGAGGCAGAAGTCGAGGCGGATTTTCAAGGGAAGGGGCGAAACATGGATTTGCCCAATTTGATGTTTCCTTTTCCGATGATCTTGAAATCTATAACGACGGAGGGCTTTTTAGACACTCTCTCTTTCCAGTATGCCACTGGGATCTCTTCACAGATCGGCTGGTCAGGCTGGGTGGATCTGCCAACCCGAACACCTTTCTCGGACAGTGCTGCATTTCGAGCCGAGTTTTGGAAGATCCGATTTGCCTTTGATGGATGCGGGTTCCTTTTCGAGCCATTTAGAAGCTTGAACTGTTATGGATCCCTTGCGTTTGTTTCTGATTCGATATCTTCTATCGGCTGAACCTGTCGTCCCCTGTCTCCTCGCGAAACCTTACACACCGCCATGGAGGGCTTTTTTAACGTGGCAGGGGGCCGCATCGAAACCCTCAGATCCCCTTTGGTCTGCGGCATCGTCTGACCTCTTCTCTACTCTTGGCGCGCTTACAGTAGAGCGCGGGGTTCTGCAATTCTCGGAGTACCGAATAGTGATTTTGCTGGCTGGGTTTCGCAGACCTTGGAAGACAAACACACTGATGGGAGTTTGACCTGCATTGAAAACTTAAAGGGATGTACAAAGAGATACAGATGGAGACGAAAGAAAAATCTGATGAGTAGAGAGGTGCAAACCTTTTCTGAAGAAAAGAATAAGGTAATTAGTTTTTTCCTGGCGGTTTTCATGGCGGGTGTGCAACTTATCCCAAAATGAAAGTTTTTTCCTGGAATGTGAGAGGTCTGGGTGACCCTGAAAAAAGAACCTTGGGAGCGAGGTTCACAGAATGGGGCTGTGATGTCATACTTCTGCAGGAAACTAAGCTTAACTCATGTGATAAGACCCTGTGTTATTCTTTTGGGAAAACTTCCTCTTTCAACTATCAGTCACTTAACGGCTTGGGTACCTCTGGAGGTTTAATCTTGGTGTGGAGGAGTCCAGACTTTCTTCTTAGGAATGAGTTGTTTGGTTCTCACATCCTCTCTATTGTTCTGGAATACGCCGCCACTTCGTCTTTGTTTGTGATTTCATGTGTTTATGGCTCTTGCCAACCGACTATACTATAAGAGATGTGGGCGGAGATTCGTGCGACTAGAAGTGCTTTTCCTGGTTACGCGTGGCTTGTTGGGGGAGGGGGTTTCAATGTATCCTTATACTCCTGTGATCGTCCGCGTCTTCGAAGTGGTAATTACCCGCGATCCTCTGACTTTGGCTACTTGATTAATGATCTTGAGCTTGAGGTCCTTGACGCTGCGGACACTAAATATACCTAAGGGATTTTATCACTTGTGCCCATCTGAGATATCGCAATATCAATTATGCCCCTATCTTTTTGGTAATATCAGTTGTATCCCTCACTTCTTTCTCCATCATCAGTTGTGCCCTTACGTCAGATTGACCGTCAACAAATTAAAATAACCATGGTTTATTCAAACCATGGTGTGGTTAAGAAGGGTATTATGGTCAGAATAAAATTAGGGGTGAATCTGGGAGGAGGCACTGGACCTCGGTTGCTTAGAACCATCCTTGCCGGAGTCCGAGCTTGCCACGGCCTTCGAGGTCGCGAGGGCCATCAGCGCACAGCGGGGAGCCACGTGCTGTCTGCGGTGTGGAAGCTGGGGCTCGGGAGTAATGGTTGCATTGGTGCGGGAGAGGGCTGGGGAGGAAGAGCTGGGCGGGGGTCGGGTGGGGGAGGAGGTGGCGGAAGGAGGGGCTGGGGCTCGAGAGGAGGTGCGGGAAAGGGCTGGGGAGGCAGAACCGGGCGGGGGTCGGGTGGGGGAGGAGGTGGCGGAAGGAGGGGCTGGGGCTCGGGAGGAGGTGCGGGAGAGGGTTGGGGAGGCGGAGCCGGGCGGGGGTCGGGTGGGGGAGGAGGTGGCGGAAGGAGGGGCTGGGGCTCGGGAGGAGGTGCGGGAGAGGGCTAGTGGGGAGGAGGAGCCGGGCGGGGGGCGGGTTGGGGAGGAGGTGGCAGAAGGAGGGGCTGGCGCTCGTGAGGAGGTGCGGGAGAGGGCTGGGGAGGAGGAGCCGAGCGAGGGGAGGTGGAAGGAGGTCGTGGGAGTGAGGGCGGGGAGCTCAGTGCGGGGCTGGAGGTGCGTGGACAGGGGAGCTGGGGGCTGACGGAGGAGCCGGGGTGAGGGGAGGAGATGGCGGAGCTGGGGGCGAGGGGAGGCGACGACGGAGGAGGAGGCCAGAGGGAAGGAAAAGAAGGGGAGGAAGAGGAGCTGGGAGGAGGTGCAGGGGGCTCGGGGCGGAGCTGGGAGGAGGTGCGGGAAGCTCGGGGCGGAGCTGGGAGGAGGAAGAGGATGGGGGAAAGGAGGAAGAAGAAGAGGATGGGGAAGAAGGTGTAAAATGACCATGAAACCCTATTTTAAAAATTCATGCCGCTTATGTCCTCAAAGTTAACGTCCGTTTGCACTGTGGATGGACGGTCACTAACCCGAGGGGCACAGGTGATAAAATAGCAAGAAGTGAGGGGCACAACTGATATTACGAAAAAGATAGGGGCGTAACTGATATTGCGATATCTCGGAGGGTGTGAACCCCCGAGGATCCGGGTACCCGTTTACACGCATCTCGCAATAATTCATTTGCATGAGATCGCATTAAGTGACAGAAAAACAGGGAAATTTTTCGCGCGGATAATTTTCCACATGACGTTCACAATCATAACCACAAGTTATTAGAACAATTGTCACCAAAATCTTATTTCATTAACTTCCATATATTTCACATGTACAAAGTCTGACAGTACATACAACATATCCCAAAGATCTGACTGAAGAGAAAGAAACATAATACAATATAAATTGAACAAAAATTGGCACAAAATAAACCATACCATTGAGTATAAAATTTATCTCCTGAAATCATTAACCCGCTACTGTGCTAAAGGCTCCTTGCCTGCCATGCGTGCAAGGAAGAAAAGGCGTCAGCGGGTGCTGGTACTTCCCATAAGTTTATATAAAAATAACAGGCATTTATTATTTACAAAAGAAAGCAAGTAGAGAGGCATGAGAAACTCAAAATAAAGTTTATTTCTACCTGCAATGTAAAAGGCTTCCAGATTTCTAGTAACCACCTTTTATGATTAGCTATTATCCCCACATTCCCCACTTAAGCATATTTCTCTTGTAACTGAGTGTATATTTGATTCTCATAGTAACCAGAGATCATATTTATGAGTGATGATGGAAAGTTTGGGATGAGAAGATATATTAATATTTTTCATTCTTAAGTCTAGTAACTCCTGCAATTATTAACTTCAATTGTTTCAGATATAACTCCAGATGATGTAGATAAAGATCATGATTCTAGGTCTTGGAGATCATGTCGTGGAACTTGACGGCACACGAAATTGCTAATTTCTTGTCATTGAGATTATATCATGGTTTTCGATATAGGACTGATATGATGATGATGGATTTGATCCTTAATGTTATTTACTCCTTTTAAGTTAGTGGATAGTCTGTGGTCTTGGTCTGCGTGTAACCTCACACTATGACTCTAAGGTATTTAAAAGTACCTTAGGGTTGGGGTGCCTCCGTAGGCATGCGGTGTTGTATAATGCATCCTAACTAAGTTCCCAACACGTCCACTAACTTACAGGGATTTCGAATCAGATTAAAGTCACCTCCAATCAACTTAATCTTAATTATTATTTTCTCCAAACCTTAACTGTACTCTCTCAGATGTAACTCTCGATGTTTTAGATGTAGATATGGATGATCTGGATGTAGAATCGCCAAGTCTGTTGGCGAAGTAAAAACTCAAGCGGTGAAGAAGCCAACAAAAGGGCTCTTCCGTCTCGCCCCCTAATTGGAAGGACGGTCCAATAGAGGGATAGGTCTACTCCCAAACTACGCCACTGAGACGGGTGAGAGGGACTTCCCGGAAAAGTCGCTCTAGAAAAACAGCCCGACCGGTAACGGGCAACCGAGCTCGTACGTAAAACTGAAAAACCATGATCCCCCGCCTGGGTATCCTAAAAGACAGGGTCAGCGGAACTGGTCTAAAGTCTGGATCCCAACGAGGCGTAAAAACACTGTGAGCTCGCGTAAAAACCGTGTAAGAGACTGGGATCCTAGACCCGCGCACTTGGCGGCCGCTGCCCAAACTGGGCTTCCTATCTCCCGCCCAGTTGAGGGTCACCGCACCCTCGCACAGTCAGGTGTAAAGGTCACCATGACTGGCGTAAATATTATCAATGATTCTCCATCGTACAGACATACTTGATTACATAATCCTTTCTTAATATCTCACGAGTGAATTTGTAGATCTGGGTATTTATCTCAAACTATCCATAGTAATATAAAGCCTTATTAAAGGATCAATTTGTTCGATCTACCACTTATGTATGTATAAATAAGTCACTCGGGCGTAGGTTATGATTTCTGTTGTTTGACTGCAATACTTTGACTTGATTGGGTCCAAGTCTGGGTATTCTACAATAGATATATTACAAAGTTATTCCACTCAGAATCTGTGAAATCAAGAATTGAATTTCTCATAAAATTTGCTTGTACTTTCCTATTCCTTTATACTTCATTTTGTAAGTTATTGATCTGGTAATATTTGACGTCAAGTCTATGAAGTGACCACCTATTTGGTTCAAAGCCCTCTTTTTCATGATGTTTATTGGAGAGGCACATCATTAATACTGTCAACCATTTATTTTCAACAAATCTCCACCTATCAATGTCTGTCTTTCATTTGACTCCTTGACGAGCTTACTATCTATATAATTCCAACTACTCTAATTGAATGTAGCCATACAAGAAACAGAGATTAGTGTTACACTCCCACATATCTTTCCAGTACTCTATACCCATCAACAAGAACGTAAAATCTAACATCTTCTGTTCACAGAAGTATCCAAAGAATTAAAATTTTCATGGAGAGTTCTCATCTATCCTCCCTTCACTAGTCTCCTGTAGAGACAAAACTCTACAAAACTCAGCCCAGACCTCTATATGCACTATTATGTACCTCTAGTTAAAGTCTCAATATTCAAGATGAAATGAACCAGGAAAAATAATACTAAATTTTCTAAATACTAAATTTTCTGTTAAAAGAAAATGATAGGATTATGAATTGGAACTGAAATCCAGATGTTCAAATTATGTTAGGGTGTTTTCATTAACTTATGCTTACGAAATTTGATACTGGCTATAAGGTGATATAGATGAACAGAAGATGACAACAATTCCATATCATGTATGTGTTCAAAGCAAATAGATTTTTTTTTGCCATGGGTATCGATTTAAGGGAATGATAACTAAAAATCGTGAGTTTCTTTCTTTCAGCATGCATGGACTAAGTTTCTTCCAGCAACCAGAACTAAGTCTAAGTGTCCTCCAAAGTGATTTTGGTTTCTATCAAATTTTACTATATATACATATTTTCTGAGTCTTCGATTAAGATGAGTCAGTATATAGCACACATTTTTTTTCTCAGATGCTAATAATATGGGATATATTCCAGATTTCTGATGGAATTAGTCGTTGGGTATTAATCATGGAAAATACTATCACATGCAGTCCATAATTAATTATACCAACAGAATCTCATATATGAACCACTCACTTGTGTCACCAGACCTTATTTCTTCCAAGTTGTAAATAGAGGAGGAGAAACTTTAATGGAATTTCACAAATTTAGTAATTAGAGATTTGTAACAGAATTTATATGAAAGATCCACTCAATCAACCCAGAGAGAAGTGTTGTGCGTATGCATGGCAACAAAAGAATGTAGGATTGTAGATATACTCAAGTCTAAGGTGCAAGCATGGCAGCAAGGTATGGGGAAGGAGGTACCTATCTGGATCTCTAGAAATTAGAGATCAAAACTTGCATGCAGGAGTTCCAACTTTGGAGCAACAGATGCTGGAATCACATCAGCAACTCTGTCTATCTTCTGTTGCAGAGAAAAAGAGATTCCAAGGCCTCGGTCAGCAACTATTTCCTGGAGTAGTTGTTGCTGGAATTTGCAGAATTGGCAGTAGCAATTTGGAGAGAGTGAGGCTCTCATACGGCTGGAAATTGGAAGAAGAGAGGGGGGCTCTTGGTGATATATATAAGGGAAGAGGGACCTTAGAATTTTGCCAAATGGAACGGCAAGAATGCCATCTGTTACTGTTGCCGACAACAGACTTGTGAGCTGGACTTTAATTAAATAAAGTTTTAATTATTTTATACATATACTATAGCGGTTAAAGTTTAGAAAAAAATGTAAATTTCATGTATATATCCATACAACACCAGCGCATGTGCCCAATACATAAATTTTGTTTTTATATATATATATATTTAAAACCACCGAACACCTGCTGCTAGACTTCTACAGTAGCTGCTTATTATTTTTAAACCAAAATTTCCTTTTATTTGGCATATACAAAAGTCAACCGTATATGCGCCTCGAATATCGGATTTCGACACGCAATATCTCGTTTTGACCGTCTCGGAATGACGATCAATATGAGTATAATATTCATATACTTTCGATCGATTTTTGATTAACCGAATTTTTTCGGATACGGTTTTTGTTTAAGATTAAATTTTGTGATTTAAAAATATCAAACGACCTCCGATTGACGAACGGTCGATTCCGTTGGTCTTGTATCGTCGAATCGGATCTAATGACGGTCTCGGTTCGTTTCACGGTTTCCGAATTTACGTCGCGGCTTTTTCACGGCACGCATTACGATGCCGCCGATTTTTGGTTGATTTCACCCGAACGACTTTTGATTCACGATCAGTTGATCGTTTTAGGTTGTTTGACATTGACAAACAACTTTATTGGATTAATCGGACGCTAATCGGGTCGGTTTCAGGTTTGACGGATTTCGGATGTTACAGAGGGGCACAAGTAATAAAATCCCTATACCTAAAGGAACACGTGCTCTCTATCTCGCATTGACCGTTTTCTTGCCTCTTCTGAGCTGCTGGCGCTGTTCTCGTGTTCGTTCACATCTTGTAGACCCCGCACCCGTTCTGATCATACACCTTTGGTTTGGGACTCCAGTACCCAGACTCCAACACGGGGTTTTTTCGGATTCGAACGTGCTTGGCTGGTGGAGGACTCGTTCAGGGAGATGGTGACCACCTACTGGGAATCCTTATCTCCGTATGGATCGGCAGTGATGAGGCTATTTTAGAAACTGAATAGTTTGCGTCAGAGATTATGTACGTTTAAAAAGGAAGTGAGGGAAACCCGGAAGGCTTGGTGGGTGTCTGCGGAATTAGAGGTTAAGAGATTTGACAAATTGAGGATGACAGACTGTTGGATACTTATGAACTTGGACAGAGAGAGGTTGCGTAAAAAATAATTTTAGAGGAGGACAGGAAGCAGGTTACATAGTAGAAACATAGGTCTTGACTTAAATGGCTGAAGGAGGGGCATGCAAACACGGCTTTCTTCCACATGTTAGCCAGTGGCAGACGGCGGGCTAACACCTTTCATATATGTTCGTTGATCGGAACAGAGTTGAGGGGGACAGAGAACTGGGTTCTTCGATTACGGACCACTTTCACACCTTTTCTCGAAAGGCTCCTTCCAGACCTTGGCGGTGGAATGGCCGTGGGGCTACTCGTATATCTGATGTGCACGTAGATTACCTAATTTTGCAGGTTACCATGGAGGAGGTCAAGGCAACGGTTTGGAATTTGAATGATGATGGAGCTCCAGGTCCGGATGGCTTGCCTTTATTATTCTTTATGGACTTCTGGAATGTGGTGGGAGCTGAGGTGTTGGAGGTTGTGGAGGAGTTTTGTCTGGTGAGTGCAGGTTTGAAAAATTGAACAGGGCTCTGATTTTCCTTCTACCGAAGACGGAGTCGGCGGAAAGGATTAAGGACTACAGACCGATTGGCCTCTCGAACGTAATCTATCTCATTGTGGCAAAGGTGTTCGCGATCCGCCTCAACAGAGTTCTTGATCATATCGTCTTACCATTTCAGTCGGCATTTATTCCTGGGCGTCAGATTGGGGACAATATAGTGACAGCTTATGAGATTATATCGGATTGGAAACGAAGTGGCAAGAAGGCTTTGCTTTGGAAGGTGCATTTCGCCAAAGCATATGACACATTGGACCGGTGTTTTCTATGGGCTGCCCTTCATAGGAGGGATTTTTCGGATGTTTGGATCTCGTGGTTGAAGAGTTGTGTCACCACGGCATCTTTCTCGGTGTTGGTTAACGAGAGACCTGAGGGAGGTTTTTTCCAGCCGCAACGTGGGGTCAGATAGGGGCGCCCCTTGTCCCTATGGTTTTTGTCTTGGCTGCGGACGTTCTCGCTTACATGGTTGACATGGTAAAAGGGGGTGGTATTGTTTTAAGATACAGTTGTGGCAACTTGGTTATCCCTCTATTTCAATATACGGACGACACGATCTTATTCATTGAGGGTGGCAAGGTTTAGGCGGGTGGCATGTCCATCACTCTTGAGCTTTTTGGGGAGATGGCCGGATTGGAGCTGGATCTAAGTAAATCCACAGTTATCCTCTTTGGCTTGTCGGATGAGGAGGCGTGGGAGTCTAGTAGGGAGCAAGGCACATCGTGTGGTTCCCTTACGATTCGGTATCTTGGGCTTCCTTTAACATGCGATAGAATTAAGATATCGGATTGGCTTCTGGTGTTGGAGAAGGTGGAAAAGAAGCTAGTTGGCTTGAGGGCTTCTTTGTTATCACGTGGTGGCCGTTTGGTTTTGATCAAAGTGGTTCTCTTTGCGATTCTGGTGTTCTTTTTTTCCTCTCGCTTGTTGTCGGTGAGCATCAGACGACGTTTAGAGAGAATTATACGCAAATTCCTATGGAACACGTCAGGTCAGGATGGCCATGGCATGCACCTGGTGGATTGGGAAATCATTATTCAACTAAAGAAGCATGGTGGGCTTGTGATCAAGAGCTTGGAATCTTTCAATGAGGCTCTCTTGCTCAAATGGGTAAGCAGAATATGGGGTGAGGATATGGGTATGTGCTGTAATCTCCTGCGATGCCTCTATGGTACTTTTATGGCATAATCTGGATCGATTTGTCAGGGTCCTAATCAATCGCCTTTCTAGAAAGGGATTCTGAAGGTTATACCTTGCTTTCACGATTTGTTCAGGCCGGTTCTTGGGGATGGTGCCACTTTTGGGTTTTGGACAGATGACTGGACCGGGGAGGGGGGGGGGCTTGTGCAACCGTTTTCCCTGACTTTTTGCATTAGCTGCTGACTCTAATGCTAGGGTTTTAGAATGCTGGGACAATGGAAATTGGATGCTGACTTTCAGATCGTCTCCCTCAGACCAGAGATTGGAGGAGCTCCTTCGACTTTTGGACTCTCTTGGGCAGATGAGCAGACCCTCTTCTGGGATGGATCACTGGACTTGGAAGGCGACACCGTTCTCAGTTCGCAGTGCTTATGGTGCCATTTGCAGGCCTCCACCCTCGCTTTCGGACGTTTTGATTTGGGATTGTGACTTCATCTGGTCGCTTTGTCTTCCTGAAAGGATTTGTTTCTTCCTCTGGCTCTTTAGACGTAAACGTGTGTTGACTCGCGACCGCTGCGCCAAGTTGTTTCAGGGGAGTTCAAATACTTGTCCCTTGTGTGGCATGGACATTGAGACGTTGGAGCACCTCTTCTTCCGATGTCATATCTCTTCGGTGGTATGGTGTGAGGTGGGATTGGACTGGATCTGCACCTGCAACTTTGAGTCTTTTTGTTCTTCTTTTTTTGGTGCTCGTAATAAATAGAGAAGTGGGATCCTGGCTCCGGCAACATTGTTATGAGCCATCTGGTTAGCGCGTAATGATGTCCTTTTCTCTGGGCACCGTTTCTACTGTGAGAATGTGTGTTTACAGTAAAAGTTTTTTTCTTGAGTCTTGGCTTATGTAATTTGTTTTTTATATTTTTTTCTTATTTAATACATTGGGGTGGACACCATCGTCTGTTTCCCTCTTTTTTGGTCTAAAAAAATAAAAGTCATGTTGTTTGTTGATACATCTCAAGAAGAACATATGCCTATTTAACTCCTCCTTTCTTCCTTATTTGATTGAATCAGAGCATTTATCATCAAGTTGGGAGAAATAAGAACAAACATGCATCTCTTTTTTTGTTTGTTTTTTTATATTTAGCTCAAAACACTTTTTTTTGTAGCTGTTCACTTCCTCCACTTTTTTTGTCGGCTTCCTTTTTCTCTCGATCAGCCTTCTTTTTTTGTTTGTCCCCTTCCTTTCCAAATAAAAAATTTCCTTTTTTTCCTTCCAAATCAAAATTTTCCTTTTTTTCTGATAGGGACTTTCTTTTTTTCTTGCTTGGCCCTCTTTTCCCCATGCCTCTCTTTTTTTACTTGGTCTAACTCGTCGATACATATCAACATATAGAGATGGGATGGGGTTCTCCTCCTTCGAATATAGGGTTCCTTTGGGGAACCCATCTCTACTGTTGGGAAAAACACGAGAGGGATGTGGGAGCCTTGTGGTGGCGCACCACTTTTCGCGTGAAACAGAGGTCGTCGCCTAGATGGGGACTACATCACTTGTTTGTAGAAGACCCATCGCCGCCACCGCTGAATGTGACCTATCCTGTTTAGGTGTCGCTATTTGGAGTACGGGCGCTTGGAGTTCCGCTAGGAGAGTCGAGCTCCCTCTTTTTTTCACAATAAGGCTGTAAGATTGTGTGCGTAAGGGAGATGGGAGAGAGAGGCACTGCATGCGTTCCCGTGCACGATAGGAGATATCGAAGGTTGGAATTTGCACCGCCATGGGGATCTCCTGATCTCCAGAAGGTGCTTCACACATGTGTTGGTGTTTCTGGAGTCTCGATGTTGCCCCTCATCCCAATCGAGACGGAGACAAAGGTGCCAAATGGGCGTCCCCTTTGCTGGATGTTTTTGTTTTCAATGTCAGGAAGATGGGGCTTGGCTTGGACGTGGCGAGGGGATGCACCGCAAGCCCTCATTTGTTTTTTTCATCTCCAATGGTGGATCTATGCATGGAGATGGCATCGTGCTTGTTCTTCGGATTGGGTGTTTGGACCACCGGGACATTTAATTGACCACATGAGATTGCACCTTCAGTGATCTGTGTGCGTGCTGGATCTGAAGATTGTGCGCGCCTAGAGTCTCTTGATTTCGTGAGGCTCCTGATCTTGTTTGTGAATGTTCCCATTGCCATCAGAAACCATGGAGTCCGCGAACACGCCCTAGAATTAGGTTTTCAGGAACGCTGATTTTTTCTTGAACCTAACGATCTTTGAAACTTGCGCAGACATGCTTAACAAACCTTAAAATCCACATAACTTGAACAAGAACATGAACTTGAATGAACATGATCTCCATAACTTGTACAAAAATAAATTTCAAGAACAAAATTAGAACGTACCTCGAAAAATTCGAATCTTAGAATCAAACTGCTCTGATACCTTGTTGAAAATAAACGCGGAAGCAAAATCTATAATCAGAGACAAAAAACCTAACATAAACATCTTGGTTTTATGTGGAACCCTACTACGCGATGAGCGGGATGAAACCACAAGAGAATGTTTCTAGGGCCCGGTACCGTTTATTGCAATCTCTCATTGAGTAGAAGGGGTGTGAGGCTCCTTATATAATTCCATATACATACCGTTGTCACACATTTGTGTGCTTAAACCTGAATGTGGGGTAGTTGGATTTTGGAGAGATCCACTTACCCAACTATTACGTACTCCAACAGTCTCCAAGATTTTCACCAAAATATTCCTGACGTGGTAACTGATGGTATATGCATTGGCTTTCTCTAAGGCAGTGGATTTAGAGCTGTGATGGGCACAGTTCAAGTGCAGATTTCATCGAGTTATTCCTGATATGTTAGTTGATGGTATAGGCATTGGTCTGCTCTAAGGATGTTGATTTAGACCTGTGATGGGCACAGTTCAGGTGCAGCAAACTGACACCATCAACTTTGCATTTCATGATCTTTTTTAGGAAGAATTTCACATTCTTTCTGCTCAACTGTTTATAGAGATCTTTTATCTTTGGAGCGCATACATTGATTGGGTATATTGTTAGCCATAGTATGCGCATAGACTCTTGGTTTGGTTGATGAAAATTGATTGTTTGCACGCTATCTAGGCACTAGTATAGGAGAAAGGTAGTTGAAGGATATTCTTGTCTTTAGCCCTACTGATTTTTTTTTGTGCACTGAAAGACTTGTGCAATTTTTCCTATTTTCCTTGACAGCGAACTGACTGGTGCTATGCCAAGTTACATGATCCACTTCCTTATATTGCTTGCATAATAAGGATGTTATCTGTCTTATTTTTGGAATTTATTTTTATTGTACTTATTATTGTGGAATTTATTTATAGTTGAATTTATTGTAGAGACTAGTTCATGATATGAAACATGACTTAAGATATCACGATATATCGCCTATGTATAGGTATCGACGAGATGGAGGTATCAATATACATATGTATATTCTTTTTCAGGATATCGACCGATATCTCATGAGATATCGGTAATATATAGCAATATCGAGCCATATCAGTAGGGTGTGGTGCGACATGATCCTACTTATTTGAGGGAAAATGCTTGGTTGTTGTTCTTTATATTTGAATTAATTGAAGATACTATTTTGTGATACGAGAAAGAGTCATAATTTAGAATTAAGAAAAAAAATGCTAGTTATAAGAAAAAAAATGCTATTATACTTTGTATTCGAATTCTCTGCAATAGTGTTGTAAAGATGTAAGAAACCCAGTCTCTTGCGAGAATTCTCTGCATAATTGTGACGTCTGCGTCCGCGGATCCGGGATATCCATTTTGACATCACTCGTAGTATCATGTTCGCTAGAGATCGAATCATGGTACTAAGACTGAGGGAAAATTTTTCACGTTTCAAATTGCATTCACATTTAACTAACAAGCCAAAAAATCAACAATGTATCGCCAATTTATATTGCGTTAATTTTCATATAAATTTAAATGTAACAAAAGAAACTACATTATGTACACGTATCCTAATTTGTAGCAGAAGAGAAAGAAAATCATTTATAATACCCTGAACAAAAACTATCACATGTGTACCTGTCGAGAGTGACTGCAGAAGCTCAAGTTCAGCTGTCGGACTATTGCGATGCAGGTACTTATTCTGCAATCCATGCATTAGGGAGAAACAAATATCAACAAAAGTTGAACACAATCTGATTAATTAAAAAATAACAGGTAATTTAGTGGCTCCAAAAGAAAGCAAGTAGATAGGATTTGACAATTAAATTTAATGAGCTACTTGCTTGGAAATTTATTTTCAAATTATTCTGTATGTGAATCCTCGAACTTACTCGTCCTATCTCAAATACCCATATTTAACATTTTCATATATTGATTATATGATCCATATTTAAGGTATCACCCTTGTAGTAATTATAATTCATGTTTGGTCGATCTTAGTAATATGGATGGTGAGTCTCTATTCTGATCTTTGTCTTTGCCTAATCTCTCGGGCTTAGTGAATAGTCTGTGGTCTTGGTCTGAGTGTGACCTCACACTATGACTCTAAGACGTGAATAATGCCTTAGGGTTGGGGGCCTCCGTAGGCATGCGGTGGAATGTAATGCATGCTACCTAAGTTCCCTACATGTCTACTAGCTTAGTCTAACAACCGTTGCCTTAAGTATAAAATGGTATAAGATTTCCCTTCATCCCCATCTTATTTCATGTCTCAATGATTCATTAATTCTTTGATAATTAAAAAAACTTATAATGATCGAGGTGATCTAGATCTTTTTCCGCTGTTTATGAGTCATCTGGATGGATCTTAGTAAGAATAGATGTTATATCTCATGTTCTAATTCTTTTATATTAAATTTCTCAAGCTCAGTGGATCATCTGTAGTCTTGGTTTATGCGAGATCTCACACTATGACTCTAAGGCAGTAAGGAAGCCTTAGGGTTGGGGTGCCTCCGTAG
Source organism: Ottelia alismoides (assembly GCA_037367405.1). Taxonomy (NCBI): domain Eukaryota; kingdom Viridiplantae; phylum Streptophyta; class Magnoliopsida; order Alismatales; family Hydrocharitaceae; genus Ottelia; species Ottelia alismoides. Next base: position 625,227 of record JAZKJV010001223.1, read on the forward strand.
GCATGCGGTGGGGTAGAATGCATCTTAATCAAGTTCTCAACACGTCTACTAGCTCCTTTGACAACCGTAGGAGTACCTCTAAGTCTGTTAAGGCCAATTTCTCATAATATGATATTTTCTCTTTACTAGGCCCTATTGGCGGAACATTAATTAGCTCAACTGTAACCAATCTCAATTGTAACCAATCTCAACTATTGTGAACCCCTCAGGATCCGGGTACCCGTTTACGACGCATTTCGCAATATTCCATTCACATTAGATCGCAGAAATTGTAGAAAAACAGGGAAAATTTTTCGCGCAATGATGACATTCATTTCCAACACATAACCACAAGTAAAAGAGACAAATGACACCAAAATTTCTTTTCATTAATATTTATATCAATTTACAACATGTACAAGGATCTTCCATTTTACAACATATATCCCAAAGTGTGATACAAAAGAGATAGCATATCTGAACAAAAACTGAGACAAAGTAATTCATACCGTCTAGTGTATACTCTGTCTCCAGGAAGCATGTATAGCTACTGAGCTGCTACTAAACTGCAGGCTGTTTACCTGCCAAACACGTTAGGAAAGAAGAGGCGTCAGCAATTGCTGGTACCTCCCAAAAACTTATAAAAATAACTAGACATTTAATATGTGCAAAAGCAAGCAACTAGAAAGGTGGAAAGTAAAGTTTACATCTACTTGCGTAAATAAAAAGGTTTTTCAGGCCATGGCCTTAAATTTCGCCGAAATTCGGCCGAATTTCGGTTTCGGCAGGTGACCGAAATTCGACCGAAATGGCTATATCGGTCGAATTTTGGGGGGGTCTAGTTCAAAAAGCCACCGAAATGACCGAAATTTCGGTCGAATTTCGACCGAAATTCGATCGAAATTTCGTTTCGGTCCCTCACCGAAACGAAATCGAAATCCGACTTTTAAGGCCTTGTTTCAGGCTATTTGTAAGCGTCTCAATTGTTTGTCCCATAACCCAACATTTCCCACATGTGACATATTTATATAGTAGTTGAGTATTCATGAGTGTATGAGTGTAAGCACATATATCATTTTCTTCAGAGATCACGTTGGTGAGTGATAATGGAAAAATTGAGATTGGAAAGATCTCTTAATTTATTTAAATTCTTAGATAGAGAGAATAGTCATTTCCTACTAATCCCAACTTTTGATCGTACTTTCTCCAATTCTTAACTTCAATTGTTTCAAATATAACTCCAGATGATGTAGATATAGATATGGAAGATCTAGATATAGAATCGCCAAGTCTGTTGACGAAGTAAACTCAAGCGGTGAAGAAGCCTACAAATGGCTCTTCCGTCTCGCCCTCTAATTGGAAGCGCGGTCCAATAGAGGGATAGGTCCACTCCCAAACTACGCCACTGAGACGGGTGAGAGAGACTCCCTAGAAAAGTCGCTCTAGAAACCTGCCCGACTAGTACAGGCGAACGAGCTCGTACGAAAAACTGAAAACCAAGGATCCCCCGCCTGGGTATCCTAAAAGACAGGGTCAGCGGAACTGGTCTAATAGTCTGGATCCCAACGAGGCGTAAAAACACTGCGAGCTCGCGTAAAAACCGAAAAGGGACTGGGATCCTAGACCCGCGCATTAAGCGACCGCTGCCCTAACTGGACTTCCTTTCCTCCCGCCCAGTTGAGGGCCACCGCGCCCTCGCACGGTCAGGTGTAAAGGTCACCATGACCGGTACTTATTAATCAACAACCATCCTGGATTCCCAAAATTTGTCATATGCCTGACTACTCAATTCTTTATCAATCCTTTTAATAATTTGCGGTACATATCTAGGTACTTTGTTGACAACTTTATTTAATAATGATTGATAATAGTGATTTATTCCTAAAGGATTGATCATAAAGGTTTACGATCTTTGATCACATATTTCATTATACATGTATATACATATACTTGAAATTTTAAGATTAAAAGTTATTTATGGAAAAGCATATACATCAAAGGGATGCATATCATGTATTTATTGTAAACGAACAGTAGCCTTCTCTACATATCTAAATTAAATAAATTTCAATTTTCAAGATTCATTTATATTTGTGCTATAATATTCGTCTAATGACTTCTTCCTCCATATGGTAACCTTAATAGGGCTTTACAAGTTTTAAGAATAAATTTTCAATATGTGGACATTCGTATACTGTGTATTTTCTCCTTACCTGTTCAAATTTCGATTAAATCATAAGAAAGGTTGCAGATCTTGAGTAGTCCTGATATTTCAAAAAAATGCAAAAGATGAATCATGTAAAATTTGAGACAAATCATTTATATCTATATCTATGTATCCCCTTTTTAATTCTTAAGTTAATATCCATGCCACTTAGCTGCCTATAATTGAGTATAGACAATATTTACAATATTTACTACTGTTCTTCCTAATAAACAAGTCAACTTTTTTTTGATCACATATATAAATATCAATGTATCCCCTTTTAATTCTTAAGTTGATATCATATAAAGCCTAATAAACAAGTCAACTTTTTGAACAATAATTACTGCTGCAATACCATTGAAATTAACAATATTTACTACTGTACTCTTGAAATTTATAATATTTCTTACTGTACCCTTGAAATTGATAATATTTACTGTAGTAGTCCTCTTAAAATTCCTCTTTCTTCTTGTCTTAAAAACTGTATCTTATTAACCAAATGCAAGGGAGTGTGAGAACATGTCTAATGTCTATATCAATATCTGATGAATGTGAATTTGATGCCTACTGAATAATTTGGTTATTAACCTGATATCATCAACTTTTATATCTCATGACCAAATATGCATTTGATTGTTATTATAAACAGTTGGAGAGTAACTTTATTTACATGTCCACATGTATACTAAAAAAATATAGATATATATATACATATATCAAAGTGTAGTTAGCATCAAGATAGAGAGGATATGTTCATACATGACAGCAAAAGAAGGGATGGGGATTGTACCTATTTGATCCTTCAATTTGAAGATCTTGCATGCATGTGGATATTGGTTGAGTCAGAGGCTCCAACTGCAGATTGAGAGCAGTTTCAGGGGAGAAATTTGATGGTGAATACAGTAGCAACTGCCTCTTGTGGTTGGCAGTTGTTGGAGAGGCAACAGCCCAGTTGTTGTAGATGTAACCACAGTTGTGATTGCAGATGAATGCCTGGACAACATTTAATTGTAGGAAAAAAATTGAATGGGAAGGGGGCTTAAGATATGGAAGGATTTGGGGGAGAATGGAGAAGAAACCAAGAAGAGAATAAGGGGAGAAGAATTGTACTTGGAAAGATTGCTCCAACTTGGAAAGGATCCAATCATGCAGCAAGAATCTCCAGCTGCAGGTGACTTCCAGCAAGAAGGAAGGCTGGAATGTGATCTCTCTCGGTGGAATTTTGAGAGCCAAATGAAGGAAAGGGGGTTGGTATAAATAAGGAAGATGATGTCTTTTAATGTTGACAAGTGGAAGGTCATAAGGCCAAGTGGAAAGAAGGTTAATTCAAATGGAAAGGAGAGGAAAGAGAGCCTATACGGCTGTCCTGGTTCTGCTACTGTAGCAGAGAGGAATTTTTTTTATTTCATTTATTTGAAATGTTAAAATACTACCGTATTCACGCCTCGGACCTCGGATTTCGACGTAAAATATCTCGATTTGATCGTCTTTCAACGACGATCAAAATGAGTATAATATTGATATACTTTCGATCGAGTTTTGAATATCGAATACGGCTTTTGTTTAAGACTAAATTTTACGATTTAAAAATATTAAATGACCTCCGATTGACGAACGGTCGATTCCGTTGGTCTCGTGTCGTCGAAACGGATCTAATGATGGTCTCGGTTCGTTTTGCGGTTTCCGAATTTGCGTCGCGGCTCTTTCACGGCGCGCATTATGAAGCGACCTATATTTGGTCGATTTCGCCCGAACGACTTTTGATTCAAGATAAATTGATCATTTTATGTTAGTTTGGCATTGACCAACAACTTTATTGGATTAATCAGACCCAAATCGGGTCGAGTTCGGGTTTACGCGTATCCTGGATGTTACAATTATAAAAACCTCAAAGGGAGTCTCGTCCTCGAGACTCGAGTTAAGGTTATTAGGTGTCTTGTTTGATTTCTTATGGTCATAAAAACCTCAAAGGGTTTGGAACCCATAAAAACCTCAAAGAGAAACCAAGCCATATATTTGAACAAATATTTTATTACAAAAGCTTGCTTCGGTTATTACCTGAGAAAAGCTGCGGGTATCGTGCCCGCATGTCGGCTTCGGTCTCCCACGTCGCCTCTTTGACGCCGTGTCGTTGCCACAAAACCTTAACCAATGAAATCTTTTTGCTGCGAAGCATCTTCACAACATGATCAAGTATCTGGACTGGCTTCTCCTCATAAGTCAGATCTGGCTCTACGTCAAGATTTTCGTAACTGATGACGTGCCGAGGATTGTGGACATACTTTCTCAGGTTGGATACATGGAAGACATCATGAATAGCTGATAGATGTGGAGGAAGAGCTACTCGGTATGCAACCTTTACCACACAAGCAAGAATCTCGAACGGTCCAACATATCGTGACGCCAACTTGCCACGAACACCGAATCTCTACACTCCTTTCATGGGAGATACACGGAGAAATACCCAATTTTCAACCTATTATTTATAGGAATGTCGTTAGTATGAGATTAAGTTAATTTTGTAAATAAGGAAGAGAAGAAGATTGGATACCTGGAATTCCAAATCTCTTCTCCGACGGTCTGCATAACTCTTTTGGCGACTCTGTGCTGTCAGAAGCGTCCGTCTCACAAGATCAACAGCTCTCGCGGTCTCCTCCAAGAGATCCACGGAGTAAAGAGCATGATCACCTACCTCACGCCAACTGAGAGGTGTGAGACATCTCCGCCCGTATAGGGCTTCGAATGGTGCCATGCCAATACTGGAGTGATAACTGTTGTTGTACGTGAATTCTACCAAAGGCAAATGGTCCTTCCAGGACCCTTTCCACTCCAAAGTGCATGCGCGAAGTAGATCCTCAAGCGTCTGAATGGTGCGCTCACTCTGCCCGTCTGTCTGCGGATGATAAGCAGAACTCATCTTCAGCTCTGTCTGTAGTGCTGACATGAACTGATGCCAATAATGAGATGTAAATCTCGAATCCCTGTCAGACACCACCTCTCGTGGTATACCATGCAGCCTGATAATGTTCTGCACATAGAGCTTGGCAAACCTGGATGGAGTATAAGTCGTGTTGACAGGTATGAAATGAGCTGACTTGGTCGACCTATCAACAACGACCCAAATGGAATCATGGCCTCCTGGCGTCTTCGGCAATCCTGTGACAAAATCCATAGAAATGCTCTCCCATTTCCACTCAGGAATGGGGAGAGACTGCAGTAATCCTGGCGGTCTCCTGTGCTCAGCCTTGACCATCTGACAGGTCATGCATCTGCTAACATGTAGCGTCACATCGCGCTTCATTCCATCCCACCAGAAATGTCGACGCAGATCACAATACATCTTCGTACTGCCTGGATGGATAGATAACCGTGAACTGTGTGCCTCATCGAGAATTTCTTTGCGAAGCTGCTTGTCATTGGGTACAATGACCCGCTCTGCCTTCCATAAAATAGACTCTGCTACGACAAAATCATCAACTTCGTCCTTGACAGCGCGCATGTATCTATCATGAATCCAAGGATCGGTGTTCTGGCCTTCTACAATACGATCCCAAAGGCTGCTGTATCGAGGAGGCACGGCGGTAGAAATGGATGCGCTCTCCTGAGGATGCCAATCGCTCAAAGCTGCAAGCGTATCCCACGTGTATAGCCAGTTCGCCGTACTCTCTGTATGCGCTCTCCTGCTAAGTGCATCAACCACCACATTTCCCTTACCGGGATGGTAAGAGATTATGCAATCATAATCCTTCAGCAATTCGAGCCATTTGCGCTGTCTCATGTTCAACTCCTTCTGATCAAAGATGTACTTCAGACTCTTGTGATCCGTGAAAATCTCGAAGTTCACCCCATATAGATAGTGGCGCCAGATCTTCAAGGCAAAGACAACTGCCGCCAACTCCAAGTCATGTGTGGGGTAGTTTCGCTCGTGCGGTCTCAACTGCCGTGATGCGTAAGCAATCACCTGTCCTCTCTGCATCAACACTGCTCCTAGACCTTCTCCAGATGCATCTGTGTATACTGCATAGTCCTGAGTGCCTGAAGGAAGAGCGAGAATAGGCGCTGTAGTCAACCTCTCCTTCAGTGTCTGGAAGGCCTGCTCCCATGAATCGTTCCAAATGAATGGAACTCCCTTCTGCATCAACCGCGTCAGAGGGCGAACAATGCGAGAAAATCTGTTGACGAAGCGTCTGTAATAACCTGCTAGTCCAAGGAAGCTCCGAATCTGCGTGACAGTCTTGGGCTGCTCCCAGGACATGACTGCATCCATCTTCGCATGATCAACTGCAATGCCTGCTCCAGAAATGATATGCCCGAGAAATGAGACCTAGGATAAACAGAACTCGCACTTGCTCAACTTGGTATATAGCTTGTGCTCCCGCAATGTGTCCAAAACAATCCGTAGATCATTTGCATGATCCCATTCATTCCGTGAGTAGATGAGCACATCATCGATGAACACCACTACAAACTTGTCCAAGTATGGACGGAAGATCCTGTTCATCATATCCATGAAAACCGCAGGTGCATTGGTGAGCCCAAACGGCATCACCACAAACTCGTAATGTCCATAACGAGTCCTGAAGGCTGTCTTCGGAACATCTGACTCACGAATCCTCAACTGATGGTAGCCTGAGCGAAGATCGATCTTCGAGAAAACCGAAGATCCCTGTAGCTGGTCAAACAAATCATCGATACGTGGCAAAGGATAACGGTTCTTCACCGTTCTCTTGTTCAGCTGCCTGTAATCGATGCACAGTCTCATGGATCCATCCTTTTTCTTAACAAATAGAACCGGAGCACCCCAAGGTGAAGTGCTCGGCCTCACGATTCCCAAGTCAAGCAACTCCTGCAACTGCACCTTCAACTCCCTCAACTCGGCTGGTGCCATGCGATATGGTGCCATAGAGATCGGCTGTGTATCTGGCAGCAAAGTGATCTCGAACTCGATCTCTCTCTCAGGAGGTAATCCTGGTAGCTCATCAGGAAACACGTCAGGGTATTCTGAGACTACTCGGATGTCCTGTGTCAAATATACTCCATGGTGGAGTCATGCAAAGTACCCTCAAAAGTAAACTCGGGTAGATCAGGAATCCTGAAGACAATTTTTTCCTAAATCAATCAACCAGTGCATGATGAGCGGATAACCAATCCACGCCCAAAATCAGGTCGAACTCATCAAGCTGCAGAAGTAGACAATTTGCGATCATCTCGTGACCGCCAATCAGTATGGGCTAGTGCCTGACGATCAGTGAAATAATGAATAACTGGCCACCTGGCCCTCGGATGTGATATGGAGAAGAGAGAGTCTCTGCGACTCTACCTAAAGAAGCAAGTAGCCTCGAAGCAAGAAAAGAGTGTCGCACCAGAATCAAATAAGACATGGAAAGGTCGGCCCAAAACTGAGACCATACCTTTCACCTCGGTGGCGGCTGAACGTGCCTGCTCCTCAGTAACTGCGTGTATCTGCCCCTGCCTGGCTGGTGGCTCACCAGAAACCTGTGGGCACTGTGAGCGATAGTGCCCCCACTCGTGACATCGATAGCATCTGACTAGCCTGGTAGGTGGAGTGGCGGTGTCTGTGCTTCGGGCTGGTCCTGCAGGTGGTCTATCTGCTCGCTGCGACCCAGATGGTCGAGCAGAGTCTGTGCCACGTCCGACGAGTGCTCTTCCTAGAGTAGTCGATGGAGAAGAGCGAGCACTGCCTGTGAAGGACGAACCTGTAGGTCGGAATCGTCTGTCTGACCTCTGCTGCTGAAACGGTCGACGTATCGGTCCAAAAGATCGTCGCGGTCTAGGCGCTGCTCCAGACAAGCTCCCTAAACGTCTCCCCCTGATGTCCTCGAACTTCTCCGCAGCATCGGTAGCCTCGGAGATAGAAGTGATTTGTAGTCCAGCCAGCTTCTGCTGTACCTCCTCTCGCATGCCGCCAATGAACTTTTCCAGATTCTCCTCTGGAAATGCGCCAGCTGCTCGTGTATGTCGTGACAGCTCTGTGTATCGGATAAAGTAATCTCTGGCGGTCATGTGTCCCTGACGAAGCTCTGCAAATAGTCGGCGCTGAGACTCCTTCCACTTCGCAGAAAAGAAGTGGGCTCTGAACTTCGTCTCGAAATCATCCCATGTAGGCTCTCGGCCTAACTCAGACACTACTGCATCCCACCATCTCTCAGCAAAATCTGTCAATGAATACTCCATGAAGGATAGCCACGTGTCTCGTGGCGCGCGAATCATCCTGAGCACCTTCGTCATCCGCTTCAGCCACTGCTCAGCAACATCTGGTGTACCTGTACCCTCAAACAAGGGTATGTTGGCGCGCTGGTAGGATGTGAAAATGGACTGGTGCCTGTGAATAGCTGAGTACTCGAGTGCACCCTCGTCAGCAAAGTCAACAGGGTCCTGCTCCCTGTCTAAGTCTGCATCCTCCTCAGCTCCATGCTCTGGTGCCTCCTCAAGTGGATCATCGGGATGAGGCTGCTCTACCTCAACGGACTGGTACTGGTCCTGTCGTATCCCATCCTGGGATGGATGGTACGTGAAATCTGACAGGTCCTCAAACCTCATCTCTATATCTGTCTGCCTGTCGGCAATCTCAGTCTGCTGGGCCAAAATCTGCTCCTGCTGACCTCGCATGGCAGCCTGCTGCTGCTGGAGGTCGGTGAGGGCAGTCAGTATGCGTGTCAACTGGTCACCCGTCTCCTGACCAGGTCGAGATGCCATGGCTCTGCATGAGAACCATAATTAGTCATAAAAATGCCCTAGACAGATACTTAAATTCTTTTCTCTTTTTGGGATATAATATGAAAATTAATGAAATTGGTGGCATATGTGGTTATGGAATATGAATGTCATATTTCCCTTCTCGAACTCACGACAAGTTGGAAGACTGTCGCTATTCGAGAAATTAATGTGATCGGAATTGAAATACTACGAATGTGCGTATTGGGGTACCACTGCTCTGATACCAAATTGTGAACCCCTCAGGATCCGGGTACCCGTTTATGACGCATTTCGCAATATTCCATTCACATTAGATCGCAGAAGTTGTAGAAAAACAGGGAAAATTTTTCGCGCAATGATGACATTCATTTCCAACACATAACCACAAGTAAAAGAGACAAATGACACCAAAATTTCTTTTCATTAATATTCATATTAATTTACAACATGTACAAGGATCTTCCATCTTACAACATATATCCCAAAGTGTGATACAAAAGAAATAGCATATCTGAACAAAAACTGAGACAAAGTAATTCATACCGTCTAGTGTATACTCTGTCTCCAGGAAGCATGTATAGCTACTGAGCTGCTACTAAACTGCATGCTGTTTACCTGCCAAACACGTTAGGAAAGAAGAGGCGTCAGCAATTGCTGGTACCTCCCAAAAACTTATAAAAATAATTAGACATTTAATATGTGCAAAAGCAAGCAAGTAGAAATGTGGAAAGTAAAGTTTACATCTACTTGCGTAAATAAAAAGGTTTTTCAGGCTATTTGTAAGCGTCTCAATTGTTTGTCCCATAACCCAACATTTCCCACATGTGACATATTTATATAGTAGTTGAGTATTCATGAGTGTATGAGTGTAAACACATATATCATTTTCTTCAGAGATCACTTTGGTGAGTGATAATGGAAAAATTGAGATTGGAAAGATCTCTTAATTTATTTAAATTCTTAGATAGAGAGAATAATCATTTCCTACTAATCCCAACTTTTGATCGTACTTTCTCCAATTCTTAACTTCAATTGTTTCAGATATAACACCAGATGATGTAGATATAGATATGGATGATCTAGTTATAGAATCGCCAAGTCTGTTGGCGAAGTAAACTCAAGCGGTGAAGAAGCCTACAAATGGCTCTTCCGTCTCGCCCTCTAATTGGAAGTGCGGTCCAATAGAGGGATAGGTCTACTCCCAAACTACGCCACTGAGACAGGTGAGAGAGACTCCCTAGAAAAGTCGCTCTAGAAACCTGCCCGACTAGTACAGGCGAACGAGCTCGTACGAAAAACTGAAAACCAAGGATCCCCCGCTTGGGTATCCTAAAAGACAGGGTCAACGGAACTGGTCTAATAGTCTGGTTCCAACGAGGCGTAAAAACACTGCGAGCTCGCGTAAAAACCGAAAAGGGACTGCGATCCTAGACCCGCGCATTAAGCGGCCGCTGCCCTAACTGGACTTCCTTTCCTCCCGCCCAGTTGAGGGCCACCGCGCCCTCGCACGGTCAGGTGTAAAGGTCACCATGACCAGCACTTATTAATCAACAACCATCCTGGATAACCAAAATTTGTCATATGCCTGACTACTCAATTCTTTATCAATCCTTTTAATAATTTGCGGTACATATCTAGGTACTTTGTTGACAACTTTATTTAATAATGATCGATAATAGTGATTTATTCCTAAAGGATTGATCATAAGGGTTTACGATCTTTGATCACATATTTCATTATACATGTATATACATATACTTGAAATTTTGAGAATAAAAGTTATTTATGGAAAAGCATATACATCAAAGGGATGCATATCATGTATTTATTGTAAACGAACAGTAGCCTTCTCTACATATCTAGATTAAATAAATTTCAATTTTCAAGATTCATTTATATTTGTGCTATAATATTCGTCTAATGACTTCTTCCTCCATATGGTAACCTTAATAGGGCTTTACAAGTTTTAAGAATAAATTTTCATTATGTGGACATTCGTATACTGTGTATTTTCTCCTTACCTGTTCAAATTTCGATTAAATCATAAGAAAGGTTGCAGATCTTGAGTAGTCCTGATATTTCAAAAATGCAAAAGATGAATCATGTAAAATTTGAGACAAATCATTTATATCTATATCTATGTATCCCCTTTTAAATTCTTAAGTTAATATCCATGCCACTTAGCTGCCTATAATTGAGTATAGACAATATTTACAATATTTACTACTGTTCTTCCTAATAAACAAGTCAACTTTTTTTTGATCACATATATAAATATTAATGTATCCCCTTTTAATTCTTAAGTTGATATCATATAAAGCCTAATAAACAAGTCAACTTTTTGAACAATAATTACTGCTGCAATAACATTGAAATTAGCAATATTTACTACTGTACTCTTGAAATTTATAATATTTCTTACTGTACCCTTGAAATTGATAATATTTACTGTAGCAGTCCTCTTAAAATTCCTTTTTCTTCTTGTCTTAAAAACTGTATCTTATTAACCAAATGCAAGGGAGTGTGAGAACATGTCTAATGTCTATATCAATATCTGAAGAATGTGAATTTGATGCCTACTGAATAATTTGGTATTGACCTGACGGCATCAACTTTTATATCTCATGACCAAATATGCATTTGATTGTTATTATAAACAGTTGGAGAGTAACTTTTCTTACATGTCCACATGTATACTAAAAAAATATAGATATATATATATATATATATATACATATATCAAAGTGTAGTTAGCATCAAGATATAGAGGATATGTTCATGCATGGCAGCAAAAGAAGGGATGGGGATTGTACCTATTTGATCCTTCAATTTGAAGATCTTGCATGCATGTGGAAATTGGTTGAGTCAGAGGCTCCAACTGCAGATTGAGAGCAGTTTCATGGGAGAAATTTGATGGCGAATACAGCAGCAACTGCCTCTTGTGGTTGGCAGTTGTTGGAGAGGCAGCAGCCCAGTTGTTGTAGATGTAACCACAGTTGTGATTGCAGATGAATGCCTGGACAACAATTAATTGTAGGAAAAAAATTGAAAGGGAAGGGGACTTAAGATATGGAAGGATTTGGGGGAGAATGGAGAAGAAACCAAGAAGAGAATAAGGGGAGAAGAATTGTACTTGGAAAGATTGCTCCAACTTGGAAAGGATCCAATCATGCAGCAAGAATCTCCAGCTGCAGGTGACTTCCAGCAAGAAGGAAGGCTGGAATGTGATCTCTCTCGGTGGAATTTTGAGAGCCAAATGAAGGAAAGGGGGTTGGTATAAGTAAGGAAGATGATGTCTTTTAATGTTGACAAGTGGAAGGTCATAAGGCCAAGTGGAAAGAAGGTTAATTCAAATGGAAAGGAGAGGAAAGAGAGCCTATACGGCTGTCCTGGTTCTGCTACTGTAGCAGAGAGGAATTTTTTTTATTTCATTTATTTGAAATGTTAAAATACTACCGTATTCACGCCTCGGACCTCGGATTTCGACGTGAAATATCTCGATTTGATCGTCTTTCAACGACGATCAAAAAGAGTATAATGTTGATATACTTTCGGTCGAGTTTTGAATATCTGAAATTTTCGAATACGGCTTTTGTTTAAGACTAAATTTTACGATTTAAAAATATCAAACGACCTCCGATTGACGAACGGTCGATTCCGTTGGTCTCGTGTCGTCGAATCGGATCTAATGATGGTCTCGGTTTGTTTTGCGGTTTCCGAATTTGCATCGCGGATTTTTCACGGCGCGCATTACGAAGCGACCAATTTTTGGTCGATTTCGTCCGAACAACTTTTGATTCAAGATAAATTGATCATTTTAGGTTGGTTGGCATTGACCAACAACTTTATTGGGTTAATCGGACCCAAATCGGGTCGAGTTCGGGTTTACGCGGATCCCGGATGTTACAACTATAACCAACTCTCAAGAACAGTAACCAAAACTCAATCGGTGAGGAAGCCTCCGAAGAGACCTTTTTTTCTTGCCCACCCAATGGAAGTGCGGTCCAGGAGAGAGTTAGGTCTACTCTAGAACTACATCCGTGAGACGTGGGAGAGACTTTCTGGAACAGGTTACTCCAAAAATGGGCCCGACCGTACAGGCAAACAAGCTCGAAAAATAAAAAACGAGGCCCCTCTAGCCTATGCATCCTAAAGAGCACATGGTCAACGGAACTGGTTAGAAAGAAAATATGTGGATCCCAAAGAGGCGTAAAACTGCGAGCTCTCGCGAAAATTGAGAAAAAGACTGGGATCCGAGACCTGTGCACTAAGCTCTCGTTACCCTAACTGGGCTTCCGTTCTCCTACCCAGCTGAGGGTCACCGCACCCTCGCACAGTTAGGTATAAGGGTCACCATGACTGGCACTCTTAATTATCAGTCATCACTGATTCACGATCACTGACTTGATTCCTCATCCTTTTTCTATCCTTTCTGTAGTTGACTGTACGGATCTCGGTTTGCTGTCAATAATTCTATTAATAGTGATCCATAGTTAGTAGAGTATACTTAAAGAATTATTTCATGACGATGATCGGTCTTTGTGGTCACATGTTATCATTTCTAGAATTTTGATATTATCATCCATTCATTGGATCGGGATCTAAGTTTAATTTAATGCATCAATTTTCAAACTTTTCTTATTTAACTCTTAATTTAGTGGCATGTTTTATTGATCGAAATTTTAGAAGCCCCTTGTATGAAAATACCCCACTGTTCTCATTTTTCAAATCATGAGATTAAAAATTAGTTTATTAGATCTAGATTCATGTTTACATAATGCAAAATTTCTATTTTTTTTAATTTAGTCATGAGATTAAGTGTTACTCATTTAAATCTAAAATTTGTCTCAACTTGCGTGCTAATTCATCCTCAAGTCTCTTATTTTTTTCCATGTGATCATTGCCTAATTGGATCTCTTAAAACTTGATTTCATTGTGTACAACTCACCCTTATTTTCTCCTCATTCCACATGAGATCATTAGCTATGTGTTCTGAAGTTATACTTAATTTGCCTGCTAACCCCCAATTTCTCAACATTTCATTCCTAGATCAAAGGCTTAGAATTGATCTTGGATTAATCTTTGTATTCTCAATCAATGTTATTGGCAACAATAACATGCATGCTAAAAACTTCAACTTTCAAATCTTTAAACTCTAAGATCATGAGTTGTAGAATTAGTCTGAATTTAGTACTCATTTCACTGGTTAATGACTTTTGAACAGTCACAAATCTCATACAAAAATCCTCAATTTCATCTTTTAAAATGTGAACTCGGGCGTAAAAAAATTGATTTGAATTTGGAGTGATTTTTATAAATTTGTGAATTGTGACTTTTGAGCAGCATCAACTTATGAAAAAACCCCCAATTTGGATCATATTTGAAACATGGAAATTTGCATGTTATTTTTTCCCCAAATCATCATATTTCATATATAAAATATGTAACTATCAATATTACGAAATTAAGCTCCAATGATATGCAAATTACTCTCTTATGTCCTTAACATTTTTAAAATGAAATCAGACCATAACATTGTTCTGAAATTGGGTGAAATGCATGCAAATCATCATCAATTTATCACCTTTTATGCATGCAAACCGGAATGTTTATGGGTCTGATCTTAGGTCCAGTTGTATTTAGAATTTAGGAGCATACAATTTTGTTGATGGTCTGAAATTTAGATTTATGTTTGGAAGTCGCTCCCAAACTATCATCATTTAATTAAGAAAATTGCAGCATGTGATGGTCTGATTTTTGTACAAAAATCTTGCAAATCATCATCAGTTTATCACAATTTGAGCATGAAACCTCTGGTTATTTGTGGTCTGATTTTTAGACTTAAATCATGCCATTTTATCCACCAATTCTCTCACTTTTAAGGCATGTACAGTACGTAATAGAGGTCTGATTTTGGATCCTAATACATACAAATCACTCCAAATTTCTTAGATTTTTCATCATAAATTTTGGGCATATGCAATGGTTTGATATTAGGTCTAATTATATGCAATTCAACCCCAAATTCATCACATTTCATCAAGAAATCAAGTATAACATTGGTCTGAAGTTGAATCTAAAAACATGCATGGACGGCAGCAAGAGAGGGGGGAGAGTGTACCTTTGATCTCCAAGCATTGGAGATCAAATTGCATGCAATTGTTGCTTGAATTTTTAAGCAGCTGGGTGGCTTGATCCAAGGGGAGCACTAGCTCCAAATGCATCACCTACAGGCTACAACTGCAAGAAGCAGCAGCTATGGCTGCTATGGGCTGCAGTTTGCAGCTGCTGGAGAAGTCAGTAACAGCAATTGCTTGGTGCTCAGGAGCAGCTGCTCCATTGGCTTCGGTGCAACAGCTGCAAGGGCCTTTCAGCTGCTGGAACTGGGCAGCAATTGGCTGTAGGGGAGCAGCACAAGAGTTTGGGAAAGAGTTGCAATAGGAGGGTTGGAAGCTCCAATTTGTTGTTGCACAGCTGCTCTCCAGGAGCTGTGGAAATAAAGAGGAGAGGGGCTTGGGGCTCCTCTCTAGGTTGGGATTTAGAAGAGAAAATAATGAAAAAGAGGGGAGGGGGTGTGGTGTTATATAACAAGAGAAGAGGGGCTTTGTGCGATGACATGTGGAAAAGAAGAGATGCCAAATGGAGGGCAATGGGACAACAGCTGCTGTTCTGAATTTGAAAAAAAAAGTTATAATTTTTAAGTCTTTATCTCTCTCCTCTCTTATTTAGAATACCGAAGTCGTCCGCATTCGCACCTCGAATCTCGGATTTAGATGTACAAGAGCTCGTTTTGATCGTCTCTGAATGACGATCGAAATGAGTATAAAATTATATACTTCGGATCGTAGATGAATTCCCGAAATTTCCGAGATATGGTCTTGGTTTGCGACTAAATCTTGTGATTTTAAATTATCAAACAGCCTCCGATCGGCGAACGGTCGAGTTCGTTGGTCTTATTTGTCGAATCGAATTTTATGGTGGTCTCGGTTTGTTTTGCGGTTCGGATTTCGCGTCGTGGCTTTTTCTGATGGCACACAATACGATGCTATCGACTTTTGGTTGATTGCAACCGAACGATTTTCGGTCTGCGATCCGTAGATCGATTTTGGTTTATTCAACATTAATTCAATATTAATTGATCATGTAGACCCTTAATTGGATCGGTTTCATCTCATTCGGATCCAGGTGTCTCAATAATAGAAACTAAAATGATGCTTTTAAAACTCCTCAAAGCTTCTATTTTCCTTGGAGAAATTCCTATTGATCATCTTTCTGTCTTATTTCTTGTCTGTGCTTTAGAACACAAAGTACTTTTTTTTACAAACAACTGAAAATAGGTTGACATGAAATCTCATCCACATCCTGAAAGGCCAGACCGACTGGGAGCAATTGCCGCCAGTCTTTCTACAGCTGGTACGCTGTTGTGGGAAGTTTATATTCATAAATTTTTACTTGGCTTTTGAACTTATACCATTTTTCATTTTTACCTTCAGTTTTCTTTTGGT
This sequence comes from Ottelia alismoides, assembly GCA_037367405.1. NCBI lineage: Eukaryota > Viridiplantae > Streptophyta > Magnoliopsida > Alismatales > Hydrocharitaceae > Ottelia > Ottelia alismoides. The sequence continues at coordinate 641,634 of JAZKJV010001223.1, forward strand.
TGCTTATTTGTTTTTCGCTCATGCAGGTATATTTCCAGGGAAGTGCCGCCTCATTCCTGCTAGGGAAATCACCGAAGAAGAACTGCATCGGGTTAGCATCATTATTTTTTCTGAATGCCTGGTTTCGTTGCCATTCTCTGGAAACCTTATGGAAGGGATTAAAGTTTGTTCCATAGTAAAATGCACCATCAGTGAAAAATGATTGGGAGAAAAGTATGAACTTCTTTGAGTGATGATTTTTGAATTTGAGAATTCGTTTCTTGAGGAAAATATGCATGGTCACTTTTCAAGATGATTGTTTTTTTTTCCGGAAGCACCAATTGATGGTATTTCTTTTGAAATTTGATTAGATCATTTGGTTTGCTTTGTTGCTGGTATCTTGACGAGTGGAATCGAAAGATTAAGGTCTTGTTTTTTTGGTTGTGGTGTTGGTAGTGTGCATGAATATTAATTTCGCTAAAATAAAATGAATATATAGAATCTGAGATGGAGGGGCTTGTTTAGAATTATTTTTCTCTTAGCATTGTTGATGCAGCCCACTCCTCAAATTTATGCTATCAAATTATGTTTGTTTTTCATTGTGAAAAATTATTGTACCAAACGGTGCATGTATTCTTAGGACATAGAGATGTGTTCTTGATTTAAGAGGTATGCCCCTTGGTTGGTATCTGTTCTCTGTATGAAGACGTCAACCATTTGTGGTGTAGAAGTTAATGAATGATATTGGATTTTGACTCCTTTTGAGTGTTATATTTCCCCTTAAATTTTTTACTTCTTTTTTACCATCAATTCCATTTCCTCTTCCTGTTACAGTTTGGTGTGCTCTCACAACACATCTTGGTGCATACCCATGCAAAACCTTGCCCAATTGACACATTTTCATCTTGTTTCTGGATCTTATTCTTTACCTCAAATTTCCTCGGATTTCTAGGATGCGTGAAGTGGTATTAGATTTGATATTCGTGCTTCTTCCATGATATGATGGTCCATCATTATCTTCTCCACCATTCTTCCGTACATCCAATGAAGGTCAAACGTTTTTTTGAAAGGGTCAAGTAATGCAGTTTTAAAATGTTTCTATCCTAACCTCTTCTTGGCATCCATGTTGAAGTTCCCCAATTTACTTCATTGCCAACTTGCAACCACCTTCTACTCTCTTTCCACCTTTCGTTGCTCTGTCCCCATCATCACTCCAACCCGCCTTGTGAACCCTTCAACTCTCTACGACTTCCTCCACTGTGCTAGAGGTGGTGTACGGGAAAGTTTATATTCGTGATCAAGATACCATCCTATTTTATAAAAGGGGTGGTGTTAGGGATTCTGAAGATCTCTGAACTAGTCATTTGATTGGGAGCGCCGTCATTTCTCTTATTGATTTCGCAATTGAGAGTCGGGAGGATCGATGAATTATCCACCCAATTGAGGGATCTTGCCTTAAGTTCTTATGCGATGTTGGTAGACCAGTTGCCTTTAGATGACGATTAGGGTGTTTGGTACCTTAGGCTTGAATCTTTCATTTGCTAGGTTTGATGATTTTATTAGCTTCTCTTCTTGCTGCAAATGCATATGCCCAAGATGGGTGTGTGTGACTCTTCTGGGATTGGATTGGGGAGGAATTTTAGATGTCATCTGCTTATGTAGACAACTTCTTGTCCTTCCTCTGGTGACATTTTATTAGCTACGTGATAATACATGTTTGTGGAAGGAGAAAACTCATATCCAAGGTCGAGGTCCTTTTTTTTTTGCTTTTTTGTAAACTCATTCTGCTGCATTATGTGTGGGAAATTTAGAAGTAATGCGAGATTCTTTAGATCGATGATTCCTCCTTTGATCCTTGTAGTGCAGTTTCAGAGAGAGCATAGCGGAAGGAAGCAATTCAATGTTTAAGAAATTGGCCCGTGCGACAACATATGCCTATGCAGTTGCCTTGGCGAACCGATTATATGAATCACAGCTATATGCGCCCTTCACGCATAAGCATGCTGCATAATCAGGTTGTGCGACTGCTTAGATTTTACCAAGCTAATCGCATCCCGATCTTCAAGATCCGGATCCGATAGCCTCTATACCCCCTATCCAAGCTATGTAAACCCACCTCTCTCCAGGTCTGTACCCACTCTCTCCCGATTGATATCCCTCTTTAAGCTATGTCAGTAGCTCCTCCTCCTCCAGACTTCGCCGCGAAGTCCCTCTGCCACGAAGCTCCTCCGCGAAGCCCTTTCGCCTACAAGCTCCATCGTCGTCGCGTGGTCGTCTGCATCTGGTAACCCTAGATTCTTTTTTTATTCATATGCATGCTGGTTTAGATTAGATATGAATGTTTTCTTAGGATTGGGTTAATTTATTTGTCTTCCCGTAAAGCAAAGTTGGAAACTTAATTAAAAACCTATCAAATGAAAAACATTGTTAGGTGGTTTTTTAGAACATTATTTGTGGTGTTCGTACATATAGAGGGTATCAGTTAGGGCGAGATGAGGGATTTAGTAGCCAATTATATTTCATAAGCAACCCATACACCAATTGTTATAGAATTACTACATAATAATAATGATAATAAAAAGGATCATTACAACAAAAAATAGCAATAATTTTGCACTCAAGAACAATCCTGAGAAACCTATGTAGAACCACCCCTCATAAAAAATGCATAACATTCCTTCTAAAAAAATTGCACAACAGTTTTTTCACGATGAATGTCTATCTCTAAAGCTTCAGACTATATATATGTATAAATTAAAATATTAGAAAATCTCGTAGAACCGCATATATCCCGCATAACAATTCGGTGATCTGTCCGAATGCATACACATACCACCTTTCTGAACCTTGAAGCAATTCAACTTACAAGAAGAGAGAAGCATTCCAAACCTTTGGCTTTGATTTGGGCCATATGCATACAGAGGAATGAAGTGATATTTATCTCGGATAGACCATCTTTTGAGAATGTGATCCAGTTGATTAGATACTTCTTTTGTACCCTAGATTATTATGAAGTAAAATTCTAGATGATCACTGAGTCATTAATCTTTGGTTTGAATCTTTGTTGACCATCATTGGGCTTTTCAAGAAATTTATATTGGTTTTTGTGCTGAAAGATAGAAAATTTTACATTGAGGCATCCACATTCAGGGTGGGCCTAAGTCTCATATCCCATCTCCGGGCTTAAGCCTCAGCCAAAGCTGCGGAAGGGGAAGCCTGAGTGAGGTACGTCTTGAGGCATCGAGATGTTGCCCTCTGTTTCATGTTTAAGTTATTATAGAACTTTCATTTGATACTATTGAGTGGTAGATTTGTTGTTGTCCTACTCTACTATTTCATTTTTATTGAAGTGCTACATTGTTGTTGCCTGGTCTCAATTGGTCATGATGTGCACTTCTCAACCAGGTGTTTGTTGGTGTCGATATCGTCACACAATGATTGGTCAATGGTGGACAAACACTATTAATCTCTGAAAAATGCAGGGGTGAAATCTGAGGGAAGCTTTCATACTATTTGTTGGCCTACATTATGACTTGACTAGAGCTACATGGGCGACAATTGTGGTTTTGTCAGCTAATCCTCTAAGAACCAACTAATGGTATGGGGAATTGGCCAATGATCATATATTCTGCTACAGATTATAAAGTGATGTTGGTACTTTCATTATTAAAACCACTAGTTATTACGATGGGTGGCAGATTTTTGGTCTGCAATAATGACCATTTATGGGGGGGATCTTGCTCATTAAATGTCATCGAAATGAGGACAATATGACACAATGGTAGGGCATTGAGATGCATTTGAACACCGACGATGGTTTATAACACAGTTATTGGGAACCATCTTTGAATGGTAGACATTGTTTACGAGGTAAATTACATTGTAACGATTTAAGCAGCATTGCTCTGTGTAAAATTTGAATTATTGTATGTTCTTTTTGGTGAAGACAGGGTGATTTAATGTGATGCTCCAACTATTACTGGTTCATTTTGGGTGGGGGCACTCAAGGTTTTAAAAAACGTGAGGCGTATCGAGGCGTTTTTCCAATATCGAATCGAGGTGTAAGCCTCGAGGCGTATCGAGGCGTAAGCCTCACTCCATAAAGAAAAATTTCATAAAACATGCTAATTAATCATAATTATATTTTACAAGTCCTAGAATATTAAATAGTTGTGACAAAAAATAACTCGATGACAATGCAAGCTTCTGTGATTGATGTCGGAGTACGTAGGAGTATGGACACTCCTCAATTCCAACACTCTTAGTTTCTTTAAATTGGACCTATATGATCCAGCAATCTAGTGAACATCAGCATCTTGGCCGAGCTATTCTGACTCTTTTAGTTGATCATTGATCCAAATATTCAAGCTCTATTTATTGGCCCCTTGTTTTCAAACTCTCTGCATAGCATACAAGGGTTTGGAGATCTTCAACTGGAGCAAACTATGGAAACTTGAGACGATGGTTTATAACACAGTTATTGGGAACCATCTTTGAATGGTAGACATTGTTTACGAGGTAAATTACATTGTAACGATTTAAGTAGCATTGCTCTGTGTAAAATTTGAATTATTGTATGTTCTTTTTGGTGAAGACAGGGTGATTTAATGTGATGCTCCAACTATTACTGGTTCATTTTGGGTGGGGGCACTAAGCGTATAAGTATGAAGCAAGTAGTATCTACCAAAGCCCTAAATGTTGGTTTTGGTCACCATTTCAGTGACTGACTGAAGCGGAATTTCGGCGGAATTTTGGTCGAATTTCGATCAAAATTTCGATCATTTCGGTCATTTTTTGTACTAAGGCCCCCATATTTCGGTCATTTCGGCTATTTCGGTCGAATTTCGATTTCGACTGGATATCAATATTCGACAGAAATTCAACCGAATTTCGCTGAAATTTGAGGCCATGGTATCAACAAGGATGAATTTATTTTTGAGCACAACGAGGGGTTGAGTTAGCCAGGCTATTTGGTCTTGCCAAAAATCCATCTTTGGTGTGTCGTATGTGGTTCCATGTTTAGTCACTTGTCTCTTATTGAGATGGAGTTATATGTGAGTGAGATTAATTTATATGGCCATGTAATGCAAGATTATTAGGAGGAAATAGTATGAAGCTGGGATCCCATTGGATCTTTTCGCTAGTGGAGTAGGCAAATCATCTCAAATTTCTTGAACCATACAAATCTTTTCAAAAAAATCACGGTGTCCTTATTGGCGCTGGCAGTGCTCATTATCTTTTGTATTTTCCAACAGTATGGTGGTGGGTTTGTTGTAAAATTCGTGGGAGTCCATCAACTTTTTTCTGAAGATTGTGTGGTGATGAGATCGATGTGATTAGGGGTGTCTATCAAGTTCAACGTGTCGAGTCAGCCTCAACTCGAACTCGAACTTGATAAGGAAACTTGGGCTTGAGTTTGGGATCGATGAGAGTTGTGAGCTTGGAATGTTGGCTCGGACTCGAACTCACTGATTGATTTTGAGTTGTCTCTCGAACCTCTTAATAAGTCCTACCCATGACGAAGAAGAGAAGCCTTAGAGGAAAGATGCATGCAAGGGAAGAGGATGGGTGTCTTACTGTCGGCTTGTTGGTAGTTGGGTTCGCAGGGCGGGTTGCACTAGCTTCAACTGGTTCGTTGCTTGGCCTGGGATGGTCTTCGAGAAGCTGGGAATGGGATGGCTCTGATGACGACGTTGCTGGGAGTTAGTAGCTGGGTTGGCTGTGATGACATTGAGGGAGAAGGGTGGTTACAGTGGTGAGGGAGAAGTGGTCCAGTGCAGAAGGAGGATCGCATCCGCATGTAGATGGTTACGACTCGATTCGCTCGAAGTTGCATTGCAAGAGCGGAGAGGGTGGAAGAAGTCGGGCCCTAATTATATTATATTATTATATATAATGGAAAATAATTAAAAATATATCAAGTTATCGAACCGAGTTATCGAGTTGAGCATGACCTAACTCGAGCTCGACTTGATATCCTTAACAAGTCAAAAATCCAATTTGAGCTCGGATTCATTAGGTTTTCGAGTCGAGCTCAAGAGCTCTGAATGAATTGAGCCCGAGTTGAGCTCATCAAGCTCGAGATTTCCTGACATCCCAAGATGTGATGCATGAAGTGGCATACATGGCAGAAGTGCTGTATAATATCAACAAAGACAGTTTATAACAGAGTGTATAAAGGGCCTCCTTAGAAAATGTTCGAGTTGCCTTCAGATGGCCCCATGACAACCTCTTGTCTCACTCAATGAAAGTTATGTCGTTCAATGTTCAGACTTTGGAGCACCATTAAGCACAAGGCCACAGACAATGAGCGCTACATCCACTGTAAGCAGGCAGATTCACCATGTAAGATGTTGTAAGGCACTTGAGGCAAGTTGGGCGACACACATAGGTGGTGTACACTAGAGCAGGTGCCTCGCATACAAAGGTGACACTCTATGAAGTGAAGATTCTGCATTCGATGGAGGCAACATAGGTGCTCAAGGTGGTACGCATCCTAATAACCTGATTTGTTTTTGGTAGCAACTCATGAGAAGTGATGTTGATCTAGTTGAGCATCAATCTAAGTGTGTTGTGACATGTTATCTTTTATTATTTATATGTATTTTCTTTTCTTTAGGTAATTTGCCATCCAAGTTTCTCCTCTATATAAGAGAACCCTAGGGCCTCATGAATTATGAGTTCATTATTTTCTCTCCACATCTCAGTGCCCTAACCCCACCCGTCACCCCTCTCCTCCTCATCGAACGCTGCTAGGGATCTTCCCTATGCAGTGCGCCACCACATGCGCCCCAAGGGCTCACATACTACCCCAACCCCTTTGCGTCACCTTCAAGGGACCTCTGAGTCCCTAGGTTGCGTCGCAAGCCCCCTTTCGGGTGTCGCCAAAGGCTCTTAGCCTCCTCGGCTACTACTAGGAGCTTTCCAGGTGACCTTCACCGCCACCAGCCCCTTTGGAACCTTACAACTGCCTCCCTAGGTCGCTGGTGGCCTCCACCATCGCTGCTAGGCAGCCTTTGGCACCACACAGCCCTCCATCAAGCTCCTAGGTCTCTGATAGTTCTTCGATAAACCTCCTATGGACTCTCTGATCCTCTCTGACACTGCTCAGATCTGTTGTATGATCTGATTTTAACCGGAAAAGGTGATTTCAGACAAGAAATCATCTTTTCTAGCCCTAGCGCGGATTGCGGATTGACGAGGATGGTTATATGAGTCTACGCGTATGACCAGCCCACTGCTAAGGCGATGCGGGATATTCTGGCGGCCTTATATCTAAGCAAAGATTAAGGTCAAGATTCTTCAATTGCAGTTCGACATCTACTCAACCAAGCAGAATGGTCGTCATCTGCATACACTCTACTCTTCGCCTAGTGGCATGTTCGAGAAGCTTCACAGCTTTATGCCGGTGATACCATCTACTGAGTAATATATGGTGTACATGAACTCCCCGATGCTTGGAGTTTTCTTGGCTGCTCTACACCCTGAGTACGAGGCATCACACATACAGCTTCTTACTGGTGCATCCATACCCTCCATGGAGGAAGCATATTGTCCCCTCAACAGGATCATTGTCCCACCTCCTGTTACCACATAAATATCCTCAGTGATGGTCGCATCTCGCGGGAGGGGAGGTTCTTCTCAATTCAGAGGGTTTGATCCCCATGGAAAAAGGAGGCAGGCATTATCATGGCCTATGTATCTGTTGTCGCCGTCCTAGTCATTCAGATGATACGTGCTATCAGAAGCACCCAAGCAAGTTGAGCCTCCTGACAGTTCAGCTCCTACAGATTCTCGTCTCAATGACATTGTCGTACATTTGAAGGAAATAATGACTCCTGCTGTCGGCACCACTATAGTTTCCCTATATGTTGCAGCTTCTGCCAGAGCTTCCTCGAGCTCCTGAGATATAGCCTATGCGTTTACTAGTTGTAGCAGGGCAGATATGATAGTGTGGATTCTGGTCTCTGGTGCTTCCCACCATCTGGGTAGAGACAGGGTACAGTTCAGTTCTTACTAATCTATACCTCGTGGTAGATCGGTCGTTGTTGCAAACTGGGTTCATTTACCTTTTTCAAGGACATGGTGATTTTCATTTGACGCCATCCATACACCTACAAAATATGCAATATGCACATGATTTTTAAATGAATTTACTTTCCATTAGTCAGATCACTAAGGATCTGCATTGTTATGTTATTTTTGTCCCTTCTTCTATTGTATTTCATGACATACTTATGGGCCGGGTGATTGGATGCAGTTGTGAGCAGCGAGGGCTCTATAGATCGGTCCAATATCCTTTTGTTGATGCCTTTACCGTTACTATTGGTCCAATATCCTCCCTTTGGCCATCTTCCTTTGTAGTAGTTGTGTCATGTCCTTCCACAGATATCTACGTGTTCTACCTTCCAGTGCGAGGTTTGTCGGCTTGGGAAGCTTCACCGCTCTTATTTTCTTGTCGTCAGAGTTGTAGCATCAATCATTTATTTGAGCTTCTCTATTTTGACATTTGGGTCCCATTCGCGTTCCTGATCATCTTGGACACATGTTAAATTTATTTCAGCTTCTCTATCTTGCATCTATGGATGATTATTCTAGATTGTCTTGGATTTTCTTTTAAAAAATATGTTTGAAGCTGGGTATGTCATTAAATCTTTCATTATTGAAATAAAATATATTTTCTCTGCTACTGTTAAATTTATTCGCTCTGACAATACTTTAGAATCATGGACTCAAATTTCAGCGAAATTCGGTCTAATTTCTGTCAAATATCGATATCCAGTCGAAATCGAAATTTGACTGAAATGGCTGAAATGACTGAAATATGGGGGCCCTAGTACAAAAATGACCGAAATGGACCTCATGTACTTATACTTCTCAGCTGAATAGTGTTGCTGTATGCATGCATCATCATTTACCGTATGCTATCGGGACACTATCAGGATTTGATACAGAGTTGTGCTCTTCACTCTTTATTAATGTGGTTCCCACTGCTTGGTACTTGGTGAACTGCATGCTATCTTTTGTCTTAGGAGAGAAAGTACCTTTTTCTATTGCGTTTTGCGAGAAGGGCATGTCTACTTTACACCCCAAGTGTTTGGCTCTGTGGCCTTTGCCCACCATCTGACTCTTTTGTTCATCTTCTGACGCCTGGTCGCGACAAGCTCTCTCTTAGAGTTGTCAAGTGTGTTTTTGTAGGTTACTCTTGTACTCAAAAGGGGTACTGTTGCTTCGATCCAGTTTGATAGGATTATTATTTTAGTGATGATGTCATTTTTTTGCGTTTGTTTTGTATTTCTCTCCGACATGTGACAAATTATCTCCGTTTTACTTTGAGAAGGTGGTATATGTCCCTCCTTCCATGATACCACCATCTCCAGTTCCACCACCACATGCTGTTGTGGCTACACCCACACAACTACACATTACCTTGGCTTACATGTTGTCACGTTTCTATGTTCGCATGCCTCCCGTGGTTCCCTATGCTCATGGGCCTTCCCCACAATCTTGTACATCCCATGTTTGTACTATGCACATTGTTTCTACTGATGACACTAGTGGTTCGTACATGCTGCAGGTTACTTTACCGGATGACTATGCTCCCCCTCAAGAGGGTAGTTTATAGGTTTAGGAGGAGGCATGTGATCGTGGTGTACCTATTCCTTTGCGGAAGCGGAGACGCATTTGTGCTACTTGTCCTCTTGCACCTCATGTTTCTTTGGGATAACTCTCGAAGGATTTTGTGTGATTTTTCGTGGGGCTGTCAGCAGTGGAGATAACAGGGAGATACCTAGAGGGAATACTTGACGACTGGTGGCGTCTTGTCATGGAGCAAAAGATGGTCATGTTACAATCACGTGACACGTGAAGCATTGTTACATGTCCTCCATAAGCATATGTCATGGGACGCAAGCAAGGTTTGAAATCGTTTCATTTCGGCCCCCTCTAAAAACTGAAATTTTGGTGACATTTCAGGAAATTTCGTCTGCTTCGGTGGAAATATCAAAAATAGCTCAAAAGGCTATTTTCGACCACTTTTTCGTAAATTAAGATCTTCCAAGTTATTACAACAATAAATAACTTACAAATGCACACTTATATCACACATATTGCTCGTATATGCCCCTTATTGCACATATCGATCATTGGTCATATTGGCCAAATCGATGTTAATGATGATTCTTGGTTGATACATATTGGAAATTGATATCATCCAATCCAATATCTTAAAATAACAATAGCTTACAAATGCACAATTATATCACACCCATCTCTCATTTGTATGTGTTATATCACACCATTTCGATCATATCAGACATATTGTTGAGCTGAGTGATAGATGCTGGAAATGGGAATCAAAATAACTAAGTTAACAACTCATACAAGATGCCTTTTATTCATAAAAATAGACGAGTATTTTGATTCTAAAATGTAGATAATGATTAATTAAACAATATTTTGTTTATGGAAATAACTTTCGTGGACAAAGTTCTAATGAATTACAGAATTAATTACAGACTTACAATAAAGATGTATCTATTTACGAAGATAAGTGACAAACGAATGAAACGAACAAGCTATATCTGATAAATAGAAGTTATAGAGTTGTTTCATCCACATTACTTAAACTCCCCAAGTTGAATAATCGTCGTATGTATCCCCTTGTCGCACCGTACCCTACCAGACGGGTGTCTCGCTATTAATATCGGTCGAAATCCAGGAAATTTTGTACTGGAACCCATGAATTTCAAACAAAATGGGTCGATATGTCAAAATATCATCGAAATTTCAGTCGAAATTCGAGAAATCAACATATATAGGAGTTTCGATACCATGACCAGCCGCAATTTCGTGAAATTTCAATCCATGGATGCATGTGGGTGTTCACGGTGAAGCACCGAGGAGATGGCATCATGGATCGTTACAAGGCGAGACTTGTTGCTCGTGGGTTCACTCAGGTATATGGAATGGACTACTAGGATACATTCTCTCCCGTAGCTCGACATTCTACACTGTAGATACTTCTCTCTGTTGCCGTGACTCGGGATTGCCCTTATATCAACTTGATTTGAAGAATGCATTTCTGTATGGTGACATGCAGGAGGAAGCCTACATGCAGCAACAACTCGAGTTTGCTGCTGAGGAGAGTGTCATATGGTTCGTAGACTTCATAAGGCTATCTATGTCCTTAAGGATAGTCCAAGAATATGGTTTCAGAAGCTCTTGAACTTGATAGAGCAACGCGGGTTTGTGAGATCAACTGCAGATCATTCACTATTTGTTCAGAGGTCTAAGAGAGGTACATTTCTATACTAGTTTATGTTGATGATATCATTGTTACAGGGGATGATGTGTATGGCATTCTAGCAGCTAAGGATTTCGTTGGCAATCTACGTTTTCCTTGGACTTGAGTTCGTCAGGAACTAGCGAGGTCTTGTTATGTCCTAGAGGAAGTATGTTATAGATTTTCTCTCTGAATGCAGGCCTGTTACTACCCCCATGGACCCAAGCATGAAGATGCATGATGATGACATTGAGGTGGTAGACATGAGGAGGTACATGGAGCTCGTTGGGAAGCTGCTATACGTGACCATCACTAGGCCAGATATATCCTTTGCAGTGAACGGAGCGAGTCGGTTCATGGAGCATCCTTGATAGGCACATATGGATGCTGTCCATATGATTCCGAGGTATCTGAAGATCTCACTTGGTGCTGCTCTTCTATTTAGCAAAGGCATATCCCCTTTCGTTAATGCTTGGGCATATGCAGATTATGCGGGGTTCCCCAAGGATAGGAAGTCCACCTCTTATTTTGCAGTGTTCATAGGGAGTTGCTTAGTGTCCTGGCTGGAAGAGTAAGAAGCTGACGGTGGTCGTCAGATCCAGTGCAGAATCAGAGTACATAGCGTGACACATAGGATTAATGAGATGATGTGGATCAGATTTGTTCTTATCGACCTAACAATTGATGTATCTCTTCCCATGCACTTCCATTGCGACAACCATACTGCTCTCTTCATTGCCAACGACCCAACCTTCCATGAGAGGACCAAGCATATTGAGGTAAACTGTCACTACACTCGAGACATGATTCAGAAGGTTTCATCTCGACCTTCCTTGTTTGCTAATGAAAACAGACGACATATGTGTTCACCAAGGACCTATCCAGAGGTTCGTGCAGAAATGTTGGTCCAAGCTGAGAATGATTTATATCTACGCTCCAGCTCGAGGGTGAGTGTTAAGATATTAGTTATTTTTTATTCTTGGGATTTATCACTTGTGACCCAATGAGATATTTCCATATCAGATATTTTCCTTCCCTTTTTGGAATATCACTTGTCCCCGACTTCTTTCACATTTATTACATATGCCCTTCTGTTAGTTTGACTGTCAATGAACTCAACTTAACCATGATTCATTTGTACCAATGTGCGGTTAAGAGTGGCAAAACTGACCAAACAAACCTCCCCCACCCCTCCCCCTACCTCTTCTCTACCACCCTTCACCTCCTCTAGACCTCCACCTTCCTCAAGAGCCTCTCAGGGAGGTGGAGGAGACGAAGTCTGGCTGCTGCACTATTTAGAGGTAGATCTCGCGAAGGCCGCTAGAGAATGGCGGAGCTCTTTCAAGTTGGAGCGAAGGATAGGGCTTGAGACTTCTATGAGATTCTCCATAGTGGGTGGAGCATGAGGTGCGGGGTTGGGGCAGAGGGGGCAGGGTTGGGGAGGAGGCGAGTTCGAGGAGGAGGGGACTGAGGATGAGGTGGGACTGGAGGGAGTGGGACTGGGGAGGAGGTGGCGTTCGGAGGAGTAGGGGTTGGAGGGGGCAAGGCTTGGGAGGAGGTGATCGGAGGAGGGGTTGGATGAGGTGAGGCTGAGGTGGAGGAGGGGCTGGACGGGGTGGAACTGGGGAGGTGGGGGTGTAGGAGAAAGAGGTTATTGGAAGAGGGAGGAAGAGTGAATGACTTATCTTCCCAAGTTAGTCATTCTACTTGCCTTTATGTCCCAAAATTTAACCTCCGTTGGAGATGCTTATAGATGACAACTAACACAAGTGACAAATGTGAAGCAAATCCAGAGCACATGTGCAATTCCAAAAAAGGGAGGGGCATAATTGACATTGCAATATCTCAGAGGGATACACGTGATAAAAACTCTTTATTCTTTCTATGTATTTTATTTTTTTCTATCTACATTATGTAATTTGCTCAAAATATTTGTCCTCTATGTAAGAGATGTTGGGAAACGTGAAAGAGATAATCTATTCCATAGCCCTAGGCTCTCTTATATAGGAGAGTAGCCTATGGGTAAATTACATAAAGAGAATGGCAAGAAAATAAAATAACAAAACGGTACAAATAAAGCATATGCGTCAACACTCCCCCTCAAGATGGAGCATAGATATCAATCATGCTCAGCTTGGACGCGCACTTCTGGAATGGGCCTCTAAGTAGTGCCTTGGTGAAGATATCAGCAGTCTGATTCTCTGATGTGACGTGAGATGTAGCAATGAACCCCTTCTGAATCATGTCACGTATGTAATGACAGTCGACCTCAATATGCTTGGTCCTTTCATGAAATGCTGGGTTATTTGCAATGAATAAGGCGGCCTGATTGTCACATTCCAACATCATAGGAAGAGGTATGTCAAGGCATAGATCTGCAAGTAAGGATTTCACCCACATCATTTCTGTGGTAGCCTGGGCCATAGCCCTATATTCTGATTCAGCACTGGATCTGGCTACTACTGTCTGCTTCTTGCTCTTCCACGAAACTATAGCATCTCCAACATAGACTGCAAACCCTGATGTTGACTTCCTGTCCTTGGGGCATCCTGCGTAGTCTGCATCCGCACATGCTGTGATAGAAATCTCCTTTCCTTTCTTAAATAGCAAGCCTGCACCTGGAGATGATTTTAAATATCTCAGAATCATGTGTATTGCATCCATATGGACCTGACGTGGTTGCTCCATGAACTAGATCACACGACTCACTGCAAACGATATATCAGGTCTAGTGATCGTGACATACAGTAATTTGCCTACCAGTTCTCTGTACCTTCGCTTGTCGACCTCTTCTGTGTCATCATCATACAACTTCATGCTAGGATCCATTGGTGTCGTAGCAGGCCGACATCCTAGCATACCTGTCTCATTCAGTAGATCTGTGACATACTTCCTCTGTGTCATGACTAACCCATGTGGATTTCTAGCAAATTCCAGCCCCAGAAAATATCTAAGGACTCCCAAGTCCTTGGTGACAAACTCAGTCCCCAGCTTTTCTTTTGCCTGCTTAATGCCTTGGTCATCATCAACTGTAATCAAGATATCATCAACATAAACCATGATTACAGTAATACCTCTCGCCGTCTTCTGCACGAACAAGGAATGATCAGCATTGGAGCGTTTATATCCTTGTTTCTCAAAGAGGTCTGACAGCTTCTGGAACCATGCTCTGGGGCTCTGCTTAAGGCCGTAGATGGCCTTATGTAATCTGCAAACCTTGGAACACTCCCCCTCAACAGCAAAACCTGGTGGCTGTTGCATATAGACTTCCTCTTGCAGATCACCATACAGAAAAGCATTCTTCACATCCAGTTGATAGAGCGGCCAGTCTCTAGTAACTGCAACTGATAAGAGTATCCACAGAGTGGAATGACGAGCTACAGGGGAGAACGTGTCAAGGTAATCTACCCCATATGTCTGTGTGAATCCTCTTGCAGCTAAGCGTGCCTTGTACCTGTCAATAGAGCCATCTGCATTATGTTTCACTGTAAACACCCATCTGCAACTCACTGGGGTGACATCTGGAGGTATGGTAACCAAGCTCCATGTACCTCGAGACTGAAGAGCCGCCATCTCTTCCTCCATTGCTAGTCGCCATCTAGAATCCTGCAAAGCCTCATGGTGGTTCCGTGGAATATCTGTAGCTGAGAGTGCCAATGCAAACGTCCTGAATGGTCCAGATATCCTCTCAAACGATACCGCAGCTGATACTGGATACTTGGCACAACTTCTCTTCTGCTTTCGTAGAGCGATTGGGACATCCAGATCCTCTGTAGTAGCACCCTGCTCCTGTACTGCATCCTGCTGAGAAATGTCGTCAGATCCATCAACATTAATATTTTCATTACATACCATAGGCGAGCTAGTTGACTGGTCAGGGCCATGAGCTTGATTCGGCCGTCGGGTGTAATGGAATGGTAACGGGGATATTATTGGTGGCGGCGGTGGTGGTGGTGGTGGTGGTACTGGAGGTGACGGCTGTGATGTTGGTGGTGACATGAATACGGTATCAGGAGACAATGGTGGTGGCTGCATGTTCCCGGATTCTGAAAAATACATGATAGATTCAAAGAATGTAACATCTGCACTGATCATATACCGCCGACGCACTGGATCAAAACACTTGTACCCCTTTTGAGTTCTGGAGTACCCCACAAAGACACACTTGACAACCCTAGGAGAGAGCTTGTCAGAACCAGGCGACAACTGATGGACAAAAGCGACAGACCCAAAGACACGAGGGGTAAGAGTGAACAGCTCCTTGTCAGGATATATAAGTGAGAAAGGAACCTGTTCATTCAAGACAGACGAGGGCATACGATTTATAAGATAACATGCAGTAAGAACTGCATCACCCCAGTAGGTATACGGGACATGACTCTGAATGAGAAGAGACCTTGTAACGTCAAGAAGATGACGGTGTTTTCTTTCTGCAACCCCATTTTGTTGAGACGTATGAGCACATGAGGTTTGGTGAACAATCCCTTTTGAGGAGTAGTATTTGGCTAGATTGTTGGTGCACAACTCTAAGGCATTGTCAGTTCTCATAATTTTGACCGTTGTGGAAAAGACATTCTGAATCTCATTTAGAAAGTGAATAATAATATCTCCAGCCTCAGACTTATTTTTCATTAGAAATACCCATGATGCTCTAGAAAAATCATCCACAAATACAATATAAAACCTGTGCCCCTGATGATCGGGAACACGACTCGGACCCCAGACGTCGACATGAAACAACTCAAACTTGGAGTTAGTACTCCGACCTTGACTACTGGGAAAAGAAGACCTGTGATGTTTTCCCAACTGACACGCCTCACACTGAACAGTTGTGTGAGACAGACTATAGGGTAGGACTAGACGCAACTTCTGAAGCGGTAAATGACCGAAGCGCAGATACCACAGGAGAGGAGATACTTGTTCTGCGGGAGAGGCTGTGATTCCGGCAAACGGGGTCTGGTTCAAACGGTAAAGGCCTCCTTGCTCATAGCCATGACCAATCACGTTGCCCGTACGGATGTCCTGAAAAATCAAAGAAGATGAATCAAAAATAGCTCGACAATGGAGATCCTTCGTAATCTGACTAATCGACAACAGATTCATGGAAAAATGCGGTGCATGCAAAACATTCTTGAGCTGCATCGAGGATGTCAGTCTAATCTCCCCCTGACCCGTGATAGGGGAATGAGTGCCATTGGCAATCACTACTGTCCGTCCTGGACGAATCTGAGTATATCCTGTAAGTAGACTCTGGTCGCCACATAGGTGATGTGTAGCGCCCGAGTCCATGATCCACGGCAATGTATCTGATCTACTACTGTGAAGAGCAAGTGTACTACCTGAAGTACTCGTAGAGGCAGAAACAACGGCATCAGTATGATTCTCTGTCGGCGGTGCTGGGCCAGGTGATGGTATAATACCCCTGAGACGGGCAACCAGATCATCAAATCGTTGATCTAGTGTAGATGCAGACGGGGGCTCTATCTGCTCAGCAGCTCGTGCAGATGCAGGAAATCCATGCTTTGAGTAGCATGTGTCTTCAGTATGGCCGACTCTGTGACAATATGAGCATGTTGGCCTAGTGCGCCCCCCCTTCCACGGGGAATACGTCCACATCCCTGGTATTGAGAACCACGACCTCTGTTGACTGCCATGGCTGAGGGATTCTGACTAGTGGCTGCTGAAGGTATAGTAATCCTGCTCAATCTGTGAAAAGCTTCCTCCATGGGAGGAATAGTCGAGTCCGCCAAAATCTGTGAACGTGCTGCCTCATACTCTGGATCGAGTGCAGCGAGAAAAACACCCACCATCGTCGCATTCCTGTATGTCTTCTGCTGTTCTGGTGTGGCGGTAAGAGGCATGAAGCTATGGAGCTTCTCAAACATTCCTCTCAAAGATGTGTAGAGAGAATGTAATGGGCGGCCATTCTGCTTGATTGTGAATATATCATGTTGTAGTTGCAGGATCTTGGTCTCATTCTTCGCCTGAGAATATGTCGCTGCTAGGATATCCCACATGTCTTTGGCTGTGGGTTGATGTAGAATGTCATTGGCGATCTCAATAGCCAATGTGCCAGATAGCCACACCTTGGCATAAGCATCATCAGCCTCCCATGAGGCATGAACTCCAATCTTCTCTGCAGGCTCGGGTTCGGTAAGAATATGCTTCTTACCCGTAGACTTCATCATACTCATGAACTGCATTGCCCACAGTTCATAGTTCGTAATATCCATCTTGACAATTGGCGCTGGACCACGAAATGCGCCCATAGATGGGATATCTGCCTTGCTTTCTGACATACTTGAGACGGAAGATTGGAGTGACCGAGAGAAGATAATCTTTGTCTACACTGACATGGACGAGATTAGTTGCTTGTGTAGACCTCAAGCAACTAACCTCATGTAGATCTGGTGCTGTGCCCTAGTGTTTTGAGACTTAGGGCACGCACGTACGTGTTAGAAACACGCACGCACTGGAGTGTTTCGACTGGAGGATCTCACGCCTATGCGCACAGTTGATTTCCTATGCCGCTGAGCACGATGATGCGCGCACCTATGCACTGTGATGCGCATAGGTTATGCGCACGATGCGCACGATGATGCACGGTGCGCGAATGGGGGGCTTATGCGCACAGGCGCGAGCAGCGCGAAGGGAGCCTATGCGCACGATGCGCGAGCAGCGCGAGGCGCAAGGGGACCCAGGCAATGCGCAGGCGATGCGCAGGCCCAGGCGATGCGCAGGCGAGGGCGTGCGAGGGCGAGGTGCGTCGCCGATCGGCTAGGCGGCGCCGATTTGAGAGAGAGAGAGAAGAGAGAGGCCGGCGGGTGGGGTTAGGGTTAGGTTTAGGTTTCGAGAACTCCGGTCTAGGACCGTCGCTCTGATACCATGTTGGGAAACGTGAAAGAGATAATCTATTCCATAGCCCTAGGCTCTCTTATATAGGAGAGTAGCCTATGGGTAAATTACATAAAGAGAATGGCAAGAAAATAAAATAACAAAACGGTACAAATAAAGCATATGCGTCAACAAGAGAACCCTAGGGCCTCATGAATATGCAATTCATTATTTTCTCTCATAGGAGCATATAATTTGCACAAGGATGTGGCAGGATGCAGATCTCATAGGCAATGTGACCCGCATGAGGCGATGAGGTGCAACTCGATTGCAATATCCACGGGGAGCAGACATGGATTCTTTTCTTAGTTATCCTTTCCGTGAAAGATTTCTTAGTTACATGGTTCTGTTTATTTTATAGCTTCTCATTTGTCTATCTTTTGAAATCCTAAAGGGCACCAATTATGTGACATGTGAAATAAAAAGGATGAAAATACAACAAAATATTAGAGCAAAGAGTTGACGAGGGATCGCTTCAAATAAGGAAGTTAAAAATAATTAAAGATAAGAGATGGATGTTTTTCTCCAAAATTGTTTTCTCTCAACTTATTCGTATGAATCCAGGCATAGCAGAACGGGGGAAGTGTGTAAGAAGATAATTTCTCTGCTTTTGTTTGAGATTTCTTGAGAGAGAGAATCATTCTCTTTTCCCTATAGAAAGATTTGTTTGCCTCCATCTGCTTTTGTTTGTGGCCCCCCAGTTTCTCTTCTTGAGATTCACATGTGGGAGAGAGTCGCCTATATTTTGATGCTTGGGAGAGATGGAACTGCCTTCCATGAAGGTGACATGTCATGAGTTGGAGATATCTTTCCGGTGACTGATCAATGTTGATATATATCACAAGAGCCTTTGTTTCTAGTCATTTGCTCGTTGGATCCATGGAAGGACGTATCGATATCGATATCGTTTCGATCCGCCCGAAATCGGATATATCGGGATATATCGCCGATATATCAACAATATCAATGGAAATGTCGAAAATGACTCAAAAAAGCCAATTTTTTTTGCCATTTTTCAGAAATTAACGGCATCCAAGATATCAAACCCAACAAATAACCTACAAATAAACACACATATCACACATATCGGTCATTTATAGACCATATATTGCACATAACGATATCACACATATCGGTCATATCGAACATATCGATATTAATATTGATTCTTGACTTATAAATATTGGAAATGGATTTCATTGAAGTTCTTATAATATGAAATGCTATAAATATACACCTAGAAAATACATATAGATCGTTTATGAGGACTATGATCCTTATAGTTTACATATCGGTCATATCGAACATATCGTTGATATTGTTAGTTGTTGACATACTATATATATTGAAAATGGAGTTCATCCAAGTACTTTGATCACTAAATAATTTACAAATGTACTCTTACTCTCTTAGATAACACATATCGATCATCTATGAACCTTATATCGCATATATCGATACGGCGGTACTGTTAGTTGTTGACCTATATATATATATAGTGAAAATGGAGTTTATCCAATTTCTTAGATCACTAAATAACTTTCAAATATACTCTTAGATCACACATATCGATCATCTACAAAGCTTATATTGCATATATCGATCATTTCGAACATATCGATATTAATGTTGATTCTTGACTTGCAGATTTTTTTGAAGAATTGACTTATAGATATTGGAAATGGATTTCATTCAAGTTTTACAACATGAAATAACTTGTAAATATATACCAAGTTGAAGAACCTTTGTATGCACCCTCCTGTCGCACCATACCCTACCAGTACGGGGGTCTCGCTGTTTTAATACTAGGTGTAGCTAGATAGGTAGTGGAATTAAGCTTGCTTCAATAATAGCGTTGATATATAGGGATATTGACGAAATATCGGCGATATCGGTCGATATCTTTTATTTTTTGTACTGAATCAATTCATTTTTGATCGATATGGGCCGCATCGATATCCCTGTAAAAAGATATACACTCCGATTTCGATACCTCCAACCTCTCGATACCGATATATCGCCGATACGGTCTTCCCTGGTTGGATCATCCTTTATTATTCCAACCCTCGAGTCCTTTCTCTTATCATCATGACTATCAACAAAAAGAGAACTATGCGTTTACTCGGGGTGGTCTATGTCTCCATGTATCCTCTTGAATGGGAGCGCAGAGAATGTTGAAGGGTTGAGTAATTGAATATTTGTATCTTGCCAAAAATCTATTTATTCTGTGGTATGTCCTTTTTTTATGCTAATGTCATCTATAGAGAAGTTGTGTGGGAGTGCTTAATACGTATCGAGCCTTGTACTACAGGTATCATTGAGAAGAAATAATATGATGATCAGACCCCCATTAGACCTTTCTCTGATGGAGTAGCAGTCACCCGGCGCTCATATCACAGATCTTTATGTTGGATGGATGCACTTATATCTTCTATATTTTCCAGCATTTATTTGAAGTTCTTATGTGAAGGGTTACTTGATCTAAATTTATCTAAGTTTACACATGCAACTTCTTCTTATGGGTGCACTAAGTCCAACATGTGATAGGGACAATGAAAGGGATGGGCGTTGGGGATCAAAAATTTCCTTTGGGTTCCTGCTCAGGGGCTAACATTCTTCTTGCCGTCCAGTTAGATGATATTGAAAACAAAATCCGACAGATTTTCTTCTTAAATGAATAAATAATGCCCGGAAGTTTCATTTCATATTTTAATTGGTAAAGGCCTGTCTTGTATCAAATTGGCTTTTAACTTGTTTCTCATTTGGGTACTCTTTTGCTCTCATGCCATTTAAAACTTTATTGGATTCTTTCATGTATTTCAATTATCATGCATTTTAAGAAACGTGCATCAAATATTTGAAAGTTAAATTTGTGCTTTCCACGTTCATTTTTTCCCTTTTCTTCGAATCATTAATTTCGGTATTTAAAAATGTTTATTTAGGTTCATGCATCGGATCACATTGAGGTTGTTAAATGTACAAGTCATTTTATGTCCAGGTTTTATTTTTTATCTACTTTCTAGTGAAGCTAGTTAGATAATTGGGTAATTTCATACTGTTTTTCGAGCTAGTAGTGGGCACTTCCTGTGGTTTTAATATATGTTTATTGAAACTGACAATTTTCTTAATATCATAAACAAGCTGATACTTGGATTCTGGAAGTGATGTGATCATTAACTCTTCGGAAGCTGTCTCTTGATTAGCTGCATATATAAAAATTTCAACTGTATGGAGGCATATACAATCAATGTACAGAAGCGTCGTCATTGCAATCAATAAATTATTTCTGTATAAAATAAATGGGTTTTTATCACTTGTGCCCCTCTGAGATATCGCAATTTCAGTTATGCCCTATCTTTTTGGTAATATCAGTTGTGCCCCTCACTTCTTGCTAATCTATCACTTATGCCCTCGGGTTAGTGATCATCCATCTACAGTGCAAACAAATGTTAACTTTGAGGATATAAGCGGAATTAATTTTAGGGTAAATTACAATTTGGGTCCCCATCTATGGGTTCGATCTTAGAATGGGTCCCGATCTTTAAATTGTAACGATTCATGTCCCAGGGCCATTAATGTAAGGAACTTTTTGGGGACTAATAACGAGTATGCCCTTATTTAAAGTTAGAACCCAACCCCCATTCCCTTCCTAATAAGGGCATATTCATCATGAACCCTAAAATTTTCATTTCTTAAATGATCCTGGGACCCGAATCGTTACAATTTAAAGATCGGGTCCTATTTTGAGATTTGACTCATAGATGGAGACCTAAATTGTAATTTACCTTAATTTTAAAAAAGGGTTAAATGGTCATTTGACACCCTCTCCTCATCTCTTCTTCCTCCTCCTCCTCCCTCTCCGCCCGGAACTCCTCCCCCACTCCCGGCCTGCCCTCTTCCTCCGCCCCAGCCTGCCCCCTCCTCCGCCCTCGCCCCCTGCCCCTGCCCCGAGCTCCTCCCCCTCCTCCCCCCGTCCCTGCCCCGAGCTTCCCGCACCCCTTGCCTCCCCCGTGCCTCCACCTGTCCTCAAGCCCGCCCCTGCTCCGAGCTTCCCGCACCCAATCCCCCTCCCCCGACCCCTGTCCCGCACCCCCCGCTTCCTGCACGCACCTAACCCCCCTCCCCCGCCCCAACCCCTGGCCCCTGTCCCGCACCCAACCCCCCTCCCCGGCCCTTGTCCCGCACCTGCCGCCGCCTACACGCACCTAACCCCCCTCCCCTAGCCCCCAACCCCTGGCCCCTGTCCCACACCCAACCCCCCTCCCCTGTCCCGCACCCCCCTGCCGCCTGCACGCACCTAACCTCCTCCCCCGGCCCCCAACCCCGGCCCCTGTCCCGCACCCCCTGCCCCGAGCTTCCGCACCCCCCTCCCAGGCCCCTGTCCCGCACCCCCCCGCCCCGAGCTTTCACATCCCCCTACCCCGACCCCTGTCCCGCACCCCCCGAGCTTCCCGCACTCAACCCCCCTCCCCTGACCCCTGTCCCGCACCCCCTCCCCCGAGCTTCTGCACCCCCCTCCCTCGGCCCCTGTCCGCACCCCCCGCCGCCTGCACGCCACGCCGCAGCCACGCACCTCCCCGACCCTCGCCACCCCCACCCCAGCCCACACCTCCTCCCGCAGCACCTCCCCCCGACCCCTGCCGCCCACGCCCCCGCCCGCAGCACTTCCCCCGGCCCAACCTCTCCTGCCCCATGCTCTGCCCCTCTTCCCCAGATCCTCTGATTTGATTTTGACCATAATACCCTTCTTAACCAGACCATGATTTGAATAAACCGTGGTTGTTTTAATTTTTTGACGATAAATCTGACGGAAGGGCACAAGTGATACCGGAGAAAGAAGTGAGGGACACAACTGATATTACCAAAAAGATAGGGGCATAACTGAAATTGCGATATCTCAGAGGGGCACAAATGATAAAAACCCATATAAATTTATCAGAAACTGTCACTGTTGATGTAGCAGTACTTTTTCAAATAGTGAAACAAGATATAGGCATGTCCCACCCCTTTCATTAACATTAAAGATGTGTCAGAGTATGTGTTTTGATGGATAATTAGATCTCTCCAAGATCCAAGGACCACGATCTCGTGTTTAGTCTCATTTCTACTATTGGTGGGACTTTTGGTAATACGTCGGTGGGGCTATATAAAGAGCCTCACACTTCCTGTAGTTATTGAAAGAAACATACTATAATATCAACTCTTTGAGGCGATCTACTATGGTTTTCCATTCGTTAGGAAGTAGGATTCTACGTAAAACCTTGGAATTTCATGTGTTTGTTCCTTCGATTAACGATTTTGCTTCCGCATTTTATGTTTCACATGGTATATGAGCAAGTCAGTTTTGAGGATTGCATTATGATTACTGTTTTCATCCATGATATTGAGATATGTTCTGTGATCTTGCCCTTGGAGTTTTGTGAATTGAAGATCATATTTTTGCTTTTGGAAGAAGACCTAGAACAACAACAAAGATGGTCAAGGGTTGTAGTAAGGAACCCTCATATTGAAGAAGTTGCAAGTGGTGACGCCATCGAGCACAGAGAAGGCTATCAATCGGCAAAAACCCTACCCGATCTGGCCCCACCACCAACACCAACAGGAGCCCACCCCTGCCAACACCACCACTGCCCGCGAACTTCAAGCCATGGAGCTCGTTTCCCTCAGATTTGCCCTTGCCATTGCGGAGCTACTCGTCTGCCGTGAGCCATCTCAATTCTGAACACATCCCCAATCACCGTCAACCACCGACCATGGCGAGATACCACCTCTGTTATGCTCATTGCTCCGAGCGCTTGCCGAAGCTCTCGCCAACCGCCACTAGACTCACCAACCAACCCTCCATCGCATCTCCTTGAGCAACAACACGTCCACAAGCACTCTTCGCCATCACAGAGACAAATGGAGCTCCAGCGCCTCTGCGATTCTGATGCAGAATGAATCGACGACTGTAGCATCCGGTTTCCAATCAAACCCGAAGTCGTCCGATTTTGGGCCTAATGAACCCAAAAACGTTGTCGGTCAATACTAAACAACCTAAAACGACCAATTAATCATGAATCAAAAGTCGTTCGGACGAAATCGACCAAAATCGGTCCTCCGTAACGCGCGCCGTGAAAAGCCGCGACGAAAATTCGGAAGCCGCAAAACGAACCGAGACCGTCATTAGATCTGATTCGACGATACAAGACCAACGGAATCGACCGTTCGTCAATCGGAGGTCATATGATATTTTAAATTTCAAAATTTAATCTTAAACAAAAAAAAAAACGTATCCGAAAATTTCGGGGGTTTAAAACCCAATCGGAAGTATATCAATATTATACTCATATTGACCGTCATTTTGAGACGATCAAAATAAGATATTGAGCACTCGAATCCGAGACTCAAGACACGAGTAACGGATGAAATTGGTATCTCAAGTAAGAGAGAAAAAGTAATTTAAATATATATATAATAAATAAAATTTGCTTAAAATCAAATCTCAGCTCACTGTCTGCTACCTCTAACCGTGTGCAGATGGGATCTTTTTGCATTTCCACTTGGCAAAAACAAAAGGGAATGTGTCACCTTCCACTTTCTATAAATACCAACCCCTAACCATTTTGCCCTCTCTCGTTTTTCACCGAGATTCAAACACCTTTCCCAAATTTCTACCTCTCTATCCTATCTTCGAGATCTGCTAACAGCTGCTGCCCAGCCACTATTCAAAGCCCCTGTCACAACAAATTAGGAGTTGATAGAGTTCCTTGCTCCAATTCCAGATTTGCATGCAAGTTCCTCTTCAAAATTTAAGAGATCCAAGGTACACTTCCACTCCATATACCTCCTATTTGCTGCCATTTATGCACAATTCCCCACCCCTTCCTTGTTGACATGCATGCATTTTAGCTACTGTGATCTTATAATTATATACATTTGATCTCTTGCACTAAATTAAGAAGTGCAGAAATTTAGGTTCATAGGATGATTTGGGTATGCTGTTTAAAAGAAAAAAAAAGTGTGATTTATTTTTCCAGAACCTATGCTCTCTGTATCATGTTGCTCTCTGTATCGTGTTATCATGTCAGGAAATTACAGTAAATTAACATTTTAAATAAGATTTGGATATTTTCATAAGCTCTCTGGATTTATCTCCTGTCATATAAATATCTCTTCAAACTAATTCGTTACAGACTTATCTCTTCAAATTAGTTCTTTGTTATTTTTTTATATAAATAATACTGATAGTATTGATTTTGAACATTTTTAGGATATTTATACCTGTTTCTTAATAATAGTACATATCATATTAAAAATTATACAAAGTGGTGTCTGCATATACTTGAGTTTGTATTACCCATACTAAGTACCTTCCTGTTCTGATTACTCTGTTAATCTCAAGAAGAGAAATTATGAAGGAAGGAATATTTCATAAAAGATGAAAAAAAAAAACATTGTAGATAATGATTAATGCATCTGGGCATTGATGATAGGTCTTCTCTAAATCAAAGTAATAAATGACACCTTACAACCACCAACTTCCAATCAAATCTAAATAACCATCTCATGTTTATATGTTTTTCTTCCAGATAAAGGGAAAGTATTATTATTATTATTATTATCATCGGGAACCATAAAATAAATAAGAAAAACTTAAGTTTGAACCACAAAATTTTCAAGTTAAAATTTATCTATTCTATTGAACGGATTGAGATAATATTCGGCAAAGTCATATATACTACATATATAGGTAATATGTTTCTCTTTATTAGATTTACTAGTTTGATTTGTCTGACTAATAAAACATGCTCAGATAAAATTTCCTTTCTAGAGTAATAGGAATGCTAATGCCATGTTTAGTTGAATTGGTTAAGCTAATAATCCACGTTGGTTTAGCCAACTTGATGTTTAATTGGTTAAATATCCAATCTCATTTTTTTAAATCTTTGGTCTCTTACCTTACGACATCCAAGATATATATTAAAAGGTTATAAGTCAGGATAAATAGATGATATTGAACATAGAATCAAAACCTGAATTGGACTAGTCAGACCACTAATCATAAGTACAACACACGAAGGTTATAAGTCAGGATAAATAGATGATATTGAACATAGAATCAAAACCTGGAATTGGACTAGTCAGACCACTAATCATAAGTACAATACACGAAATATAAGAATTTACTCCTACAAAGCAAATTGGTGAAAGTATTTGTAAGTAGCTCAGATATAAAGTTGTTCAAGAATCTGTGATTAAATGAAAATATTGAGGATCGGTGATATTTGACAAATATAAATTTTTCCGGTCATGGTGACTTTTACACCTGACCGTGCGAGGGCGCGGTGACCCTCAACTGGGCGGGAGGAAAGGAAGTCCAGTTAGGGCAGCGGCCGCTTAATGCGCGGGTCTAGGATCCCAGTCTTTTACACGGTTTTACGCGAGCTCGCAGTGTTTTTACGTGTAGCATCCGGTTTCCAATCAAACCCGAAGTCGTCCGATTTTGGGTCTAATAAACCTAAAAACGTTGTCGGTCAATACTAAACAACCTAAAACGACCATTTGATCATAAATCAAAAGTCGTTCGGACGAAATCGACCAAAAATCGGTCCCTTTGCAATGCGTGCCGTGAAAAGCCGCGACGCAAATTCGGAAACCGCGAAACGAACCGAGACCGTCATTAGATCCGATTCGACGAAACAAGACCAACGGAATCGACCGTTCGTCAATCGGAGGTCGTTTGGATATTTTTAAATCGTAAAATTTAACCTTAAACAAAATCCGTATCCGGAAATTTCGGGGTTCAAAACCCAATCGGAAGTATATCAATATGGTACTCATATTGATCGTCGTCCCAAGACGGTCAAAACGAGATGTTGCGCGTTGAAATCCGAGGCCCGAGGTGCGCGCACGGTCAATTTTAGTATCTCAAATAATGAGAGCTTTAGTTAAAAAAAATATAATATTTAAGAACAACAGACTGTTGCTGGAAATTCCAGCAACTCCACTTGTCTTTTCCATCTCTTTCCACTTGGCCTATATGTTATTCCACATGTCAAAGTTATTCCCCTATCTTTTCTATATAAAGATCAAGAGATGTGCATTCTTTTCTACCCCTTCGTTACTCTAAAAACCACCGAAGTGATCACATACCTTCCTTATTTTCTCTGCTTAAACTGCAGTCTTCGGCAATTTCCATTGAAGCTATTTCCCTTGTCGGTAAAGCTATCCTGTAGCTTTGAAGGGAATACAACAACCCTCCCTTCTATTGTAGCTCCTATACTCCAGAGAAAGCTCCTCCTGTGGCTGGTGGAGAATCTCTACTGCTGCCAACAGCAGCTGGAGGAACTGCTCTTTGCTGAGATAGCCAGTGCTGCTTTGCTACTCTGTAGCAACCAACCATTAGCTGAAGATAAAATCCCTGTTTGAAGCTATTTTCAACTGCTAGAGCCTCTTGCTCAAATTCCAGTCTTGCATGCAAGATTCTCCTCAACTTTGAAGAGATCAAAGGTACACTCCCTCTCCCTTCCTACTTTGCTGCCATACATGAGAAATTCCACTTCCCTCTCTTGCTACACCCAAATTTTGCTCCTGCATGCATGTATCTTCACCATCTTGGAGGTCCAAAATGAGGCTATTATTATATACCATCTTTTTCTCTCATCACTACTGCCGTGTAATGTTATTTCTCTTTCCATCAAACTTTCTGTTCTGCTTAAAATCCTATCTAATTAAGCAGCACTAGAAGCAGAAATAAGAATATTTTATACGAAATTTTTCAGAAAATTTTAAGGCTAACAGGGAACTAGGGGTAACAAATCATATTGCAATAAGTAGTTGCAATTACAATTACAATAAGTGTCAAATCAGAAATAATAAAATTCAGTAAAACCCTTCTAAATGCAGGCATGATACTGTTCTGAGAGAATAAGTTCTGGAAGTGATGGCTCTAGGTAATTACCTGAACTTCCTTTAATAATAGACATTAAAAAGTGTGAAATTCTGCACAGTAACTTTTCCTTTACTCAATAAATATTTGTCATTATTCAAGTTCTGTTGAAGGTATTAATCTAGTAAAAAAAAATCTAAAATATGATAGATATAAGAGATTTTAGTGAGCTTCAATGAAGATGAAAATAAGAGCTCAAAGAGTATAAATTAATGAGTGTGAAGAATGACAAATGAAGGTAAAAGGCTAGGGTGTTTTACACTTTTACTCCTATACTGCTTATATACAATTGTAGGTATACTAGCCGGGAGTTGTTCACCTGTACGAGTTGGCTATTTCAATTCGAAGATATACATACTTAATGGCCTCATGTGTACTGAAATGGATTTGCATAGTTTCTACACTAACTAAGATAAATATATATAGCTAATAAATATGTCATGTGATAAAGGCAGTAGAATAATGAGGAATCAGGAATAATAAATTGAAATTATTAGCATCCCAGGGGATTATCAAATCAATAATTTGACGAAGATCGATCTAACGCTTGGAAATCCGAATTTTTCTAAAGGGTCGCTAGGCAGGCAATCAAATCAATGAGACCTCCAGTTACAAGTAGTAGTACATTTCTTTTGCCCTGGTTACTGTGATTTCTTTATCGCTGAACATATATGTTCTTAAATCCATATTATCAGATTTGGTATGTGGTTTGATAGGGACAAAATTCACATGACACATGTTGGAATCTAAATTTTGAATCAATGGTGATATCCATTAATAAGCCGGTCATGATGACTTTTACATCTGACCGTGCGAGGGCGCGGTGACCCTCAACTGGGCGGAAGAATAGGAAGCCCAGTTAGGGCAGCGGCCGCTTAATGCGCGGGTCTAGGGTCCCAGTCTTTTACACGGTTTTTACGCGAGCTTGCAGTGTTTTTACGCCTCGTTGGGATCCTGGCTTTAGACCAGTTCCGTTGACCCTGTCTATTAGGATACCCAGGCGGGGGATCCTTGGTTTTCAGTTTTACGTACGAGCTCGTCCGCCCGTACTAGTCGGGCAGTTTTCTAGAGCGACTTTTCTAGGGAGTCTCTCTCACCCGTCTCAGTGGCGTAGTTGGGGAGTAGACCTATCCCTCTATTGGACCGCGCTTCCAATTGGAGGGCGAGACGGAAGAGCCATTTGCAGGCTTCTTCACCGCTTGAGTTACTTCGCCAAACAGACTTGGCGATTCTATATCTAGATCATCCATATCTATATCTACAACATCAGGACTTATATCTGAAACATTGAAGTTAAGAATTGGAGAAGTTATGATCAAAAGACTATTCTCGCTACCCAAGAATTTAAATAAATTAATAGATCTTTACAATCTTAACTTTTCCATTTTTTTACTCACCAACATGATCTCTGAAGCAATTGATATATATGCTCACACCAATACCCTCATGATTATTCAACTACAAATAAATAGGTAATATGGGGGAAATGTCGGGTTCTGGGGGAAGTCATTAGAAAATGCATTACAAACAATTTGAAACTCCTTTTTACTTATGCAAGTAGATGTAGATTTTACTTATACCACCTTTCTACTTGCTTGCTTTTGCACATATTAAATGTCAAGTTATTTTTATATTTTTAGGGAGGTACCAGCAATGGCTGACGCCTCTTCTTTCCTATTGTGTGTGGCAGGCAAACAGCCTGCAGTTCAGTAGCCGCTCAGCATATACATGCTTCCTGGAGACAGAGTTTATACTAGACGGTATGAATTACTTGTCTCAGTTTTTGTTCAGATGATGATGTAAATGATATCTCTTTTGTATCACACTTTGGGATATATGTTGTAATGGAAGATCCTTGTACATATTGTAACTTGATATGAATATTAATGAAAAGAAAATTTTGGTGCCATTATCTCTTTTATTTTGTGCTTATGTTGTGGATGTGAATGTCATGTGATAATTAGCCGCGCGAAAAATTTTCCCTGCTTCTCTACAACTTCTGCGATCAATGTGAATGAATTATTGCGAATTTTGTCGTAAACGGGTACCCGGATCCTGAGGGGTTCACAGTTTGGTATCAGAGCAGTGGTACCCCGATACGCACATTCGCAATATTCAATTCCGATCGCATTAAGTTCTCGAATAGCGACAGTCTTCCGACTTGTCGTGAATTCGAGAAGGGAAATATGACATTCATATTTAATAACCACAGATGTCACCAAGTTCATTAATTTTCATATTATATCCCAAAAAGAGAAAAAAATTTATGATAAGTATCTGTCTATGACATTTTTATGACTAATTATGGTTCTCATGTAGAGCCATGGCATCTCGACCAGGTCAGGATACTTCTGATCAGCTCGCACGTATACTGAGCGCACTTACTGATCTTCAGCAGCAGCAGGCTGTTATGAGAGGCCAGCAGGAGCAGATATTGGCCCAGCAGACCGAGATTGCTGACAGACAGACGGACATAGAGATGAGATTTGAGGACCTGTCAGATTTCACGTACCATCCATCCGAGGATGGAATACGACAGGACCAGCACCAGTCTATTGAGGTGGAGCAGACTCATCCTGACGATCCACTAGAGGGCAATCCAGAGCATGGAGCTGAGGAGGATGCAGACTTAGACAAGGAGCAGGACCCTGTTGACTTCGCTAGTGAGGATGCACACGAGTATTCAGCCATTCACAGGCACCAGTCGGTCTTCACTTCTTATCAGCGGGCCAACATACCCCTGTTCGAGGGCACAGGTTCACCAGATGATGCTGAGCAGTGGCTGAAGAGAGTGATGAAGGTACTCAGGGCAATTCATGCGCCACGAAACACGTGGCTATCTTTCATAGAATATTCACTGACAGACTTCGCCGAGCGATGGTGGGAGGCCGTAGTGTCCGAGTTAGGCCGAGAGCCTACTTGGAACGATTTCGAGACGAGGTGCAGAGCCCACTTCTTTTCTGCGAAGTGTAAGGAGTCCCAGCGCCGACTGTTTGCAGAGCTTCGTCAGGGACAGATGACCGTCAGAGATTATTTCATCCGATACACAGAGCTGTCACGACATACACGAGCAGCTGGTGCATTTCCAGAGGAGAATCTGGAAAAGTTCATTGGCGGTATGCGAGAGGAGGTGCAGGAGAAGCTGGCAGGACTACACATCACTTCTATCTCCGAGGCTACCGATGCTGCGGAGAAGTTCGAGGACATCAGGGGAGACGTTTCGGGAGCTCGTCTGGAGCAACGCCTAGACCGCGACGATCTTTTGGACCGATACGTCGACCATTTCAGCAGCAGAGGTCAGACAGACGATTCCGACCCACAGGTTCGTCCTTCACAGGCAGTGTTCGCTCTTCTCCATCGACTACTCTAGGAGGAGCACTCGCCGGACGTGGCACAGAGTCCGCTCGACCATCTGGATCGCAACGAGTAGACCGACCACCAGCCGGACCAGCTCGGAGCATAGGCACAGCTACTCCACCTACCAGGCCAGTCAGATGCTATCGATGTCACGAGTGGGGACATTACCGAGCACAGTGCCCACAGACTTCTGGCGAGCCTCAGCCACAACCTTCACAATCACAGCCTCAGACACAACGTTCAGGGAGTTTCCGTGGCAGGAACTCCAACTTTAGGCGGCAGCAGCAGAGACAGACGCAGAGTGTGGCAGGTTCTAGTGCTGCATCAGCCAGACAGGGACAGTTACATGCCATTACTGAGGAGCAGGCACGTTCAGCGGCTACTGTGGTGAAAGGTATGGTCTCAGTCTTGGGCCGACCTTTCCATGTTTTATTCGATTCCGGCGCGACACACACTTTCCTTGCTTCGAGGTTGCTTGTTTCTTTAGATAGAGTTGCAGAGACGCTATCGTCTCCATATCACATCCGAGGGCCAGGTGGCCAGTTATTTGTCATATCTCTGATAGTCAGGCACTTGCCCATACTGATTGGCGGTCATGAGATGATCGCAGACTGTCTACTCCTACAGCTTGATGAGTTCGACTTGATTCTAGGCATGGATTGGCTATCCGTTCATCATGCACTTGTTGATTGCTTTAGGAAGACGGTTGTCTTCAGGATTTCAGATCTACCCGAGTTCACTTTTGAGGGTACTACACATGACTCCACCATGGAGTACATTTCAGTATTGCGAGCCCAACGACTTGTAGATCAGGGTTGCGATTCATATCTTGCTTTTGTTCGGAGGGTGTCTGATCATGAGCCGATGATACAGGATAACCGAGTAGTATCTGAATACCCTGACGTATTTCCTGATGAGCTACCAGGGCTACCTCCTGAGGAGAGAGATCGAGTTCGAGATCACATTGCTGCCAGATACACAGCCAATCTCTATGGCACCTTATCGCATGGCACCAGCCGAGTTGAGGAGCTGAAGGTGCAGTTGCAGGAGTTACTAGATTTGGGATTCGTGAGACCGAGCACTTCACCTTGGGGTGCTCCGGTTCTATTTGTCAAGAAGAAGGATGGATCCATGAGACTATG
This sequence comes from Ottelia alismoides, assembly GCA_037367405.1. Taxonomy (NCBI): domain Eukaryota; kingdom Viridiplantae; phylum Streptophyta; class Magnoliopsida; order Alismatales; family Hydrocharitaceae; genus Ottelia; species Ottelia alismoides. The sequence goes on from JAZKJV010001223.1 coordinate 674,221, forward strand.
CATCGATTACAGGCAGCTGAACAAGAGAACGGTGAAAAACCGTTATCCTTTGCCGCACATCGATGATTTGTTCGACCAGCTCCAGGGATCTTCGGTTTTCTCGAAGATCGATCTTCGCTCAGGCTACCATCAGCTGAGGATTCGCGAGTCGGATATTCCGAAGACAGCCTTCAGGACTCGCTATGGACACTATGAGTTTGTGGTGATGCCGTTTGGGCTCACCAATGCACTTGCGGCTTTCATGGATATGATGAACCGTATCTTCCGTCCATACTTGGACAAGTTTGTAGTGGTCTTCATCGATGATGTGCTCATCTATTCACGGAATGAATGGGATCATGCGAATGATCTACGGATTGTCTTAGATACATTGCGGGAGCACAAGCTATATGCCAAGTTGAGCAAGTGTGAGTTCTGGTTATCCCAGGTCTCATTTTTGGGGCACATCATTTCTGGAGCAGGCATTGCAGTTGATCCTGCGAAGATAGATGCAGTTATGTCTTGGGAGCAGCCAAGACAGTTACTCAGATTCGGAGCTTTCTCGGACTAGCAGGTTATTACAGACGCTTCGTCAACGGATTTTCACGCATCGTCCGTCCATTGACACAATTGACGCAGAAGGGAGTTCCATTCATTTGGAACGATTCATGTGAGCAGGCCTTCCAGACCCTGAAGGAGAGATTGACTACAGCGCCTATTCTTGCTCTTCCTTCAGGTACTCAGGACTATGCAGTCTATACAGATGCATCTGGGGAAGGTCTAGGAGCAGTACTGATGCAGAGAGGACAGGTGATTGCTTACGCATCACGGCAGTTGAGACCGCACGAGCGGAACTACCCCACACATGACTTAGAGTTGGCGGCAGTTGTCTTCGTCTTGAAGATCTGGCGCCACTATCTATATGGGGTGAACTTCGAGATTTTCACGGATCACAAGAGCCTAAAGTACATCTTTGATCAGAAGGAGTTGAACATGAGACAGCGCAGATGGCTCGAACTGCTGAAGGATTATGATTGCACGATCTCTTACCATCCCGGTAAGGGAAACGTGGTAGCTGATGCACTTAGCAGGAGAGCGCATGCTGATGGTACGGCGAACTGGCTATACACGTGGGATACGCTTGCAGCTTTGAGCGATTGGCTTCCCCAGGAGAGCGCATCCATTTCTACCGCCGTGCCTCCACGATACAGCAGTCTTTGGGATCGTATTGTAGAAGGCCAGAAGACCGATCCTTGGATTCATGATAGATACATGCGCGCCGTCAAGGACGAATTTGACGACTTTGTTGTGATGGAGTCTATTTTATGGAAGGCAGGACGGGTCGTTGTACCCAATGACGAACAGCTTCGCAGAGACATTTTGGACGAGGCACACAGTTCACGGTTATCTATCCATCCAGGTAGCACAAAGATGTACCGTGACCTGCGTCGACATTTCTGGTGGGATGGGATGAAGCGCGATGTGGCGCTACATGTTAGCAGATGCATGACCTGTCAGATGGTCAAGGCTGAGCACAGGAGACCGCCAGGATTACTGCAGTCTCTCCCCATTCCCGAGTGGAAATGGGAGAGCATTTCTATGGATTTTGTCACAGGATTGCCGAAGACGCCAGGAGGTCATGATTCCATTTGGGTCGTTGTTGATAGGTTGACCAAGTCAGCCCATTTCATACCTGTCAACACGACTTACACTCCATCCAGGTTGGCCAAGCTCTATGTACAGAACATTATCAGGCTGCATGGTATACCATGAGAAGTGGTGTCTGACAGGGATTCGAGATTTACATCTCATTATTGGCATCAGTTCATGTCAGCACTACAGACAGAGCTGAAGATGAGTTCTGCATATCATCCACAGACTGACGGGCAGAGTGAGCGCACCATTCAGATGCTTGAAGATCTACTTCGCGCATGCACTTTGGGAGTGGAAAGGGTCCTGGAAGGACCATCTGCCGTTAGTGGAGTTCACGTACAACAACAGCTATCACTCCAGTATTGGCATGGCACCATTCGAAGCCCTATACGGGCGGAGATGCCTCACACCTCTCAGTTGGCGTGAGGTAGGTGATCATGCTTTATATTCCGTAGATCTCTTAGAGGAGACTGCGAGAGCTGTTGATCTTGTGCGACGGAGGCTTCTGACGGCACAGAGTCGCCAGAAGAGCTATGCTGATCGTCGGAGGAGAGACTTAGAGTTTCAGGTAATCTAATTATTTTCTCCTCATCCACTCAATTATGATATATGTGTTCAACTTAATCTCATACTAATTATATTCCTATAAATTATAGGTTGGAGATTGGGTATTTCTCCGTGTATCTCCCATGAAGGGAGTGCAGAGATTCGGTGTTCGTGGCAAGTTGGCGCCACGATATGTTGGACCGTTCGAGATTCTGGCTAGAGTGGGGAAGGTTGCTTACCGAGTAGCTCTTCCTCCACATCTTTCTGCTATTCATGATGTTTTCCACATATCCAATCTGAGGAAGTATGTCCACGACCCTCGGCACATCATCAGTTACGAGAATCCCGACGTAGAGCCAGATCTGACTTATGAAGAGAAGCCCGTCCAAATACTTGACCGCGCTGTGAAGAAACTTCGCAGCAAGGAGATTTCTTTGGTCAAGGTTTTGTGGCACCGACACGGCGTCAAGGAAGCGACATGGGAGACTGAAGCCGACATGCGGGCACGATATCCGCAGCTATTCTGATGTAATCATCAAGACAAGCTTTTGTAATTAGATAAATTATAAATATATGGCTTGTTTTCTCTTTGAGGTTTTTATGGGTTCAAAACCCTTTGAGGTTTTTATGACCATATTAAATCCAAACAAGATACCTATTAACCTTGACTCGAGTCTCGAGGACGAGACTCCCTTTGAGGTTTTTATATTTGTAGCATCCGTTTCCAATCAAACCCGAAGTCGTCCGATTTTGGGTCTAATAAACCTAAAAACGTTGTCGGTCAATACTAAACAACCTAAAACGACCATTTGATCATAAATCAAAAGTCGTTCGGACGAAATCGACCAAAAATCGGTCCCTTTGCAATGCGTGCCGTGAAAAGCCGCGACGCAAATTCGGAAACCGCGAAACGAACCGAGACCGTCATTAGATCCGATTCGACGAAACAAGACCAACGGAATCGACCGTTCGTCAATCGGAGGTCGTTTGATATTTTTAAATCGTAAAATTTAACCTTAAACAAAATCCGTATCCGGAAATTTCGGGGGTTCAAAACCCAATCGGAAGTATATCAATATGGTACTCATATTGATCGTCGTCCCAAGACGGTCAAAACGAGATGTTGCGCGTTGAAATCCGAGGCCCGAGGTGCGCGCACGGTCAATTTTAGTATCTCAAATAATGAGAGCTTTAGTTAAAAAAAAATATAATATTTAGAACAACAGACTGTTGCTGGAAATTCCAGCAACTCCACTTGTCTTTTCCATCTCTTTCCACTTGGCCTATATGTTATTCCACATGTCAAAGTTATTCCCCTATCTTTTCTATATAAAGATCAAGAGATGTGCATTCTTTTCTACCCCTTCGTTACTCTAAAAAACCACCGAAGTGATCACATACCTTCCTTATTTTCTCTGCTTAAACTGCAGTCTTCGGCAATTTCCATTGAAGCTATTTCCCTTGTCGGTAAAGCTATCCTGTAGCTTTGAAGGGAATACAACAACCCTCCCTTCTATTGTAGCTCCTATACTCCAGAGAAAGCTCCTCCTGTGGCTGGTGGAGAATCCTCTACTGCTGCCAACAGCAGCTGGAGGAACTGCTCTTTGCTGAGATAGCCAGTGCTGCTTTGCTACTCTGTAGCAACCAACCATTAGCTGAAGATAAAATCCCTGTTTGAAGCTATTTCAACTGCTAGAGCCTCTTGCTCAAATTCCCAGTCTTGCATGCAAGATTCTCCTCAACTTTGAAGAGATCAAAGGTACACTCCCCTCTCCCTTCCTACTTTGCTGCCATACATGAGAAATTCCACTTCCCTCTCTTGCTACACCCAAATTTTGCTCCTGCATGCATGTATCTTCACCATCTTGGAGGTCCAAAATGAGGCTATTATTATATACCATCTTTTTCTCTCATCACTACTGCCGTGTAATGTTATTTCTCTTTCCATCAAACTTTCTGTTCTGCTTAAAATCCTATCTAATTAAGCAGCACTAGAAGCAGAAATAAGATATTTTATACGAAATTTTTCAGAAAATTTTAAGGCTAACAGGGAACTAGGGGTAACAAATCATATTGCAATAAGTAGTTGCAATTACATTTACAATAAGTGTCAAATCAGAAATAATAAAATTCAGTAAAACCCTTCTAAATGCAGGCATGATACTGTTCTGAGAGAATAAGTTCTGGAAGTGATGGCTCTAGGTAATTACCTGAACTTCCTTTAATAATAGACATTAAAAAGTGTGAAATTCTGCACAGTAACTTTTCCTTTACTCAATAAATATTTGTCATTATTCAAGTTCTGTTGAAGGTATTAATCTAGTAAAAAAAAATCTAAAATATGATAGATATAGAGATTTTAGTGAGCTTCAATGAAGATGAAAATAAGAGCTCAAAGAGTATAAATTAATGAGTGTGAAGAATGACAAATGAAGGTAAAAGGCTAGGGTGTTTTACACTTTTACTCCTATACTGCTTATATACAATTGTAGGTATACTAGCCGGGAGTTGTTCACCTGTACGAGTTGGCTATTTCAATTCGAAGATATACATACTTAATGGCCTCATGTGTACTGAAATGGATTTGCATAGTTTCTACACTAACTAAGATAAATATATATAGTTAATAAATATGTCATGTGATAAAGGCAGTAGAATAATGAGGAATCAGGAATAATAAATTGAAATTATTAGCATCCCAGGGGATTATCAAATCAATAATTTGACGAAGATCGATCTAACGCTTGGAAATCTGAATTTTTCTAAAGGGTCGCTAGGCAGGCAATCAAATCAATGAGACCTCCAGTTACAAGTAGTAGTACATTTCTTTTGCCCTGGTTACTGTGATTTCTTTATCGCTGAACATATATGTTCTTAAATCCATATTATCAGATTTGGTATGTGGTTTGATAGGGACAAAATTCACATGACACATGTTGGAATCTAAATTTTGAATCAATGGTGATATCCATTAATAAGCCGGTCATGATGACTTTTACATCTGACCGTGCGAGGGCGCGGTGACCCTCAACTGGGCGGAAGAATAGGAAGCCCAGTTAGGGCAGCGACCGCTTAATGCGCGGGTCTAGGGTCCCAGTCTTTTACACGGTTTTTACGCGAGCTTGCAGTGTTTTTACGCCTCGTTGGGATCCTGGCTTTAGACCATTCGTCCTGTCTATTAGGATACCCAGGCGGGGGATCCTTGGTTTTCAGTTTTTACGTACGAGCTCGTCCGTACTAGTCGGGCAGTTTTCTAGAGCGACTTTTCTAGGGAGTCTCTCTCACCCGTCTCAGTGGCGTAGTTGGGGAGTAGACCTATCCCTCTATTGGACCGCGCTTCCAATTGGAGGGCGAGACGGAAGAGCCATTTGCAGGCTTCTTCACCGCTTGAGTTACTTCGCCAAACAGACTTGGCGATTCTATATCTAGATCATCCATATCTATATCTACAACATCAGGACTTATATCTGAAACATTGAAGTTAAGAATTGGAGAAGTTATGATCAAAAGACTATTCTCGCTACCCAAGAATTTAAATAAATTAATAGATCTTTACAATCTTAACTTTTCCATTTTTTTACTCACCAACATGATCTCTGAAGCAATTGATATATATGCTCACACCAATACCCTCATGATTATTCAACTACAAATAAATAGGTAATATGGGGGAAATGTCGGGTTCTGGGGGAAGTCATTAGAAATGCATTACAAACAATTTGAAACTCCTTTTTACTTATGCAAGTAGATGTAGATTTTACTTATACCACCTTTCTACTTGATTGCTTTTGCACATATTAAATGTCAAGTTATTTTTATATTTTTAGGGAGGTACCAGCAATGGCTGACGCCTCTTCTTTCCTATTGTGTGTGGCAGGCAAACAGCCTGCAGTTCAGTAGCCGCTCAGCATATACATGCTTCCTGGAGACAGAGTTTATACTAGACGGTATGAATTACTTGTCTCAGTTTTTGTTCAGATGATGATGTAAATGATATCTCTTTTGTATCACACTTTGGGATATATGTTGTAATGGAAGATCCTTGTACATATTGTAACTTGATATGAATATTAATGAAAAGAAAATTTTGGTGCCATTATCTCTTTTATTTTGTGCTTATGTTGTGGATGTGAATGCCATGTGGATAATTAGCCGCGCGAAAAATTTTCCCTGCTTTTCTACAACTTCTGCGATCAATGTGAATGAATTATTGCGAATTTTGTCGTAAACGGGTACCCGGATCCTGAGGGGTCACATTACGCCTCGTTAGGATCCTGACTATAGACCAGTTCCGTTGACCCTGTCTTTTAGGATACCCAGGCGGGGGATCCTTGGTTTTCAGTTTTACGTACGAGCTCGTCCGCCCGTACTAGTCGGGCAGTTTTCTAGAGCGACTTTTCTAGGGAGTCTCTCTCACCCGTCTCAGTGGCGTAGTTGGGGAGTAGACCTATCCCTCTATTGGACCGCGCTTCCAATTAAAGGGCGAGACGGAAGAGCCATTTGCAGGCTTCTTCACCGCTTGAGTTTCTTCGCCAAACAGACTTGGCGATTCTATATCTAGATCATCCATATCTACATCTACAACATCTGGAGCTATATCTGAAACATTGAAGTTAGAATTTGAGAAGTTATGATCAAAAGACCATTCTCTCTACCCAAGAATTTAAATATATTAATAGATCTCTACAATCTCAACTTTTCCATTTTTTCACTCGCCAACTTGATCTCTAAGGAAATTGATATATGCATTCACACTCATACACTCATGATTACGAAATTGCTATATAAATATGACATATGGGAAATGCCGGGTTCTGGGGGAAAACATTAGAAACGCATTACAAACAAACCCTTTTTACTTACGCAAGTAGATGTAGATTTTACTTATACCACCTTTCTACTTGCCTGCTTTTGTACATATTAAATGTCAAGTTATTTTTATAAATTTTAGGGAGGTACCAGCAATGGCTGACGCCTCTTCTTTCCTATTTGTGTGTGTGGCAGGCAAACAGCCTGCAGCTCAGTAGCTATATGCTTCCAGGAGACAGAGTATATACGAGACGGTATGAATTCCTTGTCTCAGTTTTTGTTCAAATAATGATGTAAATGCTATCTCTTTTTTATCACACTTTGGGATATATGATGTAATGGAAAATCGTTGTATACGTTGTAAACTGATATGAATATTAATGAAAAGAATTTTGGTGCCATATTGTCTCTTTTACTTGTGGTCATGTGTTGAGAATGAATGTCATAATTTGCGCAAAAAAAAATTTCCCTGTATTTGTGCATCTTGTGTGATTAAATGTGAATGATATATTGCGAATTGCGCGTAAACGGGTACCCGGATCCTGAGGGGTTCACAACGACGGTGAAAATAATTTGATCGATGGAGATATTTGGTGAGGAAGAAATTAGAGGGGTTGAGAAGAGAAAACTCGTCGGAGAACGAGAGGTTTGGAGGAGAGAAAGGAGAGATAAAACTCGTCGGAGAACGATAGGCTCTGATACCAATTGATGCAAATTGGAAATTGGCGTCGACAAAAATTAATAATTTTGTGGAAATTTTGGTGGAGAAGAAGTTAGAGGGAGAAGGGGAGAAGGCGTGCCTGTTGCGCGAGACTTGGAGAGGAAGAAACGTGAAGACCACGTTGAGAGAGGAGAGAAATTAGAGAGAGGGAGATAAAATCTCAAATTGATTACCAACTGAACTCCTTACATAAGCAGTCTATCATCCCTTTATATAGGAGGATGAGTTTACAAAAATAGAAAAACAACTAATTATCCTAAATTGACTCTAACCGACTAACCGACTAATTTGAAATTCAAATTTCCAACTAATTGAGATCACATGCGATCTCTACTTTATTCAAATAAAAATTCGACGACGTAAATAAAATTAAATAAAAAATTCGACGACTCAAATAAACGTAAATAAAATTAAATAAAAATATTCGACGACTCAAATAAACGTAAATAAAATTAAATAAAAATGCGGCCCTATATTTCTGTTCCATGCTGCATCAGATTCACATGTCCTCTTGGTGCTCCATCACCACTGCCACCCTTGAACGTAAGGAGCACCCATGCAGGAGGCAGTGCCCACTAATGGAAAAGTATCGATGCAAACAGAAGCTCTAATGGGCTTATTTATTTTGTGGTGAGAAACAGAAGCTGTAATGCCCAACCGTCACTACACCTTTAGGATGTGAACTACCACCTGCTTGCTGCAGTAGACCACTATTGGCCTGTGGCTGTAGTAAATTCTTCTGCTCCATTCTTTTTGTTCCTGCTGCTTTGTCTCTAAAACCTCCACAAATGTTTTGAAGATACATCCACAATAGACTGTTGTGGCACTGCACCAACAAAGGCACAGGTGCCGAAGCAGTTGTAGATAGCAGCTGCTTTAATATCAAGGGAGGGGAATCCTTTGACAGTTACTGGCCTTCAGATACCTCCTTCAACTGCTGATGTTGTAACATCAGAAGTGACTGTTGAGACTCCCCTTGTGAATGCTTCAAAGGTCTGTGGCAGCAACAGCTGGACAGATACGTCCTGTTTATTTTAAGCAAACCAGGAAGCACTGATGGCTTTTGAACCAAGTCAACTGGTTGCTTTTATTGTCATCCAACTGCATGTTAATTTTCCAAGGGCTTAGAGTTGAGCAAGGGTCTGCACATCCTTCAAAGTTGCACCAGTAGCTACTTCAAGTATCAAATGCTGGGCCTCAAGATGTCCAAATCTCAAATTTTCAAAACTGCAAACACCATCTTTCACCTTAGCACGAACAATATGATGCTCTGGTTCATCATTTAGACCTCTCAATAGTTTTCTTCTGTTGTCGGGCCATCTATTGTGATGATAATGGTTGATCTGGTTGTAGATGCTGCAAAAATGACATAGAAGAGACCCATTCTTTCTTTGGACATTCCGTCTCCTTTTCTAATTTTTCCTGTCCCTTATTTGCAGTCTTCCAGAATCTGCTGCTGCTGTTGCTTCTCATTTTCTATGTAGCCTCCCTTGCATTCCACTTGTGTATGCCCAATTACACAACAAGATGTACAAAACTTTGGCATATTTTCATGGACTATTCGCTGCTTAAAAGTTTGACTCGCATTTTTGATTGTCACAAACTGAATATGTGGCTTTTGCAGATCAATAAAATGGTGAAACCTTCTCCTACTTTAAGTACGGTCGGCTACATGGATTCTTGCTCAAATTCATGTTGAAATATCCGACTATTTTTTATGCTGGTTGTCGGCTACGTAACACAACTCCCATAAGGAGGATCTGAACCCTAGTCTTTGGGTGGTAGGCAGATTGGACTACCAACATACCATTGAAGTTGATACAAAAAATGGCGAAGCCTTCTCCCATTATAAGTAGGGTTGGCTACATGGAGTTTTTCTCAATCCATGTTGAAAGATCCGATTATTTTTTCCGTTGGTTGTCGACTACGTAACCCAACCCCTTACAAGGAGGGATTTGAACCTTGATCTTTTATGTGGTAGGCACACCGCACTACCACCGGGCTATTGAAATGGGTGGCTGTAGCATATTAATCTCCACGAAAATTGCTATATTTTCGTCAAACATATGAATCACCCTAGAAATTGTGATACTGATTCAATTATTTCCAAGATTATTAAGATGCACACATATGCTTAGGCAACCCAAATAGGTTTAGATTAGATCGAAAATATGGAGACCACCTCATAATAGATACCCAACCCTTCCTTAACTTGAAATGCCGAAAGAATAGGCTTGATGTTGTTGATCTTCAAGAGGGAGGTTCGAACTATGGCATCAAAGTTCATCGGAATTCGATCAAATTTCGCTTTCGGCAAATGACCAAAATCGATATGAAAAAAATGAAAAATAAGGGTTTAGGGTTGTCGATTGATGGGCTGGTCACCGATATGATCGAAATATTGGCATAATTTCTTTCGTTCGATTTTTTGTTGAAATTTCATTTCGGTTAGTCACAGATATGTTGGATGAAATCGATATTTAAGGTTTTGGTTCATACTAGGTAGTGGCGTTGGTTTGAGGTTGTTAGATTTGATCAGATTGCGGACTCATGGGAATTGGTTGAGGAGAAGAGGGTCACAAGGAATGAGCATAACAACAAAGGGTTTTTCATATGAGGAACAAAAAAAGGAAGATGGAGTAGAGACAACACTCTTGGCAAACCTTTTTAAGGAGAGGTTGCAAGTACTTATTTTCATTGAGGTGATATGTTTACACATAGAGAGTGATAATGCTTTGTTGGGGATGCTGCAGTACACCACTTTTGAGACGTGAGCGTGGGGATTCGCTTTGGTGGTGCGAGGAGGTTGGGCAGAGATGTTCCCTTGATGTATGAGATACTTGCCTTTAGTTGGTGCATGCATTTAACACTAGTGTGATTTGTAAGATTGTTTTCCCCTTGAAATGTAGGTGGCTATCTTGGTTTGGACGGGTTCCCAGTCTTTTTCTTTTGTGAGTTCTCCGAGCTTTGGGAGTTGGATGTTGTGCATTTGTGGAGGCCCTCTAGATTAAGAACTATGGTTTTTAAGGATGAATCGTTCTATGATTTTCCCTCTTCCAGTAGGACGTGGTGCAACATAGGGAGGACTTTGATCCCATTGCCATCTTTAATTCTATTTACTTTATTGTGGTGAAGGTCCTTTCTTACGGCCTTATATGGGTTCTTGATTCCATTGTTGTGCCATCCTAGACGATGTTCATTCCGAGTTGGCATATGACGGACAATGTGGCTATGGCCTTGAATATTATTGCGGATTTTTGGAGGAAACGATCAAGAGGTTGCCTCGGCCTATAACTATATTGAATAGAGGTTTATTTGAGATTTTCTCTCACGTCATACTTTCTATGGTTAGTGGATTGGTTGGATGAATGTTGAAGATTTTATGTTATGCCACTGTTTTACGGTTATTTATTTGTTTTATCCATAATATGTAATTTTTTTTTGAGGCTCAAAAAAGGGGGATACACGCGAAGGTGCTCACCCCAATGCATTAAAAAGAGGAAGAAATACTTACAAGGGGAAATGGAAGAGCAGAAATACAAAACAAGGTACAGGGGGTAAACAAAGAGCGTTACCCCCGCAGCTAAAACATAATTACAAAGAGGTCCAGTCAGAAGGAAGCCCGAGGCCGTGGAGCGAATATTCTCCAAATAGAATCGCTGGCGAGCGAAGATAGCTTCATTTCGTCCCAGCCATAGGCTCCAAAGCCGCGAGATAGGATCCAGCAGCGCAAGCCGTGGCCGCCCCCTACCACAGAACAAGCTATGACAGAAAGGAGCGAAAGATGACAGATCCAGCCAACCCAAGTCCGCCCAAATAGCAGAAACACAGCTGCAATGTAGAAATAGGTGATCAATACTTTCCGTTTCCAAGTCACAGAGGCCACAGAGAAGCGAGGAATTTGGAAACATCCGGGCACAACGATCACGAGTTAGCAATCTTCCCGACGGAGAAGCCAAAGGAAAAATACTAACTCGCTCAGGAAGCCTGAGCCCCCAAAAGAATCGGCAGTCGCGCAAGAAAAATGTCATCTGCCCCGGCGAAGATGGGCAAGATTGCCTTATAAGCGTCACTAGTAGAGAAGGACCCATTCTTCCAGGCCAAATAGTCACGACCCCAAGAAGGCACAGGGGCATCAACAAGAAAGGAAATGAGAGCGATATAGTCGTGCATCCGTTGATCCGACAGAAACTCAGAAATTGGGGGGCACCAAGCACGCCCATCCCAGCAGCAGGCCACCGTAACATCTTTGTTGGGCACCAAGGCGTAAAGGCGGGAGAAGAGGAGCCGTAGGGGCCCCCTTCCCGTCCAGTCATCCTCCCAGAAGCGAATCAGATTACCATCACCGAGCTTGATTGAAAATAAGGAGCGATTTCTTATAAGGGCGCCCATCACCCCCCGCCAAAAAGTTGATACCTGTCCCTGATAATCACCACGAATGCAGAAGAAAGCCATCCCCAGCCGCAACCCTCAAGCAGTTTATCAAGAAGTTGTCCTCCCTACCCCAAATCCTCGCCGCCCATTTGAGCAAGAGCGCATCATTCACCGTCGCCAGGCGCCTCACGCCCAGCCCGCCCTCCTTCTTAGGACGCGTGACCTCATCCCAGGCCACGAGGTGCACACCCTTCCCCCCTCCCCCCTTCTTCCCCCACAAAAAGCCCTGCATACACTTCTCCAGACGCAAACGAACCCCCTTTGGCATCCCCGCACCGAGAGAAAGTAGATAGGGATGGAAGATAGAACCGTTTTCGGAAGCACTAACCGCCCACCACGTGAAAGAATAGCCGCGCGCCACCCAGCCAAGCGAAGCTCCACCTTTTCAACGATCGACTTCCAATCACGAGTGCGCTCACGGCCCACCGTCAGAGGTAACCCCAAGTAATCAAAGGGGAGGTCGGTGGCAGGACAACCCAGCATACGCGAGCACTCCGCCTCCTCCGCCGTGGACATGGAGAAAGGGACCGCCTTAGATTTGTTGCCATTGATATGAAGACCCGAGAGCTCGCTGAAGAGTTGAAGAGTAGTAGCCATAAGGGAAACATTCGAAGGATCACCCTCAATGAAGCAAATTGTATCATCAGCAATTGAACGAGCGGGACGTGGTAAGTGCCAAAAGAGCAGCCGCGAGACAGCCCAGCCGCCACAACACCCTCAATCATGCGCGGCAGAACATCAACCGCCAGAACGAAAAGGAGAGGAGCAAGGGGGCAGCCCTGACGAATCCCCCTCCTAGGTTGGAAAGAGCCCCCAACCGAACGACCATTGATCAAAAGAGAAAGTGATGCCGTTGACACACAACGCCGCATCCACGAAATCCATGTTGAAGGGAACCCCCTTCTCCAAAGAACGGACCATAAGAACCGCCAATCAAGAGTATCATAGGCCTTCGCAAAATCAATCTTCCAGAGAATCCCCTTAGTGGCATTCTTCCTCCACGCCGCAATAATCTCGGAAACAACCGCATAGCAATCAGAAATTTGCCTTCACGCACGAAAGCGGCCTGCGCAGGCGAAATGAGCGCGTCGAGGAGCGGTGCCAGGCGTCGCGCCAGGGCCTTGGCAATAATTAAATAAATCGCATTGGAGATGGAGATAGGCCGGAAGTCCTCAATCCGAGTAGCCGAAGAAGATTTTGGAATAAGGACAATATGAGACCGATTGAGAATATCGAAACCATCGTTCCCCTCGCAGAAGTCCCGCGCCACAGCCAGAACATCGTTCGCAAGAATATCCCAAAAGTCCTTGTAGAAACAGACCGGGAAGCCATCAGGCCCCGGCGCAGCATCAGAATTGAGGTCCCAAACGGTCCCTTGGAGTTCCTCCAAAGAAAGCGGTAGCACGAGCCCCTCCGCGGAAGACGCATTAAGAGCCGGAGCCCCCTGGCCCGACCACCGCCACCGACGCGAAGCCGAGGAACCAAACGCGGCACGAAAATAGTTCCCCACGGCCACCCCAACATCAATCTCCCCCTCAAAAAGCGTACCGCCAATGTTGATAGATGAAATAGAATTAGCGCGGCGGCGGCCACTCGCCACTCTGTGGAAGTAAGCAGAATTGGCGTCCCCCTCCTTGAGCCACCTCACCCGAGATCGCTGACGCCATTCGATTGAACGCTTTCGATCCTCCAGCCGGACCGTCGCAACGGCGGCAGCGCGCTCTGCCAACTCGCCCTGAGTCAGATCCCTGTCATTCTCGAGAAGGTCAAGCCGCAAAATCACAGCCTCAGCCGCCAACCGATCACGAATACGAGCCTGTCGCGACTCCCGTTTGAAGGAGGCGAGAGCCGCGCGCAAGGAGGAGATTTTAAGGGCAAAGTGACGTGCGACAGATCCCGCAAAAGAGGACTGTTCCCAATGATTCCGAACAAGATCCTTGAAGCCCGGCTCGAGGAGCCAACAACGCTCATAGCGGAAGAGCCCACGAGGATGCTGGCCATCCCCGGAATCCCAAATGATAGGATTGTGATCAGAGAAAGAGCGAGGAAGAGAAGTGACCGCACAAAGGGGAAAAGCCTCCATGAAATGCCATTGGCCAGGAATCGATCAATCCGCGATCGGGTAGAATTCGATCTCCAAGTGTAGGAGATATCATTTGCCTCCAGCCCCTCCAGGGCCAAATCCCGAATAAAATCCATAAAGTCCCCAGAACCGGGGTCGCTGCCCCCACGAGCATGGGGACGATCCTGCGAGAGCAACATGACGTTAAAGTCACCCCCAAAGAGCCAAGGTAATTCCCCAAAAGCAAGCGCATCCTCCCTGAGGTCCTCCCAAAGCTCCCGGCGAGCGATGTGAGAGTTCGGCCCATAAACACAAGTGAAGGCTGCACGCAAATTATTATCCGACAAAGTGAGCACCACGGAGACGGAGTGACGCCCGATCCTCGAAGATGAGATAGATAGGCGCGAAGAGCGCCAGGCAACAAATAAACCGCCGCTCGCTCCCTTACCATCCAACGAGCGAAACACATCCAACCCACCAGCACCAAAGGACCGCCAGACATCATCATCCAGCACAAGCAATTTAGATTCTTGAATAAAAACAATGTCGCATCCCCATTCCAAAAGACGAGCACCCAGAATACGGCGACGGTGGGGGTCGCAAAGGCCACGTACATTCCAAGACAAAATCTTCATTAACAATCACGGGTATCCCAGGAAGCCGCGACTCCAAACCGGCAAGATCAAATTCCAGGAGGCGAATGCCTCGCCAAACGGATTAAACCAGAAGCATCAGCCACCGCGTCACGAAGCGAGAAAGAAGAAGAGCCTCGGTAGAGAGAAGAAGTGGACGCGTCGCCAAGGCGGGAGGACCGCCTTCTACTGTAGGCCCGACCAAATCTTGAAGGGGGAGAGGTGACCTCGAGCACATCCAAGGAAGCGCCGCCAAGGAGATTAACATCAACAGCAGACCAATCATTGCCCGACCAACCCTGCGCAGGGGCGACCCTTGCCGCAGTGGGGAGAAGCCGAGTGAATCATCGAGGAGAGATGCAGCAGAGTCCAGGGAGAATAGCGGTGACGGGGAAACGTCCTCCAGAAGGGCCCTTGAAATGGGGGCCACCACACTGATGGGCAAAGGACAAGAATAATCAGAGACCCAAGGAATGGAGTCGGAAACCCCGGCCTGGGCGGACAACACCCGATAAGAAGGCCCGATAGAGACAATAGCAGATCCGAATGAAGAGCCGAGAGAAGACGCAGCCACGTGTCCAGATTGGTCCAAGTGCAAATCGAGAGTATCCACCGCCACCAAAGCACGACCGCCACTCTCGTTCCGAGGCGAATCAAATGATGGCCCCGAACCCCCGACCTCTCCGTGCGACGCTTCGATAGAACCCCCATGCGACGCATCGGAAAAATGTCCAGACGACGCTTCGAAAATATCCCTGTACGATGCGACGTGTCGCGGAGAACACGAACCGTCGTTCCTCGACGGAGAGCCCTGACGTCCACCGCGCGAGGCCGAGGAAGAAGGTGAAGGATCGGACGCCGGCGGCGGCAAAATGAGGATTTCCACCTTGAAGGACCAAGAGCCCATGTACAAACGCTCGAAGATGACCTTCCCCTCCATGGCCTCAAGAAATCGAGGAGAACACTCCAGAAGAATCGTCGTGCTGGCCCAGTCCGCCCCTGGCGCCAAGCCATCATCAAGGACAGCAAGAACTTGCCCCCACCTAGCGATCATCTTAGAGAGCACAGCCACCGTGCGAGATAGGAAAGGGACTCCCCGCACCTCCGCGATACATATGTCGGTAAGATTGACCGCTCCATCCGCGACACGAAGGGGTCGCCATGTAATATCAGGACCGCCAAAACCACGGAAGAGGCTCTCCCGTTGCACCGGGGAGAGCCCGCGAACACAACAGCGCAACGCGTCGAGGAAGATGAAGTCGCCGTCAAAGTCCTCGCCAAGGAACGAAATCGTCCTCAAGCAAATGTCATCCCAGGAAAGAGCCATACAACGCCTGACACCCACAGCAACAAGGTGTCCCTTGGAGGGGACTCGCCTGCCCGCGAACGCCCCACCGCCAAGCAAGCCCGCATCCCGCCTCGTCGAACCGCCCACCAGCTCCTCATCCCACCTCCCCCCTACCAACGCCAGCCCGACCACCAAGCTCCTCGTTGGACAAGCCCGCCTGCTCCACGACTTCCGCAACCGAGCCATGCACAGGTAACGAGCCATGCACAGGAATGCCCTGCGCAGAGCCCACGCCAGCCACCCCCACAGGTGCAGGCACGCCAGCCGCCTCACGAGCAGGAACCACCCCCTCAGTTGCACCAGCACCGCCAACCACTTCCGCAAAAGAGCGAGCATCGCGACCACGATGAGTAGCTCCAGGGTCACCTCGCGCGAAAGACCGCCTCGAGGCCACGCGTTGTCCGGCGCGACCTCCCTCACGTAAGAACCAGCAAGCAGCCATGCGATGACCCACCCTGCCACAGTGGAAGCAGCGGGGCGGAGTATCACACGCAGAAGCTAAGTGGCCACGCAGACCACATCGGAAACACTTACGACCAGGCTTCGCATGCGAAACCCGCCGCCAACCATCGTCTCCGTCGTTGTCGCGCCTCGCCTGAGCTCCGCTTCCGCCTCCTCGAACCTTTGGTCTCCACGATAGACGCTCAGCCATCCTCCGACACAGAAGATGAAGACGTCCCCAAGTATTTCCTTCCACACGATATGTAATTTACTAATTAGGATTTGTCTCTTCTATATAAGAGAACCCTTTGGTCTTTATGAATAAACACAAGTATTTCCTTCCACATGGTATCAGAGCAGTGGTCCTACACCGGAGCCCTGAACCGAAAAAAATCCTAACCCTACCTCCAGCCCATTTCCGCACGTCACCCAACACATCCAGCAGGGCTGTGCGCCTCCCCTAGTGGCACCGCACACCGCTCAACGCTCCAACGAGGCCGTGAACCGCCGCAAGCAACACCCAATGCTGCTGCACAACAACCCAAGTGCCATCCAGCGGTTTAACGCTGCCACTGAGTGGTCCCGAGCACCGCCAACAACAACCTAGTGCCACCCAACAGCGTCATGCGATGCTGCAACAGTTCGTGCTCTGTCGGTATCCCCTGGTTTCGCCACCTGTGGGCCCAGTGGCTCCTTGCGCGCCATCACGCTGTTATCCAAATCCTCGTGAAGACCTAAAATCGTGATTTTTTGTTTGATTTCGATGATTTGGTCTGATTTACCCCCTGTTTTTATCGAAATCAGACCACATTTCTTCTGTAGATAGTTGCGATGTGAGTCTAAGATCACAACCATCTTGTTTCATGTTTGTTTAGAAGCAACACGATTGGTCTAAGGTCCCAATGATTGTTTACGATGTCAGAACACAGAGTTGATACACCATCTACGGGTGCCTTCAAGGGTCCTGACCTATTCTCAAGATGGACGGTACCAACTACAAGTTGTGGGCAATGCTATTTATTAATCTGATGCAGTGCCATGGCAATAAGCATATTTTGACGCAGAATGAGCCGGTGGACAAGACTGGGACCAACACATCATGGGAGTTTGACGATGCACATGGTAAGGTGTGGCTATCTTGTACTGTTTGTGTGGAGATAGCGAAGGATATCCTTAGTCAACCCACAACAAAGGCACTGCGGGACATTCTCGCAGGGATATACTCTCGGGTGAAGAGTGAGTCGAAGATACTGCAACTCCAACACGATATCTTCACGACGAAACATGGTGATCATTCCATTCATGACATGTATACATCTCTGAGGAGTATGTTTGAGCGACTGCACAGCTACAAACCCTTGAGGACCTCTCCAGAGCAGAGCATAAGACCTACGAGATTCTGTCTTGACTAGTGCATTTCTGGCCGCCCTCGACCCAGAATATGATTCGGCTCCCTCTCTGCTTTTTACCGATGCTACCATTCTTCCTATGGAGGAAACATACCATAGGATGATTTGATTGAGTATCTCCTCTGCAACACCTTCTCAGACATCATCAACTATGGCTGCATCACGTGGTAGAGGTGGATCTACTCCTTTTAGAGGACAAGGCACACACGACATAGGCGTTTCACGCCCATGTCAAACATGTTCATACTACCCTCGTTCAGGTCATTCAAAGGATACGTGCTACTCCCAGCATAGATTCCCACCACCAGCTCATGTCGCGGAGCAGAGTCAGAATGCTCCTGATCTCACTGATTATCGCTATGATTATTTTGTTGCTCTCCTGAGAGTGATCATTCCTCCGACCGTTGGATCTTCCAACACCAGTCCATTAGACATTGCATCCTCTGCCTCTACTAGTAGCTCAGGTTTTACTCATGCATTTACTAGTCGCTCTCGGCCATATCCTTCATAGTGGATAATGGATTCCGGAGTGTCACACCATCTTTAAGCAGATAGATTGCAGTTTTGTACATAGATCGGTAGTGATTGCTGATGGGACACAATCCCCAATTACTGGACAGGGGGAGGTTCATTTGACACCCTTCATACACCTGCGAAATGTTCACCATGCACTTGCCTTTTCCATGAATTTTCTGTCTATTAGCCAGATTACAAAGATTTACATTGGCATGCTATATTTGACCCTAATTCCCTTGTTTTTCAGGATATACTCACAGGCAGGTGATTGGATGTGTTTGTAAATATGGAGGGCTATACAAGCCGTCTTAGATTTTTATATGAAAAATACGAATCGGAGTTTGAAGAAGGGGAAGGAGCTGTCGACCCGCAACAGATAGAGGAGGATTTCTTAAATCACATAGTTTGGGCTCCGAGAATATGGCGCCCTTGTGGCAATCTATTTAATTGTATCGAAAGGCCCAATGAATTGGGATTTCCCTATTTAGCCAGGTCCTTTCGGGGCAAGCGGATCATTTATCATAATGAGGATGAGCTTCAAGAGAATGATTCGGAGTTCTTGTAGAGTGGAACCATGCGGTACCAGACACGAGATAGATCTTCCAAAGAACAAGGCTTTTTTCGAATAAGCCAATTCATGGTGCCCCTTCCCTTTTTGCACCCTACACATGGCATCTCAGATTTGGCCACCTACCGTTGCAGAAAATTTGTCGCCTCATACCTGGCGTCTCTATCAAATTTAGTTTCCAGTGTCAGTCATATGAACTTGGAAAGCATCATCGGTCCGACTTTCTATGTTGTCAAGATCAGAGTAGTCGTAGTCTGTTTGAGTTGTGTCATCTGGATATGTGGGTCCAAGTCGTGTACCTGATCATCAGGGACACATGTATCTTTTTTGTAGATTTTTCCAGACTGTCCTGGTCTTTCTTTTAAAGCAAAAGTCTGAGGCGAGTACTATTATTCAAAATTTTGTGGTTGAAATCAAAAATATTTTCTCTGCCTCTATAAAATACATTCGTTTGAATAATGTGCTTGAGTTTTGTACTACACATTTGTCACAATTTGTAGCTCACATGACATCATTCATCAGACTTCTTGTCTACATACAACTCAACAGAACGGTGTGGCAGAACGGAAACACCGACATTTTCTAGATATCACCTGGACTCTTCTCATACAGTGTCGGGCTCCACATTTTTTGGGGTGGTGCTGTGAGGACAGCTTGTTATATCATAAACTGGATGCCCTCCACCTACACATATACCTTTGCCTGCACTTCATGTTCCAACACCTTCCCCAACACCTCAGGTAGATTCTGGAAACTTGATTTTAACTGATGGAATTAGTGGTGTGCATGATGTATATGATGAACTTGCAGATATATAGGTAAGCACCATCATGGAATGATTTAAGGTGGTCCATTGCCTTGTGGAAAGGCAAACATTCTTGTACACGATATCCAATGGAAAGCCTGGTGTGTTTAGAGCGGCTTTCACCAGACTTCCGGAAATTTATTGTGGGATTATCCGCTGTTGAAATCCCACACATATCAGGAGGCACTCAATGTGAGCGAATGGCATCTGGCCTTGGAAGCAGAGATGGTTTTTAAATCCCGTGGCACGTGGAGTACTGTTACAACTCCTTCAGACGTGTCTGTTGTGGGATGCAAGTGGGTGTTCACTGTAAAGCATCTAGCAGATGGAAGCATTGATCTCTACAAGGCATGACTTGTAGCTCGCGGGTTCACCGAAACCCAAGTGGGTACATCTTTAGTAGCTCGGTACTCCACTCTTCGGGTTCTTCTCTCCAGTAGTTGTACCAATTTGATGTGACAAATGACTTCCTCTATGTTGATCTTCAGGAGGAAGTCTACATGCAGCAGTCGCCCGGGTTCGCTGCTGAGGGGGAGTCTCAGAAGGTGTTCAGACTTCATAAGGCGATCTATGACCTTAGACATAGTCCGAGCGCATGGTTTCTTAATCTCTCAGATGTCATAGAACAGGGTTTGTGAGATTCATTGCATATCACTCCTTGTTTGTTTAGAGATCCAAGAAGGGCACCGTTGCTATATTAGTATACGTCGATGATGTCCTTATTACATGAGATAATGTACATGGGATTAAAGTAGCTAAGGCTTTTTTGGCTCAGCATTTTGTTACTGAGGACCTTAACAGTCTATGCTACTTCCTTGGACTGGAGTTCTCCTGGAACCAGCGAGGTCTTGTGATGACCCATAGGAAGTATGTTACAGATCTCCTATCAAACATAGGTATGGTGGATTGCATGCCAACCACTACTCCATAGACCCGAGCATGAAGTTCTATGATGACGACACTGTTGAGGTTGACAAGAGGAGACACAAGGAGCTAGTTGGGAGGCTGCTATATGTGATCGTCACCAGACCATACTTATCCTTTGTTATAAGCATAGTGAGTCAATTCATGGAGCAACCTAGATAGACCCATATGGATGCAGTTCATATGATTTTGAGGTATCTCAAAAACCTCATTTGGCTCAGATCTTTTGTTTAGCAGAGGCCCATCCCTTGCTGTTACGGCTTATGCAGATGCATATTACGCAGGTTGTCCCATGGACAGGAAGTCAACTTTTAGGTTTGCAGTATAAGTATTTGTAGGGAATTCATTAATATCGTGGAAGAGCAAGAAACACACAGTTGTCGCCCAATCGAGTGTTGAGTCTGAGTATAGAGCAATGGCACAAGTCAATACAGAGATGACGCGGGTTAGATCAGTTCTTACTGACCTAGCCATTGAGGTGCCTCTCCCTATGCACGTCAATGCGACAACCAGTTCGTACTATTCATTGCCGACAATCCAGCCTTCCATTAGCGAACCAAATATATCTAGGTAGACTGCTACTACACTTGGGATATGATCCATAAGGATCTCATTTCTTGTGAGCAAACGACAGACGTGCTCACCAAGGCTTTAACCAGAGGACCCTTTCAGAGATGTTGTTCCAAGTTGAGCCTGATCGACATCTATGCTTCAACTTGAGGGGGTGTGTTGAAGAGTTTTATGCTATGTCACTATTTACAATTATTTATTTCTTTTATCCGTAATATGTAATTTACCCATTAGGGTTTCTCTCTTCTGTTTAAGAGAACCCTTGAGATCTATGAATAAACACACCAAGTAGCCTCTTCCACAATGAAGAGGTATATGAGGACGACTTCATGTTCGATAGTGGTGAATGGGAAACATGAGGGGGTGGGGGGTTTCAGCTGAAGAAGGGTATCGGACAAAACTATCTCTTGGCATTGTTGCGCTTCATTTTAGTGGTTGGTGCGATGTCAAGGATGGTTCTCGCGTAGTCATTGAGCCTTTTGTGTTTTTTTGTTTGGTTACATGTCGATCCCTTTGTTGCTAAATGCTAATGACACTATCTTCTTTGTGAAAGGAGGTGCCTAGGAGGTGAAGGGAATTGCTTCGATGTTGAAGCTTTTTGTTGTTGTCTCATGTTTTTGGATCATTAGTGACAAGTTCACTTTTGTTCTTGATAAGTGAAGCGTGTGTGGCTGTTTTGTAATCACAACTCGAGGATATCTTGATAAGTTTTTTGGGTTTGTCTTTGGTGTGTGCCGGGTTCATAAGTTGGAATGGCTGCTTGTGGTGGATAAGCAGGAGTGGAGGCCTTCGGGTTGTCTTGCTTCTTGTTTATCATGAGGTGGTTGCTTTGTTCTGCTTTGTATGATGCCTTCTACTATTTTGATCTTTTTATCTGCATGCTTTCTTCCTGTAGCGGTGTGGTGGTATTTGGTGTCATTAATATAGAAATTCTAGTCAAGCTTGGGGGATACACATGGGATGTCATTGGTGAGATGGACGTGCTCAGCCTAGAGGAGATTAATATGGCATTTCTTGCCAACTGAATGTTTTGCATTTGAGGGAGTGTTTTAGAACCGCTCTGCTCCTGTTGCAATGCATTTAATGGATTTCGACGGGTTGTCTTTCAGTAGGGGGCATGTTCTATTCTCCCCAAGAGCTCACATTCGTTGAAGTTTGTCTTGGGGGATGCTGGCGTCTTTCCGTACTGGTTGGAAACTGGAACTTTCATGGGGTGTTGAGTGAGAGATTCTCCCTGTTTTTTGTTATGGCGATAAACCAATGGATGCTAGTTGGGGAGGCTTGGGACAATAGGGTTCGGTCCCCCCGATTTCTTGATCATCTGATCAACATGTGGCATGATATCTGGCATTGATTGATGTGAACCCCTCAGGATCCGGGTACCCGTTTACGACGCATTTCGCAATATTTCATTCACATTGATCGCAGAAGTTGGAGAAAAGCAGGGAATTTTTTTTTTACGCGGCTAATTATCCACATGACATTCACTTCCATCACATAACCACAAAGTAGAAAGGGACAAATGGCACCAAAATTCTTTTCATTAATATTCATATCAGATTACAACATGTACAAGGATCTTCCATTTTACAACTTATATCCCAAAGTGTGATACAAAAGAGATAGCATTTACATCATTATCTGAACAAAAATTGAGACAAAGTAATTCATACCGTCGGGTATAAACTCTATCTCCTGGAACCATGTATAGCTACTGAGCGGCTACTGAACTGCAGGCTGTTTGCCTGCCACACACACAATAGGAAAGAAGAGGCGTCAGCCATTGCTGGTACCTCCCTAAAATTTATAAAAATAACTTGACATTTAATATGTACAAAAGCAGGCAAGTAGAAAGGTGGTACCAGTAAAATTTACATCTACTTGCGTAAGTAAAAAGAGGTTTGTTTGTAATGTGTTTCTAATGTTTTCCCCCAGAACCCGGCATTTCCCATATGTCATATTTATATAGCAGTTGCGTAATCATGAGTGTATGAGCGTAAATGCATATATCAATTTCTTTAGAGATCATGTTGGTGAGTGAAAAAATGGAAAAGTTGAGATTGTAGAGATCTATTAATTTATTTAAATTCTTGGGTAGAGAGAATGGTATTTTGATCATAACTTCTCCAATTCTAACTTCAATGTTTCAGATATAGCTCCAGATGTTGTAGATGTAGATATGGATGATCTAGATATAGAATCGCCAAGTCTGTTTGGCGAAGTAACTCCAGCGGTGAAGAAGCCTGCAAATGGCTCTTCCGTCTCGCCCTCTAATTGGAAGCGCGGTCCAATAGAGGGATAGGTCTACTCCCCAACTACGCCACTGAGACGGGTGAGAGAGACTCCCTAGAAAAGTCGCTCTAGAAACCTGCCTAACTAGTACAGGCGAACGAGCTCGTACGTAAAACTGAAAACCAAGGATCCCCCGCCTGGGTATCCTAAAACAAAGGGTCAACGGAATTGGTCTAAAGTCGGGATCCCAACGAGGCGTAAAAATACTGCGAGCTCGCGTAAAAACCGAAAAGGGACTGGGATCCTAGACCCGCGCACTAGGCGGCCGCTGCCCTGACTGGGCTTCCTTTCCTCCGCCCAGTTGAGAGTCACCGCGCTCTCGCACGGTCAGGTGTAAAGATCACCATGACCGACATTTATTAACTAAAAGTCATTACGGATTCACAATCATAAGTAGTTAACTATAGCCTTGACTTTCATCATCTTGTTGTTGTTCACTCTGTTAATCTAAAGTGATCCTTGTATTGCGCATTATCTGACTTCCTTGTTTCAACAGATTTGCAGTATCGCACTGTTTTATGATTATTTTGAGCATTTAGATCATACCTTTTTTTTTGGTATTCTAGTTAGGCATGCTTATGGTGGCTAAGACCTAATCATGCACCATATCTACATCTGCGGCAAAGCCACAAGAAAATTCCATTCCAATGTGGCCACTCTGAAATGCTCCTTATCAAAACAAAGGGCCAGTCAATTAGTCCCAAAAAAAACTGGACTATGCATAGTATTATAGAATTTCCAGTTTGTATGGGAATTGTAACTATGACTGTGTACTAACAAAGTATTCCCACATGTGAGTGAGTTTAATCTAAGCTACATTCTATTAGAGAATGATTCACCTTTTTGCTTGTAACAGGATCATTGATGATAATAAGACAATTGAGGTTAACTAAAGGTACTAAATGCAATACTAAGAAATACGAAGTTTATATGTAGCTTATAGGATCCTTGAAATTTTATGGTGCCCGATAGAATTTAGGTTCCACTACAACATTAGTTGTAGCCATGTAATATTGGGATAACGGCGATCTCAGTTGGTTCCACGAATTTAGAGTGTTAGCCTTTTCAAAAAATTATAGTACGCATACCGAGCACATTTCTATAGCCTTACATGATCATTTGGAGTTCATCCAATGAGCTTAGTTATTAAAAGTTGGCCATGAATTCCTTAGTTGTATATGCCAATGTTCATGCCCGATCCTTGAGGGATACAAATACATGCAAACACAGATTTGTATAAAGTGAATATGGTCTTAAATCTATGAATTCTATATATCTATACCAATGTTCAAACCGTTATGCTTGTTGTGCTATCTTAATTTTTTTTTAAACAGAGGACAGCAGCATATCTTAAATTTAATTTCTTCAGATTAAATAAATAATTTAAATCTTTCAATTTAGGATCAGAGTGGAGAACAATATCTTAAATTTGATTTCTCTAAATCAAATCAACAGTAAGTAAATTAAATGTTTCAATTTGCAAATTGAGTACAGAACAGAACATTATCTTGAATTTAATTTCTATAAATCAAAATACCAATAATTAAATTAAATCTTTCATTTGAATTTTGAGCAGATTACAGAACAATATCTTGAATTTAATTCCTCAAAATCAAAATACCAATAATGAAATGAAATCTTTCAAATTTGAAATTTGAGCACATAACAAAACATATCTTGAATTTAATTTCTCCAGATCAAAATACTAGTAATTAAATTAAATCCTTCAATTTGAAATTTAAGCAGAGAACAGTATTTTGAATTAAATTTTTTAAGTTAAAATTTGAGCAGCAGTAACTTGCATGCGAAACCCCCAAATTTTCAACTTAATTATCTGAAATCAAGAGTTAAGAACCGAAGCTTGAATTTGGAAATCAAATTGTATAAAACCACACTTATGACTGCAAAAGAGGGGTAAGATTGTACATGTATGGCAGCAAGAGGAGTGGGGATAGTACCTTAGATTTTTGATCTCCAAAATGGTGATCAAAAGCATGCAGGGGTTGATCCAAATGTTTCTTAGATTTGGAGCAACAATTCTATGGTTCCATGGTTGCAGTAGTGAGGAGCTGCTCCAGTAGCTAGCGGTCTAACAGCCCAGCCGTAGGGAAGATAGCTGCAGTTTTCTGCTGCCTGTTGCAGCAATATTGGCTCATTGAAAGGCTCCAGGATCCACTTGAGTTGCTGGAATCGGGATCCAATAGCAGTAACTGCTGCTATTGACAGCAACAAGAGGAAGGAAATTGGATTTTTTTTCCTCGGTGGAGAATTTGGAAGGGAGAAAGGTTACGGCTGGGATTGAGGGTTTTGTTGAAATGGGAATTATAGAAGAAAAGGGAATCGTTATAAATAAGGAGGGAAAAGGAACGGCTTGGTATTTATAAGTAGAAGAGGCTCTTGGGGCGTTGCCAAGTGGGAAAAAAAAGCCAAGTGGAATGGCCTGGAAATAGCTGTGATTGTTTAAAGTAGAAAAAAATATTATTTTTTGAGTCGGCTATGATATAACAACAGAGAATTTAATTCATTAACTACAGGTATACATATTTTAAAACTATCTTTTCTTGAAACATTTAAAGTGAACCGTACACGCATCTCGAGTATCGGATTTCGACACGCAACGTCTCGATTTGACCGTCTCATAACGACGATCAAAATGAGTATAATAATGATATACTTTCGGTCGGGTTTTGAATACCCGAATTTTCGGATACGGTTTTTGTTTAAGGTTAAATTTTGTAGTTTAAAAATATCAAATGATCTCCGATTGACGAACGGTTGATTCCGTTGGTTTCGTATCGTCGAATCGGATCTCATGATGGTCTCGGTTTATTCTGCGGTTTCCGAATTTGCGTCGCGGCTTTTCACGGCACGCATTACGAAGGAACCGATTTTTGGTCGATTTCGTCCGAACGACTTTTGATTCACTACTAATTGGTCGTTTTAGGTTGTTTAGTATTGACCGTCAATGTTATTGGGTTCATTAGACCCAAAATCGGACGAGTTCGGGTTTACGCAAATTCCCGGATGTTACAATTGAATTCCTCTCTCCTTTGAGGGTGCCATATATACGAGGTGTTGTAGGCTTCGATCTTTATAAATCATTTGCATTCAGTATTCAACCGGAAAGGTCACTGAATAAAAAAAACTGTCTTCGGGTGATTAATCGGGGATATTCGGACTGTTTTTTGTTTTTTTAATCAGGAAATGCATGTTTAATACATACAATCTTTTATATTTATATATTATTGTAATTAATTAAAACGATAAAATCACTAACTGAATTTCAATTAAATTATTTGCATCAAACTTCCATTTTACACTATAAAGTTATGACTTCGGCTCAAGCTATCCTATTCGATCACTCCAACAAATAGAGTAGTCGGATCGACTAATTGATCTAGTTAGATGAATATTACAAACAGATATCGGGATGGAAGATTCCTTTGTGGATCACGATCTACCTCTTGTTGATGTGAAAGGATTGGATGTTAGGTGCCCGGAGTGCCAGATTTTTGGGGGCGGGGGGCTGTGGACGGGTCCTTCCAGTGTTGTGTTAATGGCTTGGAGAATGCTGATTACTTTTTCTCTTTTGTCGCCTTGAGAGACATTTAGGTGGTCACTGAGTGCGTCACTAACTTTTGCTTGTTTATTGGGTCAGTGCGGGTTGGCATGGCTTTGAGAAATATTGGGTGGCTGCTATTCTATGGGCGATCGGGCTTGCGAGAAATGGAGTGATCTTTCGGATCTAAAGAGTTCACGTAGGGAATGTTCTGGAATGTAGAGAATGTTCAGGAATTCTGGTAATTAAACTTGTTAATGCAAAAGTTTTTGGGTGATCGTCTTTACTGCAGTGCACTCTTTTTCCTTAAAGAACATCCCACTAGAATGCTGCACATGATAAATGCTAGGGCTACAATTTTGGTAAAGTGATGACACTATATAAATGTCCGTGCTACTTTGTTTGACCATTTATCCCGTTATTGGTGTGGTATTGTTGGAGACCCTTGGAAACTGTTGATTTATTTTTGATTGCACAATATTTTTCTGTTGACAGATGTTCCTTTTGTACTTTAGATTGTTCGGCTAAAGACTTGAAACACTGTCCTCTATTGACAGCTATTTCACTCTTGATACTTATGCCAACGAACATTCAGCTCTTGCTGCACGATTAGCTGCTGGATCTTGCTCAGATCTTGCTGTTGCAATTATGAATGGAGAGGCAAAAAATGGCTTTGCCTTGGTTGGTCAATCTTCATGCCCAGTTAGATGTATTGCAGTACAGCTTTATTCCATCTATCATACTATTGCTTCTCTCACTTAGGTTAGACCCCCTGGACATCATGCCGGTGTGAAGCAAGCCATGGGTTTTTGTCTCCACAACAATGCGGCTATTGCTGCAAAAGCTGCAGAATCAGCAGGTGCTAGGAAGATCTTAATTGTTGACTGGGTAATATCACTGTTTACTGTATTCTCGATGCGCCTCAACATAATTGGTCTTACTGATTTTTATTATGTCCAATTATGAGTTTCCTGCTTTCTCATACAGCGAAATTTAATGATTATCCTGTCTGTAAATCTTTCACGTCTCTGGATCTCTCATGTCTTCCTTGCTGTTTGCAGGATGTTCATCATGGCAATGGCACCCAGGAGATACTTGAAGGATGCAAATCGGTAACTTTTAATTTTTGCATGTCTTTTGGTATTTGGTTTTTTTCCAGGGCACATGGTTTTTTTAGAACAGTAAAAATTGTATCTTATTGTTTGAGGTAGTTCTTTTTTCATCTCAAAGTTTGAGGAAAAGTGGGGGAAAACATGTTCTATTTTATATACGATTTTAGTGGCCATACATTATTGTTTATTGGTTTGAATCGGCAAATAGTACCGATTTTTTTCCAATGATTGCAGTCTGTCATCTTGCACAGCATTCCATGATACCTCATACGTAACTTCTTAGTGACCAATGATTGCATTCCATCGTATCCTATTTTTCATTTTTTTTGAATAAAAATGAGGGGAGCACTCCCAAGATGGGAGTCACCACACCACAAATATCATTGATTTGCAAGAAGTTACATCATCCGGATACCCAGAAATTGTACAAAGCGTTCCAGTGTGCCACAACATTTTCATAGTAAAAACGCTGCCCCTTGAAAGTGGCATCATTTATACCAAGCCATATAGCCCAAAGCACCGCAAAAACTCTGGAAACATCACCGGTGGACCCGGCCCCCACCGCATGAATAGATCCCCAAAAAAGATCCGCACAGGAAGACTGCACCCATGGCATCCCCAAAGAATCCCACACGTCTAACGACAACCTGCAACCGACGAAGATGTGATTCGCGTCTTCCACGCCATCCATGCATCTGTCACAAGAAACATCCGTCGCGCCCAACAATGTGATTGCATTACACTATTTTTTCATTAACGTGGATATTGATAGGTATATGCGATTCTTAAATGGTGATTGCATTACACTATTTAAAAATTCCAGATGCCACTTGATCTAGTACAATAGTTCTGTTCAAATGGTTAATCACCTCTTTGTTTGGTTAATTTACTAGCGTACACGTTTTTATACTCGTTCTCGTGTATTGCATTGCCATAGTAGTAATGTCAACAAGTGGGTGGGGTTAAGTTTTTGCTTCATCCCCATTCTTTTTTGGCATTCAATCCCTGTTATCTGAAATGAGAAATAAAATTGTACTCCTTCCGGAACTAAAAATTGGGCCGCACATACGTCAAGAAGGGAGGCTGCGACTGGGAGGTTGCTTCCAGGCAAGATGCGAGGCTGCTGTAGGTCCCATGCACGCTGAGCATGCCGAAGAGGGACGGTGGCGGCGAAGTTGCCGCTTGGCAAGCAACAACATTGCTGCTCTGGGTTCTGTGCATGCCTATGTGGATCGATGAAGGCAAGGTTTGTTGAGATTTATCCTGTGAAGACTAATTGGTTGAATACAAGTAGAAAGCATTGCTGATGTGGCTGATCTCCCTCCTGCCTTCTGATTGGCTGAGAGCTCCTGGGTTGGATTGCTTAGGTGTCTGATCCACCTCCTGCATTCTGATTGGCTGAGAGGTGTTGGGTTGGATTGCTGAAATGCTTAATCCACATCCTGCATTCTGATTGGCTGAGAGCTGATGGTGGGGATTGCTGAATGCTTGGTATTCTTTTGTTGTAGTATAAAAGGAGCCTTGTGGCACCACACATTGTATCCCAAACATCATTCAAGCAATAGTAGAGAGAGTCTGGTGTGAGCAAGTGGAGTAGGCACATTGCCGAACCATTATAAATCCTTGTCTTGTGCGATTGTGCGTGCTTTCTTATTCGGTTGTGGTTCTAGTCTTGTGGTGCTTGATCAGATCCGTCCCCATCAACTGGTATCAGAGCAAGGTTCGGAGATCAACCTCTACACAGATGGCGGAAGAATCGAAGGTCAAGATCGAGAAGTTCAATGGATCGAACTTCGCGTTCTGGAAGATGCAGATTGAAGATGTTCTATATCAGAAGGATCTCTATCTTCCGATCGAAGGAAAGAAGCCCGAAGCCATGAAAGATGATGAGTGGAAGGTCCCAGATCGAAAGGCTCTAGGAACGGTAAGGCTCAGCCTTGCTCCATCGGTGGCTTCAAATATCGCAAAGCACGCACAATCGCACAAGACAAAGGAGACGACGACGGCGAATCTTTTTAAAGCTCTTGAAAAGATGTACGAGAAGTCATCTGCATCAAATAAGGTGTATTTGATGAAGAAGCTTTTCAATTTAAAGATTAGTGAAAACTCTGTGGTGGCCTCACACTTGAATGATCTGAACAATATCATCAACCAGTTGGAGTATGTGAGGATCGTGTTTGATGATGAGGTAAAAGCTCTTTTACTTCTTTCAAGTTACTTGATAGTTCGAATGCTTTAGTTGTAGCGGTTAGCAACTCCTCTGAATCTGCAAAGTTGAAGTTGGAGGATGTTGCTTGTCTTCTTCTTGGAGAAGAGGCACGACGGAAGACGTCTGGGGAAGAACACTCGTCAGGTTTTGCCTTGAATACAGAAGGAAGAAGCAGGAAGAGCTACAGGAACCAAAATTCCAGGGGAAACTCGGTACGTGGAAGATCCAAATCCAGAGATCTGAAGTCTGTTGTCTGTTGGATTTGCAATCAAAAGGGGCATTACAAGACAGAATGAAAGGCCCCAAGAAAGCAGAAAGGAGAAAATGACAAAGGTAAGAACACTGTAAATCTTACTGATGAGGATAGCGATGCCTTGGTATGTGTTGCAGATGCTCGAAGTGAGTCTTGGATTGTAGACTTGGGTGCTTCATTTTGTAGACCCCCGAGGATCCGGGTACTCGTTTACGCCACTTTCGCGGCATTTTATTTACATGAGATCACACAAGTCGTAGAAAAACAGGGAAAATTTTTCGCGTTGCAACAATTGTATATGACATTCACATCCATAATCATAACCACAAGCTACTAGAGACAAATGGCACCAAAATTTTATTTCATTAATTTCCATATCATTTTACATCATGTACAGTGTCTGCTCGTACATACAATTTCCCAAAAAAATCTGACTGAACAGAAGAGAAGCATTATACATAATCAACCAACCAAAAACTGAGACAAAGTAAACCATACCGTCTAGTGTATACCCTGTCTCCTGGAAGCATGAACAACTACTAAGCAGCAGGCTGTTTGCCTGCCAAAACATATTTAGGAAGGAAACAGAGTCACAAACATGAATACAAATCCGTAGTTTAAAAATAAATGACAAGTAATTTATTATGTGCAAAAGAGAGCAAGTAGAAAGGTGGAACAAGTAAAATTTACATCTACTTACGTAAGTAAAAAGGGTTTTTAAGTTGTTTGTAATGCGTCTCTAATGATTTCCCCAGAACCCAACATTCCCCACATATGACATATTGTAGTTGAATATTCATGAGTGTATGAGTGTAAGCATATATACCATTTTCTTCAGAGATCGTGTTTGTGAGTGATTGTGGAAAAGTTTGAGATTGGAAAGATTTCTTGATTTATTTAGACTCTTAAGTCTAGTGAATAGTCATTTCCTATCAATATAATTTTTTATCGTAACTTCTCCAATTCTCAACTTTAATTGTCTCAGATGTAACTCCAGATGATGTAGATATAGATTATGGATGATCTAGATGTAGAATCGCCAAGTCTGTTGGAGAAATAAACTCAAGCGGTGAAGAAGCCAATAAAAGGCTCTTCCGTCTCGCCCTCTAATTGGAAGCGCGGTCCAATATATGGATAGGTCTACTCCCAAACTACGCCACTGAGACGGGTGAGAGAGACTCTCCGGAAAAGTCGCTCTCGAAAACGGCCCAACTAGTACGGGCAACCGAGCTCGTACGTAAAACTGAATAACCGAGGATCCCCCGCCTGGGTATCCTAAAACAAAGGGTCAGCGGAATGGTCTAAAGTTGGGATCCCAACGAGGCGTAAAACACTGCGAGCTCACGTAAAAACCGAAAAGGGACTGGGATCCTAGACCCGCGCACTTGGCGGCCGCTGCCCTAACTGAGCTTCCTTTCCTCCGCCCAGTTGAGGGTCACCGCGCCCTCGCAAGGTCAGGTGTAAGGATCACCATGACCGACACAATTAATTGTCATCTTGATTCATCATCATACTGACATACTTGTTGTACATTTTTTTTTACTTATGTGATTAATCAGTCCAGATCCCAGTTTCCGATCTACTCCTATTTCTGAAATGAACCTCCAAAATCTCTACTTATCACAATCTAAGAGGAGTATTACAAGTGTCCTTATTTGAATAATCATTCCATATTAGACCTTTACAGGAATCATCCGAATACTGCTCCCAATACTAACCCGATGGTACTATTTCCAATGTCCCAATTTTTTTAGGGT
The DNA here is from genome assembly GCA_037367405.1 of Ottelia alismoides. Taxonomy (NCBI): domain Eukaryota; kingdom Viridiplantae; phylum Streptophyta; class Magnoliopsida; order Alismatales; family Hydrocharitaceae; genus Ottelia; species Ottelia alismoides. The sequence continues at coordinate 706,820 of JAZKJV010001223.1, forward strand.
TTAAACAAAATTTCTATTTTATAATCAGGAATTGATGAAAATAATTAATATACTTAGAATAAAGTTTGATAGAATATTCTTAGATCTATAGTTACGGTTTATACTCAGTGAATAGTAAATAAGTTAATTCCTCTCAACTTGAATCAATGTTTTCTGAATCAATGTTTTTCTGCTGACTAAAATGGTTTTAGTCTAATTTTCTATACAGTGTGGAACGATTTCAAATCTTGAGTAGAAATGATGGTATTAGGTTAAAAACATTCTGACAGGTATATATCATAACTATCTGAAAAATATTAATTTCTATCCAAACTCACTATATGTTTGAAATGCTTAATTTCCGTCTTTCATAAGTCTATCATACACATCTTCATCAATTGGAACAACTGTAATAACAATGTCTCATTCAATACTGTAACTAAGAGATAAAGGATATTTTATTGATCCTAAGAAATGATCCTAGAAAATAGACAGGATTTTCCGACCAAGAAACGTGAATAATATATCTTAACATTATGTATCTTGTTGTTCACAAATTTAGTAAATCCTCCTTTCACAGTAATATCAACTATAAGTACTTTTGTAAACTCGTTAGTACCTTTCATCCTTTTGGGTATTTGAGTTATATCACTCAACCAAATAATGGGCTTCAAATCTACTGTAACCTTCTTCTTCTTCCTATATATATATATTTACTTGTGTCCAAATTCCTACCTTTCTATATCCCCATGTCAACACATTAATTGTCTGGAATTAATTGTCTGGAAAGCTGAATACCACAGTTGTAATTTATAAGGTGAAAATTTATAGGTGTCCCTTATAAAGTTTGTAGCCAAAATTGATTGGAGAAGTTTGGACCCTTAAGGTAGATATCCAATCTGTTCAGATCAATTGAATTAATAGAACCTTTTGCTTATGTGAAGATGAAATTTACTACACACACTCCACAGCCTTTGTTATTTCCCATCGTAAAGCATTATAAAACCAGAACTAAAAAAATAACCCAAGAGGAAATATGATTCCTAAGGCTGTATCCTAGCCTTCAATATTTTTGGAATACCTCAATAATTATGTATTCTTGTGAAGAAGCTCATGCATGGCAGCAAATAAGAAGAAGGATGGTATATATATTTAAAGATAATGCACATGCAAGGCAGCAAAGAGGAGGAGGGAATTGTACCAATTTCTTCAAATTTTGAAGGAAAGGCCTGCATGCAAGATCTGGACAGCAGGTATTTCTTCAAGAACAGTTGTATTATCATTTGTTCAACCTCCAAAATTAGTAGCAAGAATTGCTACAGCATCCAGCAGTAGTACATGAAGAATTTGGTAGTGAGCTGGAGCTTGTTCTTTTTGAGATTGAAAGAGAAAAAAATAGAAAAAGAGGGAGAGCTGTGGCTGGAATTTGGGGGAGATAGAGATGAATTTGCAAAGCAAATGGAGACACACGGCTGGAAGAATTTGGGGGCTTTTGGGGAAACGATGGAGGAGAAAATAGAATGGGGAATAGGAAGAAAAATCTCATCGTTGGGTTAACTTTACAGGGAGAGAGGGGAGAGAATAGAGAGGAGAATTGGGCTCATTCCATTGCCAAGTGGAAAAAAAATAAATCCAAGTGGAGAAAAGAAATTATCCAAGTGGCTGGAAAAAAATGGTCCACTAGTTTTATACCAAAAACCCTCCCTTCCTTTTTTTTAAACGAACAGACAGTCAGTCTGCTCTTATATAATTTTTTTTAAACAAAATTTTTCTTCTTATTTAACACACTTAAAGTTGATCGTAATCGGGCATCGAATCTCGGATTTCAACGCACAATATCTCGATTTGACCGTCATTGAACGACGATCAATATGAGTATAATATTGATATACTTTCGATCGAGTTTTGAATACCCGAAATTTCGAGATACGATTTTGATTTGGGGTTAAATTTTATGATTTAAAAATATCAAACGACCTCCGATTGATGAACGGTCGATTCCGTTGGTCTTGTTTCGTTGAATCAGATCTAATGGAGGTCTTGGTTAGTTTTGCGATTTCCGAATTTGCGTCGATTTCACTCGAACAATTTTTGATTCACTACCAATTGGTCGTTTTAGGTTGGTTAGTATTGACCAACAACTTTATTGGTTATTCGGACCTTATTCGGGTCGAATTCAGGTTTACGTGGATTCCGGATGTTACACATTTCATACCAATCCACAAAGAGATATCCTCCAAAATTATGTGAAATGTGATTTTGGAAAGGTATATCTGGGAGATGATGAATGTTGCAGCATAATTGGAAAGGGAGCCATTGACATATCCCAACCCAATGGTGGCTTCTTAAGACTGAAGAATGTTAGACATGTACCCAGTCTAACAGGAAATCTCATATTTGTTGATCAACTATCAGAAAGCGGCGTGGTGACATCATTTGATTCTGATTCGTGGAAGATGTCAAAGGGATCATTGATCCTTGCTCGAGGTAAGAAAGAAGGAATCATGTATATTGCATCACGTTCATATGTCAGGATAAATGTTGCATCATCTGGGTGTGATGCTAACACTTGGCATAGACGACTTGGTCACATGAGCGAAAAGGGAATGAAGATCATGCAGAAGAAGGGAAAGTTGATGGGATTGCAGACCGTTGATCTGGACTTCTGTGAAGATTGTATCTTGGGAAAACAAAAGAAAGTCAGTTTCACCAAGACTGCAAGAGTACGAAAAACTGAAAGACTAGAGCTGGTTTATACAGACGTAAGTGGTCCATCTCAGGTACCTTCCCTTGGCGGATCTCATTATTTTATTACTTTCATTGATGATGCAACTAGAAAACTATGGGTTTATTTTATCAAACATAAATCCAATGTTTTTGAGATCTTCAAAATGTGGAAGGCCTTAGTTGAGACTGAGACATGTTTAAAGTTGAAATGTCTCAAGTCAGACAATGGGGGAGAATATTGCAGTGAGGAGTTTGAATCATATTGTGCCAAGAATGGTATCAAGAGATTGAAGACGGTCCCAAGAGAGCCCAGACAGAATGGTGTTGCTGAACGCATGAACATGACTCTTCTATAGCGTGCGAGAAGCATGAGGTTACATACCGGTCTACCCAAGCGACATTGGGCTGATGTAGTGAATACAGCTGCATACTTAATCAATCGAGGTCCGTCTGCTGCTTTAGATGGGGATCTTCCAGAAGAAACATAGACAGGAAAGGAGGTAACACTTTCTCATTTACGTATCTTTGGATGCATAGCTTATGTTCACATTGAGCAGGAAGATAGAGGAAAGCTTTATCCCAAAGCGAGGAAGTGTACCTTTGTCGGCTATGGTACAGATAACTATGGATATAGATTGTGGGATTTGGAGAATAAGAAGACAGTTAGAAGCATTGATGTCACATTCAATGAGTCTTCCTTATACAAGGATGAATTGATAAAAGGAAAGACAACTGAAGAACCAGATTTTGTGGAGTTTGATGAAACTCCTGAACAAAGCACATCACAGCCAAGTGATGAGAATGTTCAACCCATCCCACCGAATAATCCGCAAACTCTGGTGCTACGGAAATCTTCCAGAATCAGCAAACCCACTGCAAGGTATTCACCTTCCTTGAATTATTTATTGTTGACTGATAATGGTGAGCCTGAATGCTTTGATGAAGCTATACAATGTGAGGCAAGGAATCTGTGGGAGTTATCCATGGATGAGGAGATGAACTCCCTCTCAAGAAGCAAAACGTGGGATTTAGTCCCACTACCGAAGGGAAAGAAGGCTCTGTACAACAAGTGGATGTACAGGGTGAAGGAGGAAGCTGATGGTTCCATTAGATACAAGGCTCAGCTAGTGGCGAAGGACTTTCAACAGAAAGAAGGAGTTGATTTCACAGAGATCTTTGCACCTGTTGTAAAAGTCTCAACCATAAGAGCAGTATTGAGCATTGTTGCAGCTGAGAACCTACATTTGAGCAGTTGAATGTTAAGACAACATTTCTCCATGAAGATCTTGAGGAGGACATCTACATGCAACAACCAAAGGGCTATGTAGCTGCTGGAAAGGAAGACATGATATGGAAGCTCAGAAAAAGCCTTTATGGCTTAAAGCAGGCACCAAGACAATGGTACAAAAGGTTTGATGATTTCATGAGAAATACAGGGTTCCGCAAATGTCATGCTGACCATTGTTGCTGCTTCAAGAAGTTTGGTATGTCTTACATCATTTTATTGTTGTACGTAGATGACATGCTTGTTGCAGGCTCATGCAAGGAAGAAATAGCAAATCCGAAGGCAATGTTGTCTAAGGAGTTTGAAATGGATGAACTAGGTCCTGCAAAGAAAATCCTTGGAATGCAGATTAACAGAGACATGAAGAACAAGAAGCTGAGATTATCTCAATCAGATTACATCGAGAAGGTACTAGAGAGATTTAATATGAAAAATGCAAAATCTACTCTAACACCTTTAGGAAGCCACTTCAAACTTTCAAAGGAGAAAGAACCTGCTACGAAGGAGGAGCATGAGTACATGTCAAAGGTACCCTACCGGTCTGCTGTTGGTAGTTTGATTTACACAATGGTTTGCACAAGACCAGACATCTCCCATGCAGTGGGAGTTGTGAGCAGATTAATGGCGAATCCTGGCAAGGAACATTGGGAAGCTGTGAAGTGGATTTTACATTATTTGAGAGATACCTCTAACGTGGCATTGTGTTATGGGAACACTGACATTTCCATTCGAGGCTTTGTGGACTCAGATTTTGCAGTAGATATCGATGGCAGGAAAAGCACAACAGGGTACGTCTTTACCCTGGGGAGTGGAGCCATTAGCGTTTGCGATGGTGTGGTATCCGATTGGTTTGCGGGTTTTGGCCATGAGGACAATATGTACCCGTTTGCGATGGTGTGGTCGATTTGGTGTGCCAGGAACAAGGTCATTTGGGGGGGGGGAGGGGTTAATGCACATAATGTACTAGGGCACTGTGGGACCAATGTTTAATGTGGCAAATGTAAAATGATGTAACTTCTTTCTCTTTCCCTTTATTATTATATTTATACATACACGATGAGGTGGATCCCACTCTTAGACGCAACCATATTTTCTTCGTAAAAAAAGATGTGAACTCCGTTTGTGGAGAAAACACATTAAAAATTTAATTGAACATGGCAATTTATTGAACATGGCAATATTTTTCATAAAATCCTAATTTTACTACGTTGTGCGCTTGCACAAACTAATATTGTAATAGTTATGAACATGTAGATATATAATATCCTTGCTGTGAATATGTGAATCCGTCATATTTTTACCAATACTACGATTTTGTTGAGCATACAATAATCACTGATTGATACAAACAATAGATTATTTGCCATTGATTTTTTTAGGCCAATTTGCCGTTGCTTTAAGTAAATACATTGGCTATTGTTAACATATATATTAGTGTTCTTTGTGTCTCTCTGTTATTTTTATTTTCTGTTATATGCTTTATGTAATTTACCCATAGGCTACTCTCCTATATAAGAGAGCCTAGGGCTTATGGAATAAACATCTCTTTCATTTTTCCCAACATGGTATTAGAGCGACGGTCCTACACCGAAGTTCTCGAAACCCTAACCCTACCCCACCCCACTTGCGAGCCCCTCTCTCTCATCACCGGCGCCGCCAACGCTTCTGTCCCGCCGCTGCGCCTCCGCCGGTGCCTCTGCGCCTGTGCGCCCCTACTGCGTGCCTGCTAGCACCCCTGCGCGCCTGCCTGTGCGTCTCTGCGCACGAGTACCTTCACGCGCCTACGCCTGTGCGCACCTTCACACGCCAGAGCCTGTGCGCGTACGTCAGTGTTGCGCCTAGCGCGCAACTTCACGCGCCACTGCGCGCTCGTCTGAACGGTTGACCTTGCGTGCCTGCGCCTGTGCGCCTGACCTCGCCTGCGCCTGTGCGCAACTTCACGCTGCACGACTGACCGGTTGACCTTGCGTTCCTGCGAGGTCAGAGGGCACCGAGGAGCCCAAAGCGTGTGTGAAGCCCTAAAGAGCACACTGTCACCTACATGGATTTAGTTGTCATGAGAAAGAGCACACTCCAGTCTTCAGTTTCCAGTATGTCAGAAAGCAAGGCGGATATCCCATCCGTTGGCGCATTCCGTTGTCCGGCGCCTATCGTCAAAATGGACGGTACAAACTATGAACTGTGGGCGATGCAGTTCATGAGTATGATGAAGTCAACGGGTAAGAAGCACATTCTTACCGAAGTAGAGCCTGCTGAGAAGACTGGAGCCTATGCCTCGTGGGAGGCCGATGACGCATACGCCAAAGTTTGGTTATCTGGAACGTTGGTGATTGAGATTGCCAATGGCATTCTACATCATCCCACAGCCAAAGACATGCGGGACATTCTGGCGGCCACATACTCTCATGCGAAGAATGAGACGAAGATTCTGCAACTCCAGCATGATATATTCACTATAAAGCAGAACGATCTCCCTCTACATTCACTCTACACATCCCTACGAGGGATGTTCGAGAAGCTATACAGCTTCATGCCCCTGACAACCACGCCAGAATTGCAGAAGACGTATCGGAATGCGACTATGGTGGGCGTGTTCCTTGTTGCACTTGATCCAGAGTATGAGGTGGCACGATCCCAGATTTTGGCCGATTCTACTATTCCTCCCATGGAGGAAGCCTTTCATAGACTGAGTCGCATCACCGTCCCTTCCACGGCCACGAATCAGAATGCTTCAGCCATGGCTGCCAACAGGGGTCGTGAATTTCATCATCAGACCCGTGGACGTGGACCTCGTGGTAGAGGAGGCCGCACTCGGCCAACATGTACCTACTGTCATCGCATCGGACACAATGAAGACACATGCTACTCTAAGCATGGATTTCCTGCATCTGCACGAGTTGCTGAGCAGATAGAGCCTCCATCTGCTGTCACTTTGGATCAGCGTTTCGATGATCTAGTTGCCCGTCTAAGGGGCATTATTTTCCCATCTGGCCCAGCACCTACTACTGAGAGTCAATCTGATGTTGCTGCATCTGCCTCTGCATTTACCAGTGCTTCAGGTAGCATACTTGCATTTACCAGTAGTAGATCAGATACATTATCTTGGAGTATGGACTCGGGCGCTACACATCATCTATGTGGCGATCAGAGTTTACTTACAAGATATTCTCAGATTCCACCAGGCAGAACAGTGGTCATTGCCAATGGTACACATTCCCCCATCACTGGTCAAGGGGAGATTAGACTGGCATCTTCTATGCAGCTCAAGAATGTGTTACATGCACCTGATTTTTCAATGAATTTGTTATCAATCAGTCAGATTACGAAGGATTTACAATGTCGGGCAATTTTCGATCCATCTTCTCTTATTTTCAGGACATCCGTATGGGCAACGTGATTGGTCGTGGCTATGAGCAAGGAGGCCTCTATCGCCTAAATCAGACTCCATTTGCTGGAACCTCATCCCTTCCTACTGGACCAGTATCTCCTCTGCTGTGGCATCTGCGCTTTGGGCATCTACGGCTTCAGAAGTTGCGTCGTGTGTTACCCCAGGGTCTTCCTCACACATATATCCAATGTGAGGCTTGTCAGTTGGGAAAGCATCACAGGTCTACCTTTCCCAGTCATCCAGGTTGGAGTAGTACCTCCAAGTTTGAGTTATTTCATATTGATATCTGGGGTCCGAGTCGTGTACCTGATCCTCAGGGACACAGATTTTATATAGTTATTGTGGATGACTTCTCTCGTGTGTCATGGGCATTTTTGATGAAAAATAAATCTGAAGCAAGCAATATTATTATCCATTTTCTGAATGAAATTCAAAATATTTTTTCCACATCTGTAAAATTTGTAAGAAGTGATAATGCCCTAGAACTGTGCACTCATGTCCTAGCCAACTACTACTCCTCAAAAGGGATTATCCATCAAACATCGTGTGCTTATACCTATCAAAAAAATGGGATCGTTGAAATGAAACATCGCCACCTACTAGATGTCACAAGATCACTTCTTATACAGAGTCATGTTCCTTATTCTTATTGGGGTGACGCGGTTCTCACAGCATGTTACCTAATTAACCATATGCCGTCCTCTGTCTTGGATGAACAGATTCCTTTTTCCCTTATCTACCCTGGGAGGGATCTGTTTTCCCTTACTCCTCGTGTGTTTGGTTCAGTTGCATTGGTCCACCAGTTGTCTCCTGGTACTGACAAGCTCTCTCCTAGGGATGTCAAGTGTGTGTTTGTTGGGTACTCCAGAACTCAAAAGGAGTACAAGTGTTTTGATCCTTTGCATAGGCGGTATATGGTCAGTGCAGATGTTACATTTTTTGAATCCGTAATGTATTTTTCATCCTCAGGTGATCGACAACTACCTCCATTGCCTACCGATGCCATATATATGACACCACCACCTCCAGCACCATCACCACCACCAGCTCCACATACTATACCCATTTCACCACTACCATTCCATTATACCCGCATGCCTCCTCCAGCTCATGGTCATGACTTATCTCCTAGCTCGCCTATGGTATGTACTGAAGATACTTCTCTTGATGGATCTAATGATATTTCTGAGCAGGATATGTTGCAGGGGCCAGATGAGGACGCAGCTGATTTAGATGTTCCTATTGCTATACACAAATCGAAGAGGAGCTGTGTTACATATCCATTATCAGCTTCTGTGTCATTTGAGCGACTATCTGGGGACTTCAGGAGCTTTGCGGTGGCCTTGTCCGCTGTAGATATTCCACGGAATTATCAAGATGCTCTACAGGATGGTAGATGGCGTCTAGCAATGGAGGAAGAAATGGCAGCACTTCAATCTAGGGGAACTTGGAGTCTAGTTCCTATACCTGCAGATGTGACCCCGGTGAGCTGCAAGTGGGTATTTACGGTGAAGCAAAATGCAGATGGTAGTATTGATAGATACAAGGCCCGCCTTGTTACACGTGGCTTTACGCAGACATACGGGGTGGATTACCTTGATACATTCTCGCCAGTAGCTCGTCACTCTACTTTACGGATCTTGCTGTCAGTCGCAGTCACTCGAGTGTGGCCGCTATATCAGTTGGATGTCAAGAACGTGTTCTTATATGGAGACCTGTAGGAGGAATTCTATATGCAACAGCCACCCGATTTTGCTGTTGAGGGGGAATGTTCCAAGGTGTGCAGATTCCATAATGCTATCTATGGCCTTAAGCAGAGCCACAGAGCATGGTTTCAGAAGCTCTCAGACCTCTTTGGAAAACAGGGATACAAACGCTCTAATGCTGATCATTCCTTGTTTGTACAGAAGACTTCAAGAGGTATTATTGCAATTATGGTCTACGTAGATGACATCTTGATTACAGGAGATGATGAGCAAGGCATAAAGCAGGCGAAAGAGAAGCTGGGGAGCGAGATTGTCACTAAGGATCTTGGAGTCCTTAGATATTTTTTGGGGCTGGAATTCGCTAGAAATCCGTATGGGTTAGTAATATCGCAGAGAAAATATGTTACGGACCTGTTGAGTGAAACATGTATGCTTGGGTGTCGGCCTGCTACGACACCAATGGACCCCAGCATGAAGCTATACGATGATGACACGGAGGAGGTGGACAGGAGAAGATACAGAGAACTGGTAGGCAAGCTGTTGTATGTCACGATCACTAGGCCCGATATATCCTTTGCAATGAGTCGTGTAAGCCAGTTCATGGAGCAACCACGTCAGGTTCATGTGGATGCATACATATGATACTTAGATACCTCAAATCATCTCCAGGTGCAGGTTTGCTATTCAAGAAGGGCAAGGGGATATCTATCTCAGCATGTGCGGATGCAGACTATGCAGGTTGTCCCAAGGACAGGAAGTCCACCTCGGGGTTTGCAGTCTACGTTGGAGATTCTCTAATCTCATGGAGGAGCAAGAAACAGACGGTGGTAGCCAGATCGAGTGCTGAATCTGAATATAGGGCTATGGCCCAGGCTAGCACGGAGATTATGTGGGTAAAGGCTGTACTTACAGATCTATGTATAGATGTACCACTTCCTATGAACTTAGAATGTGACAATCAGGCAGCCTTGTTCATTGCAAACAATCCAATATTCCATGAACGGATCAAGCATATTGAGGTCGACTGTCACTTCATACGTGACATGATTCAGAAGGGGTTCATTGCTACATCTCATGCTACATCAGAAAATCAAACTGCTGATATATTCACCAAGGCACTACCACGAGGCCCATTCCAGAAGTGTACGTCCAAGCTGAGCATGATTGATATCTATGCTCTATTTTGAGGGGGAGTGTTAACATATATATTAGTGTTCTTTGTGTCTCTCTGTTATTTTTATTTTCTGTTGTATGCTTTATGTAATTTACCCATAGGCTACTCTCCTATATAAGAGAGCCTAGGGCTTATGGAATAAACATCTCTTTCATTTTTCCCAACAGCTATTACACTTCGATAATTTTTTATGAACTGGAATATTATTGGATTTGCTATGTGAATAATGTGATTGTATAAAACATGTTATGACTATCGTATATAATTGCAAAATGTAATATATATATAGAGAGAAGTTTATAATATGATAAGTCAATACTTAATGTGATACATAAAATATTAAAAAATATCGCAGACTGCTTACCATCACAACTTAATGTATTTTATTGGCTCCAACTATTTAAATCATGGTATATATGAGGCAGTGCTTCACCGCCCTGGGGCCTTGGCAATCTCTTTCAGGACCTTCATTACTGTTGGCATCTTCGTAGCATGCGTACAATACTCAGGTGTGTGTCCTGTAATATTTCCTTGTCTACAACGAAGGAGAGGCCCATGATATGTTCTTGATTCTTGGCCGCCTCAGTCCGAAGCTTCTCGTTAGTTGGTTAATCCTCCTCCCTTAAAGAGCATGAGTTCCATATACTGAGGAGATATTCCTGCAACATGGCTTCCCCTTTGGGCCTACTTTGTCCAACTGTCCGGGGCTTTGTCCATAAAGAATCATTTAAGAAAGCAAATTCCATCAATTGATTCAGGATGTTCACCCATGTATTTTAAAGCCTATTCAACATCCATTGGTCGATGAAGATGTCGTTGTTTGTACTAACTTCTCAATTCTTTTTTTATCATCTTTCTTCATTATTAGTATTGCTAGAAAAATAAAGGATTGTTTATCATGGAGGACCCGCATTAACATTATGTATGCGTAAGGGTAAAGGTCGAAGTAGTAAATATTGTCTAGCATCAACCTATGTTGAGGTATATTCTATAATGTCTAATATCAACCTTTGTAGGTATCTTCATATAATGTGGTGGACATGCCATAGCCACATATGTAATCCTGGATCCAAGCATTCCAACCTCATTAAAATTTTCCTTATTATGGAACTAGCTCTCTAAACCGACTAGTCACCTCAATACCAAGTATTGATTTTCTCTATATTTACACATTTTGTTTTGTCTATTGTTTGCTCTGTCTATATCAAGGACTATTGTATTATTTCCTCTTTTGTATAATTAGAGTTTTAGGGCTTCACTTTATATAAAAAATCTTACCCCTCGAATAAAGTTATTTCATTCCATCCCATAATTTTATCACATTGTATCAGAAGGACGATCCTTTTTCAAAACTTTGTCCTTTCCCTGGCCATAGCCCCACGCCCATCTTAGCCCTCAATAACAGCTTCTCTGTATGGATGCTTCTATTATGATAACTCATTATGATGCATGGTGAAGACCCACGTGAAGCCCCTTGATCATGCACATCAAATCCTCTATCTTTGTGCACACCAAATCCATGTGAACAGTTATCGCACTACATTGTCATGTGAAGACCCAGCGTTATGTTACTCGTCGGTATTATGACCCATCTCCATCGTTGTGTACTGAGCGTCGTGAAGACCCATATCCTCGTGTGTGCCAACTGGACTCCTCATGCTCCATTTTGAGCAGTCTTGGTGCACCGCCTCTATCATATGCAATCGAGAGATCATATATTACCATTAGAAAATAACCCATTGTTGAAGACACAATATCATTGGGACCTGATATCCTAAATCCCATCTCGAAACCCGAGTCAAATTCCTAAGTAGTACCTGGGAATTACTTAAAAACCCAGGTACTACTTAATGTTGTTTTTACTCAAAAACTACAGGGGTGTCGCATGTTGAACATGCGACACTCCTTAAGTTTTTTTTTACCCAGGAAATACACATGTGTCGCATTTTGGATATGCGCTATAGATAACACATATTCAATATGCGATATTGAGCCTAAATAAGCCCCGCGCCCAGCGGCCTTCCCATTTCCCTGCCCTTGCCCCCGTGCCCTTCGTTCTCCAGCACCCCAGCCGCCCCCGACGCCCACTTCAGCACCCGCATCTTGTGATCTCCTCCTCTCTCAAAAACACCCGTTTTGGTCACTCCTAGCCCCGCGGAACACTCCTTTCCCATGGTTTCACTGATTGGCACCGTCCTAGCCTTCCCCGCGTCTCAACAGGGCTAATCCCTTGTTGCGAACAATTGGAGTTGGTAAAACGTTTTCTTTAGTTATTTTTTGTATCATATGCATATTATTTTCATTTGTCGAATGTATGACGTTAGTTTGTACGTTGTGTCACGTATTAGGTTAGAATGGAGCAGTTGTATTGTATGTGTCATTTGAGTGGTACACTCATGTGCGGATCGTCAACCATCGTGAGGGGGTTTGTGTTGACTCCTAATACGACGTTCGATGTTGACAGTCAAAAAATCCGATTATTACATCGCATCCCTCGAGGCCCAGGGGAGGAACCGTCATTTTCATCTATTGTCGATGATGATGATGTGCAGGCAGTTCTTGTGTACGCTCGGACCATTAGGAAATCAATGCCTACCGATATTTATGTTGAAGATGTATCTGTGAGCGAAGTCCCCACTGTTATGACTAACAAGGGACCGTCTGGAGTCCCGAGCACACAAGCAGCAGTTGTCCACAGCACGCAACCAAGAAATGTCCCAACCATGGAACCCTACTTTGATACGGATGCGCCTGTAACGCAGCCAAGCATGGATCAGAATTTGGGCTTGAGTGATTCGTTGCTGCGAGAGGTTAACCGGATGGATCAGGATTTCATCCCTTGGGGGACCGATGATGACCTGGAAGAAGGTACCGAAGATGTCGAAGATGATCTGATGGACGAGGAGATCCCAGCTGATGAACAAAGGACGCATACTATTACACCCTGTATACCCTTTTTTGGGGTTAGAGGGTCAAACACTCGTTCAACATATGAAGAGGACATTCGAAGCAAGTCTAGACTTGATGTTGTTGCTGACGAAATCCGCAAGGGTAGGACGTTCAAATGTAGGGAGGATTTGGTTTACGCTGTGAAGAAGTTCCACATTCTATCACATTATGACTTCATTGTCAAGGAATCCACCAGCTTGATATGGTCGGTTTTTTGTACGTAGAGATCGAATGGTTGTGTTTGGTATTTACGAGGACATTTCAGAAAATTTGATGGACTCTCATTGCTTGCGGTGTTGACGGGGATAAACATATTGTTCCCCTTGCATTCGGGATCGTCGACGAGGAATCCGCTCCGTCATGGAAGTGGTTTCTTTCGTTGGTATGTGTAAGGGTAATCGGCATGCGAGCTGGACCAATATGTATCATCTCTGACAGGCATTCTGGTATAAAAGCCGCTATGAAAGATGCTGACGTGGATTTATTAGAACCCTTTGCATATTGGTGGTTTTGTACAAGGCACGTCGCGAGCAACTTCAATAGCGTCTTTAAAAATGGCTCCATGAAAGCTCTGGTGCAAGCAGCAGCATTACAGACGACACCTAGGAAGTTCGCGTACTTCATGAGGAAATTGCAAGAGTGGAATAATGGAGCAGTTCGATGGTTTTCGACTCATGATTGTCGTCGTGAGCAATGGAACTTGGCCTATGAAGGTGGGTATAGGTTTGGTCAGATGACTACAAATCTGAGCGAAAGCTACAATGCAGTTCTTAAAGATGCCCGTTGCTTGCCAATCTCTGCGTTAATTGAGAAGACCTTTTATAATTGTGTGTCATACTTCATTCAACATTTTGAAGAAGCAAGCGCAGCCATTGCTGCTGGTCGGAAATTCACGCATTACGCATCCACAGAGTTGACCCGTTGGACTGCAACTGCGAATGGGCACACAGTATCTCAGGTACAAGTACAACCAGAAATATTATTCGAGGTGTCTACCAGGGCTCGACGGACGTCTACTGGTATTCGCGGGCGCAAACAGTACACGGTAAATTTGGGGGTCTTCAAGATATTCCAAGTCGTTGCTCCACCTTTCAAGAACTCCAATCGATTTGAGGGGGAAAGTACATGTAGATTGGAGGGCAAAACACAGCTTGCATATTGCCCGCTGGGATGAGCGAGAAGTTAGAATTATTCGCATCGATCGGTCCAGAGGGGTATTCGCGACGCCCGCATACGAGCAATGGTATCGGACCATTACTCGAAGATTTGTCGGACGTTTGGGTGCAACTCTGGCAAGCAACGTAAGTACTCGAACTATATTTTTTTTGGTAAATTAATTAAGATAACTGTTTCAAATTTACATCTACGTTTTTTTCCTTGGATGCAGCTCGCTTTGTGGAGCCGTGTCTACGATATTGGACACGAGGAATGCCGCGAGATTGCGGCACAAGCGAAGGCGGAAATGACGGAGTGGCTGTCATTACAATTTGCAGATGCGGTCACGTTACATGACGAGCGTGCAGATGTGGCTAGGGAGGAGGCAAGGCGAGGAAGGGCAAGAGGACGGGGAAGAGGAAGAGGTCGAGGTAGGGCGCGTGAACAAGTGGCGGAACCCATGGACTATGAAGAAGCCGCTGCGGAAGATGATAACATTGCGCAAGGAGACTGCTTCACACCTGCCACCGAGCGACCACTAGAGGACTTGCCAACGCCTCAAGCACCGTTGAGGCATGGATTGGACGCCAGCCAGACACGACCAACTTACTGCACACTAACGCCGCCGTCGATGCCAACGTTCGAGGAAGATGTCCCAGGGCCCTCTCAAATCCATATGATAGACGAAGCGAACCGTCTATTACCGTTCCATCCTCCAGATTCTACGATTACATACCAGCGGAGGAAAAAACGTTGACTTGTAATCATTGTAATTTTTAATGTGATGCAAAAATGTAATGTATATTCATGAACAAGTCTACTTATATTAAATATTTGGAATGTCTTCTTTGGATCATACATCTTTCATTAGAAACATTTGATGTTTGGAATGTCTGGAATGTTTGCAATGTCTGGAATGTTTGCAAAAAGATGTCTATTTACATTAGAAACATGCAATTGGCATGCTTTTTCAAGGGTTTTTAGAAACATGAAATTCCATAGCCTAGACCTGGCCAGTCATTTTCGAGGGAAATTCCCTGTAAAGATGTCGCATATTGAAAATGCGTCATCTGTTGAAATTCCATAGCCCACACCTGCCCAGTCATTTTCGAGGGAAATTCCCTGTAAAGATGACGCATATTGAAAATGCGTTATTTGTAGGGAAATTCCCTGGAAAGATGTCGCATATGCAACATGCGTTACCTGTACAGAACATTTCCAGACCAGTCATTTTCGAGGGGAATTCCCTGGATATATGTCGCATATTGAATATGCGTTATCTATAGCGCATATCCAAAATGCGACACATGTGTATTTCCTGGGTAAAAAAAAAACTTAAGGAGCGACACCCCTGTAGTTTTTGAATAAAAAAAAACATTAAGTAGTACCTGGGTTTTTAAGTAATTCCCAGGTACTACTTAGGAATTTGACTCCTCGAAACCCTGATAACTTATGTGCGTGGAGTCCTCTGGAAAACTTGATAGTTTAATAGGACTGATTGTTGGACTACTGAAGATTAGGTATGCGCCTCCTTCTTGGAGGTTAGGTTTAAGCTAAGTGATGTGCCAAGTTTGATGTAAATAATTGCAATTTAGAGGACTTAAACCATCCTCCATTGATGTATGCTGATGTTGTCCTTCGTAAAATAAAACTTGTTAATTCTGAGAATCAAAAGAACTTATTATCTGATTGTTGGAATATACGAAAAGTGTTGCGTTGATAGCATATCCGTGTGCATCATGTTATTACGTGCTGAGTGATATTACCATCGTCTTATGCAACTTCTCATAGTATGGACAACGTGGCCACCACACCTACTTGTTAGTGGATCATTGATTCAAGGGCGTCTAATCATTTGATTGGTGATGGTTTCTCTCTTTCTTACTACCATCTACTTTACTGAAATCAATCAAAATTTCCCTTGTATCTCCTTTTTCCATTACTACTACTCGAAGAATCAATTTTCTTCTAGACTGAAACTCTATTGTGTATATTGTGCTTCTGATATTCCTTTAAATTTGCTGTCTGTTTATAAATTATGCATGGAGTTCTACTTCCTGGTTATTTTTGATCAGTAACGTTGTTACTTTTCAGATATTCATACATTATTTGGCGGTGGTTACGAGAAACATGTACTATATTATCGTGATGTCTTTGATAACTCTATATGGTGGCAAAGATAATGACCAGCCGACTACGGGAGGTTCTTTGCTCCTTCGTTGATTACTTAACGACTTTTATTCCATGTCGGCCCATGATAAATGGGTTGTTGATGGATTTTGAGATTGTTGTGATGTGGAGACGCAACCGTGCAATAAGACCAAGGGCTTCCTGTGGAAGGTCGATTTTTCCAAAGCCTACAGTTGTGTTGTTTGAAGGTTCATTTAGGCATCCTTATACCACATGAGATTTCTAAATGAATGGATTGATTGGATGAAGAGATGTACTACTACCACGTCATAAGATGCATTGGTGAATGGCATTTATGGTGCATCAACTCTTGTATAAGAAAGCAATAAAGACATGGGACCAATATTCGTCGAAAGTACGTAAGAAGAATATGAAATCATTGATTTTTTCGCAGTAGAAGTTGTTGTCTAGGAACAGAAACATGAAGAAAAAGAGGTCTTCTACGTTGAAGAACACGAAGACCTAGATATGGTCACTTCCAAAGTTGTTGTCCAAGAGGTTACCACGTCACCCCTATCCGCACCACATGTCATGGCCGCGACACAAGCATCAACACCTCCACCGATGGTGTAAAACAGACCCCCGACGACCCCAACACAACAACTCTTGGTCGCAACACTCCCACCACTCATGCCCCTTGGTGGGAATGAATTTTAAACATAATGCTAAAAGGTAGGTGAAATTACTCAGATTGGGAAGATTGAAGTTATGATTTAAGATAGAATACTCCAACAGTAGATCAAAGATAAAGCACTTGGTCAGGAGACAAATTATTTCAAGCGGTGGAGAATTGATGTGTGGACACACACGTAAAGACCGGATCCGGAATGATGCAACCAGAAAGAAAGTTGGTGTAGCTCCGTTCGAGGATAAGATGCTAGAAAACCGCTTAAGATGGTTTGGTCATTTGCAAAGAATGTCAGCTGATGCACCGGTTAGGAGATGCGAGTGTTGGGACGTTGAGCCGGCTACGAGAGGGCGAGGACGGCTCAAGAAGTGTTGGAAGGAGACTATACGGAGGGATCTTAGTTTTTATATATAAGCCCGAGATTGACCCGAGATAGATTTGAATGGTGGCGATGAATCCATGTAGCCGACCCTACTTAAGTGTTGGAAAAGGCTTTGGATCGAATTGAAAATTTTGGGATTTTTCCAAATTAGGGATTTTCATCCCAAATTAGTTAGTAGGTTAATTTTGTTTACGTTAAATAATTTGAGATTGATTGTAATATCAATATTTATGATAGTTTAATTTAGTCAGGGAGTCAATTAAAGTCCAATTAGGATTTTATTTAATTGTTATTTTATTCGGTTATCAATTTTGTATTTAGACAACCTGTATATATGACGATGGCACTAGTCCATGGTAATGAGATTGGATTATGAATTAAATTGTGGGTTTTGGTTTGGAGAGTGAGACTCCACCATTACCCCCCTTCTCCCAATTTCTGGGATTTCTCCTCATACCATGTTCTTCTCTTAATCACGCGAGGGTCGGCGAGGCACGTCGCGATTCTAATTCTTCTCTTCTCAAATCTTCTTGATTTTTTATCTGCATCAATTGGTATCAGAGAATGGCGACCGGATCGTTCTTACGATTGGATGATCCGATCGCGTAATTGCAAATGCAATATGATTTGAGCCGTCTCGGACAAGGTTCTCGTCATGGAAGGCCGTATCCCGATATATCGGCGATATATCGACGATATATCGGTATCGACAGGTCACCGATATATCGCCGATATGTCCGATATCGGGTATCGACAGGCAAAAAAGGCAAGCCGATCCCGATGTCGGCGATATGGCGTCGATATATCGCCGATATATCGGTATCGACATGGTACCGATATCGATACCGATATCGATATGTCCTTCCATGGTTCTCGTTCAAGGTACAAGCATGGTTGGATTCACAGTTCGAGGAAGAATCATGCGTCAACAAGAAATTTCAGATCGTTGGTTCTTTGATACAACCCGATTTTGATCCAGAATACAAAGGTATTTTCTGTCCAGAAGAAGATTTTGTTGATACAACTCTTGTAGAAGAAAACGATAAAGACATGGGACCAATATTCGATCAAAGTAATGAAGAAGAATGTAAAATCATTGATTTTTTTCGCAATGAAAGTTGCTATCCAGGAACAAAAAACATGAAGAAAAAGAAGTATTCTACGTTGAAAAGTACGAAGACCTAGATCTGGTCACTTCCGAAGTGGTTATCCAAGAGGCTCCCGCGGTACCCCTATCCTCACCACATGTCACGGCCCCGACACCAGCATCAACATCGCCACTGATGATGCAAAATAGACCCCCTACATCCCCAATACAGCAACCTTGGTCGCAACATCCCCACGAGACCCACGACCTCTTCCCAAGCACTAGCCCTATTCCTCCGCCCCAATAGTGTCTTCAGTTTATCGTTGCGAAGCACGTCGCCTTTGTGAGATCCACTGCATAAAACCACGACCTCCGAATGGAGCTCCAAGTGAAAGGTGGCTTATAACGATTCTCAATGAACTCCTTGTTACGAAACATGGTGTCGACCTCACTGTCGTAGCACCCGCTGGTGGGCCTCCCACCACTATCATCGCCTTCCCCACATGCGGGACTGTTGCGCCAACAAGAAACCTCGTCGTCAACACCGCTCTTGGCCTCCCTTTCCAGACCGTCACCATCACTCCTCGAGAGAGGTTGAAACCTTAGCAGCATCCGTGGTCAAGCATTTCTCTCAAAATGGAAACAAAGCCCATTGATTCTGGGATTTGGCACTATACATATCCCTTAAAATAAAGAGAATGGGACTGATTTGGGGATTTTTCATGTATGCACCTCCAAAACTTCTTTACCACATGGGTAAAATTAAACAGAACAAATGGGAGTGGAGTACGTTGAAAGGTTAGAAAAATTGCAGCCACACCCTCTGGTGGAGAAAATCCGTTAATGACATCGAATCGAAGGAAAAATGGCTCGGAAGATTGAAGAAATGGTTTCAGATCAAATCCTCTAACGTCGAACCTCTGATCGAGCAATTCATCAGGATACGATTTTTTTCTAACGGTGGAGAATTGTTGCAATATTTTCCAAATTGATGGGTCAAATCAAATTAAAAAATCATGGATTTTGAGAATTTTTTAAAATTAAGGTTTTGCGTCTTAAATTTGTTGGTTGGTTAATTTTAGTTACATTAAATAAATTGAGATTGATTGTCATTTCAATCTTTTTAGTAGAGTACATTAGTTAGAGTCTAATTAAAGTCAATTAGGATAAGTTAGGGTTTGAATTTCATTATGTTTTTATTTTTGTAATCCCAACCCTCTTATATAAAGGGGATGGTAGTCTATTGTAATGACATATCATATTATGAATTAAATTGTGAGTTTTGGTTTGGAGAGAGCTTCCACCATTATCTCCCTTCCCCCAAAATTCTAAGGTTTTTCCTCTCTCCCGGTTCCTCTCTTAATCACACGATGTGTGTCGCGATTCTAATTTATCTTCCCATCCCTTCCTGATTTTTTATCTGCATCACGGTCCTTTAATATCTGACACCAATTTTTTGTTAAGGGGGACATGAGATCTGCAGAGGTTCCCATAATTGTTCGTGAGATGTTTGGGAGGATCTTTGGGTTTCTGATCAATCTTGTGAAGTTTGTTTTTGTTCCTTCTAAGAAGTTCGATGAGGAGATTGAGAGATGCGTGGATTCTCTTCACACTCCTCGGGCACCCCCTATTGTCCTACCTTGACTTGCCTTTGGTGAGGGGAAAATTAAAACAATCGGTTGGTTGTGCTTTTTCTCTTGAGGAGAGGAAATTGGCTTGTTGACATGTGTCATATCTTTCAAGGGGTGGCCACATTATACTTTTGAAGGTGGTGTTATCAACCATCCAGTATTTTCCTCTGTATGTGTCTCATACTTGTTGAGGTGAAGGAGTGGTTAGAGGCATTAATGTGGAGATTCATTTGGACCTCTGATAGGGAGGCGCAATGGATGTCTTTGGTGAGTTGGAAGACTGTTGCTTAAAAAGGAGGATCTTCGTGATTCTTAGTTTGGAATATAATAATGATGCTCTCCTAGTCAAGGCCTTAAGTGCCAGATTTTGATTTCCTTTCGGTAAAGCCTGGGAAGAGAAATTCGGTTGAATTTCGGTGGATTAGCCAAAATTCAGAGAAATTACTTAAAAACTCATTTTTTAAATTACGCTTTTTTATTCAATCAAAAAATGAGATAGAAATACACATTTTTTTTGCTAATAATAAGATTTTAACATGATATATGTTGAGTGATATATTTATCTTTGTCTATTTTATGCATTTTCTTTTCTTATTGCCTCTATTATGTAATTTACCATACAAGGTTTCTTCTCTATAAAAGAGAACTTTAAGGAATTATGAATAATCAATTCAATATTCTCTTTCCACATGGTATCAAAGCGATGGTCCTAGACCTGAGCCATGTGCCCTAGTTGAACCTCACATGTCGACCACCTTTATTCACGACCACCCGCTGCAGCCACTTTTTGTTGCGTGGCGTCGTAGCAACCCCGTACGACCCCAACGACTTTGCAACAACCCCTTAGCGCCCAAACATCATCGCAACAGCCCCTTCGGGCCCCAATGTTATCACCGCAACCTCCTAGGGTCCACAACGAAGCCATTATAGCCTCCTAGGGACACTGTTGACACTCTGGCACCTTCGAGGGACTCTTCCCATCTTGCTGGGACCCTTACTCCAACCTAATCCCCTAGGGTTCCCCTTCCTCCCCTTGGCATTGTTTCAGTGTTCTAAGACTGTTTCCAGCTTGCTTTATAACGAAAAAGGGTGAATACAAATGAATAAATCACCCGTTCTGGCTTAGCGTGGACCCGATGTTGAAGGGGATGGTTGTAGCATGACTCTATACCCACAATCAATCCCTATATGATTGTGTAGAGACCATCAGACTATTGTAAGACCCCTGTTATGTTCGTTTCCGGTCACTTTATCCTCATGTCAGAAATCAAGGATGATATTGTGACACCTGAATCCGAATATCCCGAACCTGACCCAATTAGGGTCTATAAGATCCCATAAAACTATTGATAGGTATTTAGTAATCCGATTAGATTTAGAAATGATAAATTGAAACTCTTTTGGGATCAATCGATTAAAATTTGATTGTACTGTAATGTGTGCCATCGGAAAAGTCACGACTCAATCGAAAATCGTAAAAATAATCCAAAACCATCATAAAATTAGTCTCGACAAAATAAGACCGACAAAATCGACCGTTCTTTGATCGGAGGCCCATTTAAAATCATAAAATGTAATCACAACTCAAGATCGTATCTCGACAATATCTGAATTTATCTCAAATCAGAAGTATATGAATTTTATTCATATGAGCTATTATTCATATGAGCTATTATTCATATGAATACGAGATTTCGAGGTAGAAATGTGGTCGACTTTGATAGTCATATAAGAGAGAGGTAATGAATTAGAAATATAGATACATATATATATATATATATATATATAATTACAAGTGTAAATTCCAGCCCTCCCCACTTGGCTATCTATTTGGCAAAAAACAAATGACCCCTTCTTGATTATATAAACCACTCTCCCTCTTTTTTTTCTCTATTGATTTTCCCCCAACTACCATTCTCTTCTTTCTCTTTATCTTTCTCCAACGAAGGAGCAAACCCCCAGCCCCTCCCTTTTTGGCTACACATCTGCAGCAGGAGCTGCTTCTGCCAAGTCTTGGAGGTGCTTTTGCAGCCCTTGCCCTGCTGTTGCAGCCCTGTCCCTGTTATTGCTCCAAGTTCGCCGCTCCTTGTAGCTACTACTGCTGCCCAAAGCAGCAGCTGGAGCTGCTGCCTTTGTCCAAACAGCCGAGCAGCGGCAGCAGCTGTTGCTGCTACTGTTTGAGCTGCAACAGCTGCTGCTGCTCCGGTTGGCGCTGCAACTGCTGCTGTCGAGCTGCTTGCTGCTGCCCTAAGAGCATCTGCTTGTTGCATGCTCCCAGTGGAGCCATTTGCTGCTCCTCTCCCAATTAGAGCTCCTGCATGCAAAGATTGATCTCCAATCTTGGAGATCCAAAGGTACAACCCCCTACTCTTGCTGCCTTTCATGTAATCTAAGATCCAAATACAAAATCCCTTATTTAGCCAATTTTTTGTTAAAAACTGAAAGTTTTGATGGTGAATTGCATGCTATTAGACTCAAAATCAGACCATCACATGCTGCAGTTTGCATGTTTAAATGATGATAGTTTGGGGTGACTTGCATACATTAATCTAAGTTTCAGACTATCAAATATGTCACAGTTGTATGCTCTTGATTTCTTTAAGTATTTGAGGATAAAAAATTAAGTGATTAATATGCAAAATTTTCTAAGTTCAGAACACTGATTAGCTACAAATTTTAGCATTTGAAAGATGAAATTTGGGGGTGATTTGTATGTTATCTCAAAAGTTTAGACCATTGTTTAGGATCTGATTCCGTAATAAAATGTGAGGATTTGATGGTGATTTGCATGCTTAAATGATGAGGTTTTGAGAAAGATTTGCATGGATTAGGACATAAAATCAATCCACTGTTATGCACTAATATTATGTTGAACAAGGAAAGAATTTTGGGTGATTTGCATACATTTTTGTGCCTAAATCAGTCCTCTGTTATGCACTAATATCGTGGTGAACAATGAAAGAATTTTGGGTGATTTGCATACATTTTAGTGCCTAAAATCAGTCCACTGTTATGCACTAATATCATATTGAACAATAAAAGAATTTTGGGTGATCTGCATATATTTTAGTGCCTAAGATGAGTCCACTGTTAAGCACTAATACCATGTTGAACAATGAAAGAGTTTTGGGTGAATTGCATCCATTTTAGTGCCTAAAATCAGTCAATTGTTATGCACTAATATCATGTTGAACAATGAAAGAATTTTGGGTGATTTGCATACATTTTGGTGTCTAAAATCAGTCCACTATTATGCACTAATTTCATATTGAACAATGAAAGAGTTTTGGATGTTTTGGATACATTTTAGTGCTTAAAATCAGTGCACTGTTATGCTCTAATATTGTGTTGAAAAATAAAAGAATTTTATGTGATTTGCATACATTTTAGTGCCTAAAATCAGTTCACTTTTATGCACTAATATCATGATGAACAATTAAAGAATCTTGGGTGATTTGCATGCAATTAAATCCCAATTTCATATCATTAATTAACCATTGATTTCATGTTAAAATTGATATACTTGGGGGTAATTAACATGCAAATTAAACCAATTCAAGATCACTTGTTTAGCTACAAAGGTTCATGATTTAAAATATAAAAGATTTGGGAATTTGATGTAGCATTGAATTTAAATTCAGATCTAATAAGTAGCTTTAAAGCTCATTATTTTCTAAATGAGAAGAATGGGGAGTTCTTGCATCAATCTAAATTTATATTCAAATCCAATGAACGACTTCTAATCTCATGATTTTTAAAATTGATAACATTGATGATGGTGCATAAAATTGACTTTAAGTTCTAGACGAAATAATTATAATACATGAATCTCAATGCTTTATCAGATCAAGGAACTAAGTGATATACATTATTATGAAATCTGTAAGATATTTGGTTGTTATGAATCAGTTTTGACAATTAATTGTGTCGTTCATGGTCACCGTTACACCTGACTGCGCAAGGGTGCGTTGGCCTTCAACTGGACGGGATATACGAAGCATAGTTAGAGCAGTTGTCGTCTAGTGCGTGGGTCTAGCATTGCAGTCTTTTGTACGGTTTTACGCGAGCTCGCAATATTTTTATGCTTCGTTGGGATCCATGTTTTTGACTTGTTCCGCTGATCCTGTTTCAGTAGGGTACCTAGGCTGGAGGTCTATTGGCTTTGATTTTCAAGCTCGTTTTTCTTGTACCGGTCAGGTCGGTTTTTGGAGTGACTCAGACCGGAGAGTCTCTCCCATCCGTCTCAGGGACGTAGTTTTAGAGTGTGCCTAGCCCTCTCCTGGACTACACTTCCATTGGGAGGGCGAGATGGAAGAGTCTCTTAGGAGGCTTCCTCATCGCTTGAGTTTTTTGTTACTCTTCTGCCAGTAGGTCTTTACGAAGAAAAGATCGTTGTCAGATGGACTTAAGTTGTGGTTACTGTTCCACTAGTAGGTGCTGGGAAGAAAAGAGTTTAGATCTTGAAAATTATCAACTATCAATTATCAATCATCAATACTTAATAAGATCTACCATCACGTATGATATCTCACAACAATAGAAAGGAACAAAGGATCGTGGCACGAAAATCTTTTGCACTAGAATGAGAGCTACCGCTACATGTTTTTAGGTAATCTAATGGACGTGTTGGGAACTTAGTTAGGATGCATTACACTCCACTGCATGCCTACGGAGGCATCCCAACCCTAAGGCGTCCTTCCTACCTTAGAGTCGTAGCGTGAGGTCTCACCCGGACCAAGACCACATATTATCCACTAAGTTTAAGGAATTAGACAATGACTAATATCAGAATATGAAACTCTTCATCTATATCTTCTAAGATCCATTAACATGTCTTATAAATGATAAAATGATGTTTGCTTAAACATGGATCTTATAATTAAAAAAGGACATTAATTGGGAATAGTGAGGTGATTAGTGAACAAGATGATTCATATATAAAACAGTTTGAAAGCCAAATTTCTACGCAGGTAGGTTATTAAATTTACATGGCAATACCTATCTACTTGCTTTCTTTTTTAAACCACTGAATTCCCTCTTTTATTTTTAATAAATTAGATTGTACTCAACCTTTGTTGACATCATTTTTTTTGAAGCCAAAAACAGGGGGAGACACTCTGTGGTGTTCGCCCCATAATTTATTTAAAGAAAACAATACACAGGAAATTTACAAAGGGAAGGAGAAAACGAAACAAACCAAGCATCTACAAAGCCCACTCATCAACCAATCTCACGTAGTGTATCTCCACATTTTCCTTGTAGAAGCGTTGTCTAGAAAAGAGAGCAGTATTTCTGCCCAGCCATATTGCCCACAAAATTGCCATGGGCCCAAGGAGCTCTCGCCGAGCTCTGCTTCTGTTGGCCACCATCGAACCGTAGAAGGAAGCCAAATCAGACGTGCATAACCAAGCCATTCTTGCCTCCTCCCAGACCATAGTCACTTTAGGGCACCTGAAGAAAAGGTGCTCAAGGGACTCCACCGCCGTGTCGCACAAAATACACCTATCAGAGACGGATCCCAGAAGCCTAGCACATCGATCTCTCGTCATCAATCTATGCCTACGGAATAGCCAAAGGAAGAAGCAAATCCGCTCAGGGAGCCAAAGACCCCTAAAAAAACCGCAATCACGCATCAGAGTCTCCAACCGCGAGGGTGGGGGCCTACAAATCGTCCCAAATGCCTTCCTCGCCGAGAAAGGGCCCAGACGTCAAGCCCAATGATCCCTTCCCACAGTAAGACACCCCCCAATCATTGATAAAGTCCAGCAAGGAAAGAAAATCCTCGAGTCTTTGTTCCGAGAAATTAAATGAGAAGGCTGGGAACCAGTTACCGTCCGACCAACAAGATGCAACCCGTGCACTCTTATCAGCCGCTAGAGCGAACATGCGAGGGAACCGCGAGCACAAAGGTCCCCCCCCTCCGTCCAATCGTCAATCCAGAAGTTGAAAGATTCGCCATTTCCAAGCATCGGCCTAAACAGAGACAAATATTTGGAGAAGACCTCCCTCAACCCCTTCCAAAACGGCGTGGGAGATCCCACCTGAGCAACAGCGATTGGAGGTGCCCTGTTGACACCGTAAATCTCGCGCAAAACTTTGCTACAAAATATCCTCCCCTGAGCCCCTAATTCTGCTAGCCCATTTAAGAAGCAAAGCGTCATTCGTATAATCCAGTCTCTGCACCCCCAACCCCCCTCGTTTTTGTGCAGCGTAACTTCTCCCCACTCAACCAGGTGCATTCCCCCCGACTCCTCCCCATGCTTGTCCGATAAGAATCTTCGCATTAGCTTCTCAAGGCGACTGCGGATCCCCTTCGGCAGTCGTCGATTGGATAAGAACTAAACAGGGATGGAGGAGAGAACCGCCTTTAAGAGGACCAGCCGTCCTCCCTTAGAAAGAATGGACGATTTCCACCCTGCCAACCTCGCCTCCACCTTCTCTACAACTCTGAGCCAATCCCTCAATCTCGTTCTTCCCATTGCCAAGGGCATCCCAATATAGTTAATCGGAAGAGAATCACAATCAGACCCCAAAACCCGCCCACACGCGTCCGCCTCCTTCGCAGAAAGCCGAAAGGGATGACCTTCGACTTATCAACATTCTTGAAAAGACCAGATATCTCACTGAAAAGAACCAGGGTCATAGACATGCCCGAGGCTTCCGCGAGGCCCCCCTCAATGAAAAATATAGTATCGTCAGCATATTGCAACAGCGGGATCACCAAACCACCCCTAGAGAAACCAACCGATAATCCACAGTCAACAACCCGGCAAGCAATGTGGGCTAGGACATCCGCAGCGATGACAAATGGAAGGGGAGCAAGGGGGCAGACCTGACGCACGCCCCTACGTGGCTGGAAGAACCCCCCCTCCGGGCGGCCATTTACCATGACCAAGAAAGAAGCCGTCGTTACACAACGTCTCATCCAAGAAATCCAAACCTCCGGGAAACCTCTCCTTCGCAGAACCGACCAAAGGAACTTCCAATCAAGTCTATCATAAGCTTTCGCAAAATCTACTTTCCATAGAACACCATGCCTTTCCCCCCTCTTCCAGTCCGCAACGATTTCCGAAGCAAGAGTAAGGCAGTCCGAGATTTGCCTACCCTGTATAAAAGCAGATTGGAGCGGGGAGATGATGGTGTCAAGAACCCGGCTGAGCCGCAAGGCAAGCACCTTCGCCACAATCAGATAAAGGGCATTAGAAATAGCAATGGGGCGGTAATCCTCGATCCGCTCGACCGAAGCGGATTTAGGAAGGAGAACAATCAAGGACTTATTAATCCTCTCGAAGCCAGCATTTCCCACCCAAAACTCGGAGATGACCTCCAAAACCTCATTGCCCACCAGATCCCAAAAATCCCTGTAGAAGGCCACCGGGAAGCCATCCGGGCCTGGAGTCCCATCCGCGTTCAAGTCCCACACCGCAACCTTAACCTCCTCCAGGGACACCCCTTGCGTCAGGCCCTTACACAAAGAGGGCGACAGAGAAGTTGCCACCATCCCCGTCCACCTCCAGATCCTTGGAATCTTCCTCGCCGAGAACTCCTTAAAGTGATCGACGATCGCTTTCCCCATTTCCCTGTCACCATCGACACGATGCCCATTGATCGCGATCGATCGCAGAGCATTCGAACGATGCCTTCCGCTGGCAATATGATGGAAAAACGCCATGTTAGCGTTCCCCTCCCTCAACCACGTGTTCCTCGACCTTTGACGCCATTCAGTGACGCGCTTAAGATCCTCAGCCGTGATTTGCTTTTGAGCGAGCGAGTGCGCAGCCAACTCATTCATCGATAGCTCCCTAGTATCCTCCAAAGCGTCAAGTCTCATAACTACTTCCTCAGCCTCCAGCCTAGTAGCACACCTGGCAGCCCTGGATTCCCTCTTGAAAGAGCTCAGTCTCGTGCGTAAGGATCCAAGTTTCTGGACAAACTTAAACGTCGTTGTACCAACAACCTGCACATTGGACCAATGAGCAACCACCATCTCCCTGAAATTATCCTCCAGTAACTAACTCCTCTCATATCTAAAGAGACCCCTCACCGCGGGCGGATCACCGGAATCCCATACAATTGGTGTGTGGTCAGACATGCTCCGCGACCGAGCAACCACAGAGGATAGCGCGAAACATTCAAGAAGCTCTGCTGAGGCCAAAAATCTATCAATACGAGAGCGAGAATTGGAGTTCCTTTACGTGTAGGCGATATCCCCCGCATCCAGAACCTCCAGGGCCAACGAGTCCACAACGTCAGCAAAATCCGCAGGACCCGGGTCTTGACCATCCTTGAACCGTGGTCTGTCCGAGGTTCGAAGAGTAACATTGAAATCCCCCTATGAGCCACGGGATTCTCGCAAAATCCCTACTCGCCTCACGCAGGTCCTCCCATAATTCCCTCCTTCGAATATGACAGCAAGGCCCGTAGATACACAAAATCGCAAATGGCATAGAAGAGCCGGCACATAGCAAGAGAACCGAGATGACGTGCCTCTCTCGCAGCACCGAGCCAAAAACCAATATCGACGACCTCCACGCAATCAACAACCCACCAGACGCGCCTACAGCATCCAGAGTCCTGACCTCATCAATACCTCCCGCACCGAAGGACTTCCAAAGTACATTGGTGATGTTTTGAAGCTTTGTCTCCTGCATCATGACCATATCACGGCCCCACTCAATGAAGCTCGACCCCATGGTGCTCCTCTTGTCCAGCTCCCCAAGCCCCCGCACGTTCCAGGAGAGAATCTTTATTGAGAACCATCACGATCCCCCTGAATTCGGACCACCCTTGATGCCTCCGCGATGGACCTCTTAAGTGTCGAGTAGGACTATGGCTCGGAGACCGACGACCGAGCTCTATTCCTTCGCCTGTATCTCTTCCCAGATCTCTTATCAGAAATTCCTTCGACAACACGAGCACCCTCCAACTCAAGGTGGGCCTGGGTTGGTACAGCAGAAGAGATAGCGTCGGATGCCAAGGACGAAAGGGCCTCAACAGGGGGCGAAGTTGAGATGCTCGAAGAACACCCCTTAGACTCCATGGAGGCACTAGAGAAGCGCGACACCACTGGAGGGGCAACAGCAGCCGAGTTGAAGGATCCTAACACATGGAAGGACCCGCCATCCTCAGACGAATGGGCCATGTAATAAGACGGATCCGGGAGGCCCGATGCAGTCGAGGATAATCGAAAAGGAAGGAAGTTCGAGAGGCCCCTCTCGCTCGAAAAGAAAGCAGCAAAAGAGTTCTAGTCCCCTTGGGCCCGACTCGCGAGAGGATCCGAGAGCGAGACCCGAAAGCCGTGATCCGAGGCCTGAGTCCAAAACCAGGGCGGCGTAGAGAGAGGGGGAGCCATCCTTGCCACCTCAGCAGACAGAGGGAACGTTTGAGATACCAGACACAAGACCCGAGGAGAGCACCCGAAAGGTCGCACCAAATCAATCTCGCGGGACGAACCATGCAACGCACCCTTCGGGAACCCCACCGCCAACGGAGAAGGCGAGGCGACACCGGGCATCATCGGAATCTTCGGTGGGGTGGGGGGGGGGGGGGGGGTTCGACGATTAATATCTCCACCCTGAACCTGAAACGGCCAACCTCCAAGGACTCGAAGAATACCCGACCATTTAAGCCATCAATCAGACCCTTGTTGCACTCCAACAGCACACGTGTGACATCCGGAGTCGAACCGGGCGTTAGCCCATTATCGATCACCGCGAGGACCGAACCTCATCGCCGGAGCACCCGCCCCAAGCAGTGAACTGTCCTGGAAAGGAAAGGAACTCCACGAACCTCCGCCACGCAAACCTCGACATCCGTAACCGCCCCATCCGCATAGCGAAAAGGCCGCCAAATAATATCGTCCATCCCTCCATTTTGTATTAAGCGTTCTCTCTGCAGCCTAGAGAGTCCACGAGCACAGCATCGCCGAGTATCAAGAGCCACCACGTCCCTCGAAAACTGCGAACCAAGGAAACCATACAGGTGTCCCTTCACAGCCTCCACGGACATGCATATTCGCATGGCGTAACCGATCACAGCATGGGTGTCGTCATCATGCATGTCATCCTTCCCATCTGCCGGATCGTTTGTGGCAGCCTCTTCAACCACACCAACCGCCATTTTCGAGCCACCCACAACCTTCGAAACATCCTTCACTTTGGAGTCACTTGCACCGTTTGAAACACCCGCAACCACAACCGCGAAGCTACGTTGCTCCCAGCGTGTATTGATCACAGAGGATACCCTTCGCCCGGCTTGGCCAACAGCACCACGCACAGCACCATCACCGGAATGACGATCGAAACCAAATCTGCAGGTGACCCTACGGGGGCCCCCCCTCCCGCAAGCGAAACACCTCAGAGGAGCACTACAGAACGACGCAACATGTCCCCGAACCCCACACCGGAAGCACCTCTTCTCCGGTTTTTTTGTGGGAGACATGCACCCACTCCCCGCCAACCCCAACGCCATGCATCGCGCTACCAACTTCTTCCCGCCGCCCTTCCTCCTCCCTGCAAGCCACCCTCTTCCCCTTCCCGCCTTCCCTAACGAAGCGACCGTCTCCATGCCCCGGCGAGACCCCTTCTCCAGCGACAGCCCCAAGCCTCTCCTCCCCAAGAGTAGCCACACCCACGGGAGCAAAGCCTTCCCCTTCCCGAAGCGACGGGAGCCCCCACAGAGAAGAACTACCCGACTTCGACGAGCCCGCCTGCACTCCCGCACTTCGCACCCTCGAACTTCGCACTCTCCACCAAGCAAGGCGTTTACGACTCAGTAGATTGATAGCTGGACTCTGAGCTTACACGGTTTAGACAGTTTCTATTTACGATACACATTATAGCTTTTGTTCAGCATGTATGTAATTCTCATGTGTTTATTTCTTTCTTTTTTGTTATATTTTGCCATACATGCACATAATTTCAGTTTCTTTTGATACATGTATATATATATGGAAATTAATGCAAATATCTCTTGGTGATACTTGTTTGTTTTGTGGTTATTTGTCATCGTTGTGAATGTTATTCGAACACAGAAAAATTTGCCCTCAATTTCTGTAAATGCAATCGATAGCGAATGTAATATTGCGAGTGATGTGTAAATGGGTAACTCGCATCCTGGGTGGGCGTCACTGATATCTTCTCCTTGTCTCGTGCTTTCAAGGGCCTGGCGCCCATCGTGAATATGGATGAAACCTATTATGAGTTATGGTCCATGTAGTTTATGATCTTAATGTAGTGCAATAATGAGGTTAATGCTTCATTGAAGCAAAATGATGTTTACGTACGTGCTTGCTATCTAGACAATCACCACAGAGATAACCATTGATATTTTACATCCGCCCACTGCCAAGGCAATGTGGGATATCCTTGCGAGTGCGAATAATGACATCGAGATTCTCCAGATACAGTTTTATATTTTCATGGTCAAACAAAATGGTCTTCCTCTGCACAACTTCTATTCTCCGCTTCGAGGCATGCTCGAGAAGCTGCACAACTTCATGCCCATGTCGATACCGATATTTTGGCGATATATTGCCGATATAACGTATCGACACCATATCGACATGCTGTCGATATCAACGTTTCCTACCTTGGCAGCAGATGGCGTACAGATATGCTACGATGGTTGGAGTTTTTCTAGCATCCCTAAACCCTGAGTATGAGGTAATACACACTCGCGCTCTGCTCCTTATTAGCCTCGGTTATACCTTCGATAAAGGAGGCCTACAACCATCTTAGCAGAATCACGGTCCCTTCCACTACGACCAGGGATACCTCCTTAGTCATGGTTGCATCTCACTGTAGCAAATGTACATCGCAGTTCAGAGACATGGTACCTGTGGCGAAAGAGGTTGACGTTAGCATGGTCCATGCATTTATTGTCATCTGCTTGGTTATCTGGAGGAGGCATGCTACCTGAAGCTTGAATACCCCACGTCTGCTCGTGTGGCCGAGCAGGTTGAGCTTGCTATCACGTCTGCTCCTAATACTGATCGGGAGTTAGGTGATATTCTCTCCTGTTTGAGGGAGATCATGACTTCTTCTACCGCCACTAGTAGTGCTTTTATGTCATTCTGATGTTGTCGCCACTGCTAGAGCTTCTTCTAGCACCTTAAGTATAGCTTATGCCCTTACCAGTTGCTCCATGACGATAAGGATAGTGGATTCTAGTGCTTCTCATCATTTATGTGGAGATAGGGCTCAGTTCACATCGTAGAGATCTATTCCTCCAAGCAGATCAGTTGTCATTGGAGATGGGACTCACTCTCATGTTATAGGATTGAGGGAGGTATCTTTTTGACTTTGTCTATACGTCTACAGAATGTGTTTCATGCACTGAGTGATTGTCTTTCAGTCTAAACACTAAGATTTACATTGTCGTGCCATTTTTAGCCCTTCTTCTCTTCTGTTTCAAGTTATACTCATGGGCCGGGTGATTGGTGTGGTCATGAGCAAGGGATTCTTTACAGACTGGTCTAGTCTCCATTTATTGATGCTTCTCCTACTGGATCAGTCTCTCCGTAAATGTGGCATCTTCGTTTTTGCCACCTTCATTCGCAAAAGATGTGTATCCTACCATTGATATCCTCTTTGTGCACATATTAGTGCGAGGCGTCCCAGCCTGGGAGGCACCACGAGTTTATTTTTCCCGGTCGTCGTAGTCGTAGTAGCAACAACTTATTTGAGTTTAGTTCGTTTTTATTTTTTAGTTCCTAGACGTAAACCTGACCATTAGGGGCAATAGTTTTATCTTGTAGCAGTTGATTTTTCTAGACTGTCTTGTGTTTCTCTTTTGATAAACAAGTCTGATGATGCGGAGTTTGTCATTCAATCATTTATTAATGAAATAAATAACTTTTTTATGCTAATGTCAAGTATGTTGACTTTAACAATGCCTTGGAATTTTGCTTTGTTTTTCTGGTCCATTAGCATTATACGCCAAACATCTCGTGCGTACACTGATTTAACAATCATTTACTTGATGTGACCATATATATTTTATTTGTCTATTTTTTGTATTTTTTATTGTCTCTATTATGTAATTTGCCAACAAGGTTTCAATATTCTCTTTCCACAATATGTTACCTTATATTTCCATCGAATCTCTCCAACAATCCTAGTATACTGCTTAGAGTCAGAACCAGATTTGGAATCATAATTTGAAGCCAGTAGTTTCATTTCGTGAACATGAAGAGAATGGTGACACTTGTAATAATATCATAATAAAGCACAACCCGAGGGAGAGGGCTAGCAAAATGACTTGTGTGAGAAACATAGTTTAGAATTTATATTCATCCAAATTGCTTTGAAGTTAGTAAAATATATAATATTAGGAATAAAATAAGACACTCACATGCATGTTTACCAGATGTCTTATAGAGCTTGTGATCATAAAATATATGCTATAGGAGACACAAACAAATTAATTAACACCAAGAAATTACGTAGCATTCAGAAGCACAATCTATATCCAATCTAACAGTAGGCAAATACTTACAATCACAAGACTTGGAAGTTTGCTAATAACCCAACACTCGCACCATCGCATTTACTCGTAGAAAGAACCTTAGGAAAGAGAAATCGGAAAATGAGTAAATTTCTAGTGTCTTGTTAGATGAAATGATGAAATGTAATTCACCAACATATAAATCCAAAAAGTATGCTGAAGTGGTCGAAATTAGGTGAAAGAGTGGCCAAATAGGCTAGGAGGACGAATTTCAGTGAAACATGGCTAGATTCCTATTTTTTTGTTTTTTAGTCGAAATGTGACTGAAAGGGGCCGAAATTCCATCGAATCTGATTGAAATGGACCAAAATGTCGATGAAATTTGGGAAAAGGAAATGTTGTGGGGTATCTATTTTTGCCACTTGGCGAAATCAAATTTTAGTCGAAATTCAATAGAATTTCGGTGGAATTTTTGGCCATGCTCTTAGCTAAATGAGTTACTTGTGTATTGGGAGGGGTGACTCTGGTTTATTGTGTAGATTGCTTCGATCTATCAATGGCATCTCTCTTGACCCTATGGCTCTGTTTGTGATTGTTAGCACACTCTCTAAATTTTGGAGAGACATATATGCAATTCTTCTACATATGACCTCTCTCCTGCATTTGGTTCTGGGGAAGACATGGGGTTCCTCTTTTGGACTAATGATTGGACTGCTCGAGGCGTGCTTATTGTTAGATTTCTCACACTTTTATCCCGGGCATCATATGTGAATTGCACAGTGAGGGAGTAAAAGAGAGAGATGGTTGGATGCCCCGTTTTTGTGATTTCAATGATCAACGATTTGTTGAGCTTTTGTAGCTATTGTAAACCCAGTTTGTGAGGAACCTTGTTGACATTGTGGACCATTGCGCATGTTCAGATGAGCACTTCATTTTGAAGAAAGTTTACGAGGCCTTTTATTTCATCATTGTTTTTTACCATGTTATTCCATTAGATTGGTTCAGATACATTTGGTATTAGAAAGTTCACTTAAGTGTTTGCTTTTTCAACTGAATCTTCAGACAGGAATGGTTAATGACCGGTGATTGTTGGTCCGGATTTTTTGTAGGCTATGGAATCAGTTTTTGATTATGGAAGAGGATGCAAAATATATTCTTTATTTCCCATGTTTCTTGGGAGATCTAGTCTATGGTATGTGTTGTTGAGGTGAATACCTCTACTTGGGGTGATGTTTGGGATTCCATTGAGGGGCTAGGATGGGGTAGCAGCTACCCTTTGGTCGTTTTGGTTAATGTAGAATGAGTTATTTTCCCGAGGAAAGAATATATATATGGAGAATGTAATAGACATGCCAAAAGCCTTCTGGAGCTTTGGTCCTTATAACCATTTTCGAGTTTGTAAATATATAGAAGATTATCTAGGGTGACATATCCTCAATGTAACACCCTTTTTCCTTTAAAAAACTTTAAGATTGCTGGTGCCACATCTTTTTCTGCAGAACCTTTCCTCTGGCATCTACGCCTTGGACACCCTTTTACTTTGTTTGGTCTTGTTCATTATTATGTTTGAGGTCCTTACCTAATACGTGCTACTACATGGTACATATGCTTCCTTGGGTCATTGATGACTATAGTCAGATTTTACGGGTCTACATTATAAAGGAAAGATCAGAGATCAACCGCATGCATAAGATGCGGAGATCAAAACCTTTTTTTGCTTGCATCAAAGTATTTCGATTTAATAATGTTCTTGAGCTTATGCAGAAAGATTTGACAGTTTCTTTGTTCGTAGGAAACTATACATCAAATATCATCTCAAAATTGAATGATTTGTAGAAAGAGAGCTTGATCATCTTCTTGGCATTACATGTACTCTACCTACACTGATAATGGTCCGTAGAACCTTTTGTGGCGTTCCATTTTCACTTCAACTTATTTGATTTATTGGGTTCCCTCATTAATAAGCTCTCTGCTTTATCCCATGTGATAAGGCATTTCTGTTATCTCTTTGTGTTTTTTTGTTGTAGTTGTTTTATTCACTATTTTTACGCAAGGATAAGCTTTCTCAGGGCTCAATCAAATGCCTCTTTTGGGGGTATTCTAGAACTAGAGTGATATATATACTATGATTCAGTTGGCCATCGTTATTTTATTTCTACAGGTGCTACATTTTTTAGAAGAGAAGTTCCTTTACTGAGATTGCAGTTCCCTCCACTCCATGTTTTCTAGAGGGGGGAGAAACAAGTACCTAAGATGGTTCCTTTACCTCTTTCGACTGATATGGTAGCTAATGAGGAGACAATTGATGATCCTTCTCATGGTGCTACTACAGATACTATGGATACCGATGGTCCCACTTCATCTATTTTGCTTGCTCTAAGAAAGCCTAGAAGGCAATGTACTATGCTCCTTATGTCAAATTTTAATTATTTTGATAGATTTTCTAGTTGTGACATGATGTTTACATATGCTCTTATGGTAGTGCCTCCACATGATCATCATGTAGCGCTTTAGCGTCCAGATCAAAAGAAGTCTATGTAGGAGGAGATCTAAGGAAGCCTAGAAGGAAATACACTTTGCACTTGTGCCAAATTTATTTCTATTGATGGATTATCTAGTTGTGACATGACATTTACGGTTGCTCATATGGTAGTGCCTCTTCCATGCTATCATCATTGAACTCTTCGGCGTTCAAGTAAGAAAAAGGATATTGAGGAACATGGCCTCAAATTTCGATGAAATTCGGTCGGATTTCGGTTTCGACAGGTTACCGAAATTCTGCCAAAATGGCCAAAATGATCGAAATATGGGAGGCCCTAGTATAAAAAATGATCGAAGTTTCGGTCAAATTTGATCTGATTTTAGACCGAAATTTCGTTCGATCGATCACCGAAGTGGTAACCGAAACCGACATTTAGGGCCATGTGGAGGAGATGGATGCTCTTGTCTCAAGGGGCACTGGAGATCGTGTCATGTCCGCGTGTGGTGTTCATGTGGCTTGCAGATGCGTCTTCACTGCCAATCATGCTCCGTTTAGGTTGGGACAAAGTAAAGGCCCGATTACTGGCCAAAAGGCTTCACCCACACTTATGGATTACTTTGAGGGTGCATTTGGTTCGAAGGTTTTCTGGCACCGGATAACCCACCTCAAAAGTGGGTTATCTGGTGGATAACCTGTTTCTGTATTTCGGTGCTTGAATAGAGTGTTTATTATTGAAGGGGTTTGTTGTGATGTGATTGTATTGAAGTTTGGAAAATTGATTAGAAGTTGCGTATTTTATATCTTTTAAATGACAAGATGGTATACTATAATATTTTTTGTTTGAATGGATTGAAAGAAATGTGTGATTTGATGTATTAAATGAGAGAGAGTGTGGTTTTCGGATGGGCCCCACATGATAGAGAATAAAAAATATATGGTGGTTTAGAGGAAAAACCCACCTTAAAAGGGGTGTAGCCCAAGTTTTGTAAGGTAACCTCCAATTCAAACGGCCCCTGAGACTCTCTCTCTAGCATTGTTGCAATATTCAGTCGAGTGCACTGAATATTCAGGGAGGAGGGTGAATGAATAGAATATTCGGAAAATATTCAGTCCTATCAGAATACTCCTTAATATTTGGCGTGAATATTAGGGTATTCTGCTGGATATTCGAATTACCGTTGCGTAGACAGTTGTTTTTTTTATTTTTGAAGGTTCCCATTTATCTTTATATCACCACAAATGTTAAATCTCCATATGTAACATGTTAATTTGTACATCTTGGGTTCTTATTGATTGATGACTATATGTATATAAATATATAATCATATATATTAGACATAATTTTATATTTCAAATAATTTAAAAATACATTACATACTGAATAGTTTCGAATCATCTCCCGAGTACCAAATCGTCTTTTTGCAGTGACCCCTCCGACTGAATACCAAATACCGACCTTTACGACACTGCTCTCTAATGACCAAAATGAGATCCATCCTCGCGATTATCTCTATTGTTTCTAGCAAGAGCTGTCTGATTTTTCAGTTAGATATTGAGAATGCTTTCCTATATGGTGATCTTTAGGAGGAGATATATATGTCACGACCACCATATTACACCATTAAGGGGAAGTATGTTTGTTGTCTGCGAAAGTCTATCTACGACCTAAAGTAGAGACTGCAAACCTTGTTTGACACTCACTACAAAGGTTAACTCCATTCTACTACATCTGATTATTATGTGGTCATTAGTAGACTTACTTCGCAAAGATGTTGTAAGACCCCTAGGTATTGGATTTCACTTTTTCTAGGTTTCTGACCTGACTTAGTGTTTAAATCAGACAATGACGACAATGACTACTCTTTCTTGTAGTACTCATCGAGACCTTCTAACAAGCCCAAGAACATAGAAATCATACATTGAATGCGGAAGTTATGCCCAAAACATGTTGGTTTACCACTTTTGACTTCAGAACCAAGTCCAGACTCGAACCTATATAAAGGCTTAAGTTATTTGGGCTAAACCCAACCACTTCAGGCCAGCCTCACTGGAGTTCCTCTCGTTTGTCATAGCTCTACCATCGAAGACACATTTTGGCAGCTGATCAGTCCCAACGACATATCTCGAAGAGCGCAATGCATGGATATATGTGACGTTAGTGTATTGCGTGAAGTCTCAGTGAAGGAAGGTCTCGTGAGAATATTCCCGTAGGCATAGTTTCGAGTCCCACTTATTGTTTGATTCATGTGTTTTGCACATCGTGGGTTTTAAGTGCTGTATACAACTCGTGTAAAGTGTTTTCATCGCATTTGGACGAGTATGGGACATGTTTTTGTATCGTATCATGTTTTGGGAAATTTCGAGTGATCCAATTGAATTATCGCATGTCGATAAAAATTATACCACTGTGTTGTGGGTAGAGTTAGGATCTCATACACATGCTAGGATCGAGGGCCTGAGCAGTTTAATAAAAGGTATGTTTCTGAGTGTATGTTTCCTTGACATATTCAGAGTAATTCCGAGAGATTTGGGTATTGCGTGTCAATAAAAATTATAGATGTGGGCAAGATAAGGATCACATGCTCGTGCTTGCACTATCGATATGGGCAAGTTCGCGTAAGATGCATTTTTGTGGTGTCCAGTTATGACGACATATTTTGGGCAATTCTGGAAGATCCATGTATCACATGTCTATAGAAATTGTTCAATTGCAATGTGGACGGAGCGACGATCACATGCACGTACTCGGATCAAGGATCTTCACGCGGAGCATGTTTTGGTGATTTTTTCGTTTTTTGCGACATATTTGGGGTGATTACGAGAAAGGCAGGTATCGCATGTCGATACGAATTATATCAGTGTGTTCCTTCATGTTATCTCATCCATCGGAGTTTGTTTCGTGGAATGTGGGGTCCCAAGCCCAGATAAATGAGGAGGGTTGCGCGTTAGGTAGCCGACAGCCAGCGCAGGAGAGATAAATTCGTAAATAGTGTTCCTAAAGTTCTTCTAAGAACACTATTTATGAATTTATCTCGAAACCGTTCGGATCTTTTAAACATGGATTTTGTCAACTGATGCACCGGTTAGGAGATGCGAGTGTTGGGATGTTGAGCCGGCTAAGAGAGGGCGAGGACGTCCCAAGAAGTGTTGGAAAGAGACTATACGAAGGGATCTTAGTTTTTTGGATATAAGTCCGAGAATGACCCAAGATAGATCTGAATGGAGGCGAAGAATCCATGTAGCCGACCCTACTTAATTGTGGGAGAAGGCTTTGTTGTTGTTGTTGTTATTTGGGGTGATTACGAGAAAAGCAGGTATCGCATGTCGATACGAATTATATCAGTGTGTTGTGGGTTGAAAGAGCATCACATGCATGTCCTCGGATCACGGATCTGTACGGTTTAATGTGAGTATGGTTTTCTCGATCTTTTATACTGTATCGTGAAGTTTGGAATTGATTTTTGGGCAATCCAAACTTTGTATCACATTGAAAGTTCTATGCATAGATATGAAGAGTAGCAGTACTCACGGACATGTTTGATCCATGATTTTGACCGTAAGGTTAAAATCTATATGGTGAGCTTCCTGAGTAAGCATTGAGCATCATACATACAATTCAGGGATCTCAGATCTGAATCCTATATTAATAAGTCGATGGGGATGCTTTCTCGCTCTAGGTTTCTGACCTGACTTAGTGTTTAAATCAGACAATGACGACAATGACTACTCTTTCTTGTAGTACTCATCGAGACCTTCTAACAAGCCCAAGAACATAGAAATCATACATTGAATGCGGAAGTTATGCCCAAAACATGTTGGTTTACCACTTTTGACTTCAGAACCAAGTCCAGACTCGAACCTATATAAAGGCTTAAGTTATTTGGGCTAAACCCAACCACTTCAGGCCAGCCTCACTGGAGTTCCTCTCGTTTGTCATAGCTCTACCATCGAAGACACATTTTGGCAGCTGATCAGTCCCAACGACATATCTCGAAGAGCGCAATGCATGGATATATGTGACGTTAGTGTATTGCGTGAAGTCTCAGTGAAGGAAGGTCTCGTGAGAATATTCCCGTAGGCATAGTTTCGAGTCCCACTTATTGTTTGATTCATGTGTTTTGCACATCGTGGGTTTTAAGTGCTGTATACAACTCGTGTAAAGTGTTTTCATCGCATTTGGACGAGTATGGGACATGTTTTTGTATCGTATCATGTTTTGGGAAATTTCGAGTGATCCAATTGAATTATCGCATGTCGATAAAAATTATACCACTGTGTTGTGGGTAGAGTTAGGATCTCATACACATGCTAGGATCGAGGGCCTGAGCAGTTTAATAAAAGGTATGTTTCTGAGTGTATGTTTCCTTGACATATTCAGAGTAATTCCGAGAGATTTGGGTATTGCGTGTCAATAAAAATTATAGATGTGGGCAAGATAAGGATCACATGCTCGTGCTTGCACTATCGATATGGGCAAGTTCGCGTAAGATGCATTTTTGTGGTGTCCAGTTATGACGACATATTTTGGGCAATTCTGGAAGATCCATGTATCACATGTCTATAGAAATTGTTCAATTGCAATGTGGACGGAGCGACGATCACATGCACGTACTCGGATCAAGGATCTTCACGCGGAGCATGTTTTGGTGATTTTTTCGTTTTTTGCGACATATTTGGGGTGATTACGAGAAAGGCAGGTATCGCATGTCGATACGAATTATATCAGTGTGTTCCTTCATGTTATCTCATCCATCGGAGTTTGTTTCGTGGAATGTGGGGTCCCAAGCCCAGATAAATGAGGAGGGTTGCGCGTTAGGTAGCCGACAGCCAGCGCAGGAGAGATAAATTCGTAAATAGTGTTCCTAAAGTTCTTCTAAGAACACTATTTATGAATTTATCTCGAAACCGTTCGGATCTTTTAAACATGGATTTTGTCAACTGATGCACCGGTTAGGAGATGCGAGTGTTGGGATGTTGAGCCGGCTAAGAGAGGGCGAGGACGTCCCAAGAAGTGTTGGAAAGAGACTATACGAAGGGATCTTAGTTTTTTGGATATAAGTCCGAGAATGACCCAAGATAGATCTGAATGGAGGCGAAGAATCCATGTAGCCGACCCTACTTAATTGTGGGAGAAGGCTTTGTTGTTGTTGTTGTTATTTGGGGTGATTACGAGAAAAGCAGGTATCGCATGTCGATACGAATTATATCAGTGTGTTGTGGGTTGAAAGAGCATCACATGCATGTCCTCGGATCACGGATCTGTACGGTTTAATGTGAGTATGGTTTTCTCGATCTTTTATACTGTATCGTGAAGTTTGGAATTGATTTTTGGGCAATCCAAACTTTGTATCACATTGAAAGTTCTATGCATAGATATGAAGAGTAGCAGTACTCACGGACATGTTTGATCCATGATTTTGACCGTAAGGTTAAAATCTATATGGTGAGCTTCCTGAGTAAGCATTGAGCATCATACATACAATTCAGGGATCTCAGATCTGAATCCTATATTAATAAGTCGATGGGGATGCTTTCTCGCTCTAGGTTTCTGACCTGACTTAGTGTTTAAATCAGACAATGACGACAATGACTACTCTTTCTTGTAGTACTCATCGAGACCTTCTAACAAGCCCAAGAACATAGAAATCATACATTGAATGCGGAAGTTATGCCCAAAACATGTTGGTTTACCACTTTTGACTTCAGAACCAAGTCCAGACTCGAACCTATATAAAGGCTTAAGTTATTTGGGCTAAACCCAACCACTTCAGGCCAGCCTCACTGGAGTTCCTCTCGTTTGTCATAGCTCTACCATCGAAGACACATTTTGGCAGCTGATCAGTCCCAACGACATATCTCGAAGAGCGCAATGCATGGATATATGTGACGTTAGTGTATTGCGTGAAGTCTCAGTGAAGGAAGGTCTCGTGAGAATATTCCCGTAGGCATAGTTTCGAGTCCCACTTATTGTTTGATTCATGTGTTTTGCACATCGTGGGTTTTAAGTGCTGTATACAACTCGTGTAAAGTGTTTTCATCGCATTTGGACGAGTATGGGACATGTTTTTGTATCGTATCATGTTTTGGGAAATTTCGAGTGATCCAATTGAATTATCGCATGTCGATAAAAATTATACCACTGTGTTGTGGGTAGAGTTAGGATCTCATACACATGCTAGGATCGAGGGCCTGAGCAGTTTAATAAAAGGTATGTTTCTGAGTGTATGTTTCCTTGACATATTCAGAGTAATTCCGAGAGATTTGGGTATTGCGTGTCAATAAAAATTATAGATGTGGGCAAGATAAGGATCACATGCTCGTGCTTGCACTATCGATATGGGCAAGTTCGCGTAAGATGCATTTTTGTGGTGTCCAGTTATGACGACATATTTTGGGCAATTCTGGAAGATCCATGTATCACATGTCTATAGAAATTGTTCAATTGCAATGTGGACGGAGCGACGATCACATGCACGTACTCGGATCAAGGATCTTCACGCGGAGCATGTTTTGGTGATTTTTTCGTTTTTTGCGACATATTTGGGGTGATTACGAGAAAGGCAGGTATCGCATGTCGATACGAATTATATCAGTGTGTTCCTTCATGTTATCTCATCCATCGGAGTTTGTTTCGTGGAATGTGGGGTCCCAAGCCCAGATAAATGAGGAGGGTTGCGCGTTAGGTAGCCGACAGCCAGCGCAGGAGAGATAAATTCGTAAATAGTGTTCCTAAAGTTCTTCTAAGAACACTATTTATGAATTTATCTCGAAACCGTTCGGATCTTTTAAACATGGATTTTGTCAACTGATGCACCGGTTAGGAGATGCGAGTGTTGGGATGTTGAGCCGGCTAAGAGAGGGCGAGGACGTCCCAAGAAGTGTTGGAAAGAGACTATACGAAGGGATCTTAGTTTTTTGGATATAAGTCCGAGAATGACCCAAGATAGATCTGAATGGAGGCGAAGAATCCATGTAGCCGACCCTACTTAATTGTGGGAGAAGGCTTTGTTGTTGTTGTTGTTATTTGGGGTGATTACGAGAAAAGCAGGTATCGCATGTCGATACGAATTATATCAGTGTGTTGTGGGTTGAAAGAGCATCACATGCATGTCCTCGGATCACGGATCTGTACGGTTTAATGTGAGTATGGTTTTCTCGATCTTTTATACTGTATCGTGAAGTTTGGAATTGATTTTTGGGCAATCCAAACTTTGTATCACATTGAAAGTTCTATGCATAGATATGAAGAGTAGCAGTACTCACGGACATGTTTGATCCATGATTTTGACCGTAAGGTTAAAATCTATATGGTGAGCTTCCTGAGTAAGCATTGAGCATCATACATACAATTCAGGGATCTCAGATCTGAATCCTATATTAATAAGTCGATGGGGATGCTTTCTCGCTCTAGGTTTCTGACCTGACTTAGTGTTTAAATCAGACAATGACGACAATGACTACTCTTTCTTGTAGTACTCATCGAGACCTTCTAACAAGCCCAAGAACATAGAAATCATACATTGAATGCGGAAGTTATGCCCAAAACATGTTGGTTTACCACTTTTGACTTCAGAACCAAGTCCAGACTCGAACCTATATAAAGGCTTAAGTTATTTGGGCTAAACCCAACCACTTCAGGCCAGCCTCACTGGAGTTCCTCTCGTTT
This sequence comes from Ottelia alismoides, assembly GCA_037367405.1. Classification (NCBI taxonomy): domain Eukaryota; kingdom Viridiplantae; phylum Streptophyta; class Magnoliopsida; order Alismatales; family Hydrocharitaceae; genus Ottelia; species Ottelia alismoides. Next base: position 750,695 of record JAZKJV010001223.1, read on the forward strand.
GTCATAGCTCTACCATCGAAGACACATTTTGGCAGCTGATCAGTCCCAACGACATATCTCGAAGAGCGCAATGCATGGATATATGTGACGTTAGTGTATTGCGTGAAGTCTCAGTGAAGGAAGGTCTCGTGAGAATATTCCCGTAGGCATAGTTTCGAGTCCCACTTATTGTTTGATTCATGTGTTTTGCACATCGTGGGTTTTAAGTGCTGTATACAACTCGTGTAAAGTGTTTTCATCGCATTTGGACGAGTATGGGACATGTTTTTGTATCGTATCATGTTTTGGGAAATTTCGAGTGATCCAATTGAATTATCGCATGTCGATAAAAATTATACCACTGTGTTGTGGGTAGAGTTAGGATCTCATACACATGCTAGGATCGAGGGCCTGAGCAGTTTAATAAAAGGTATGTTTCTGAGTGTATGTTTCCTTGACATATTCAGAGTAATTCCGAGAGATTTGGGTATTGCGTGTCAATAAAAATTATAGATGTGGGCAAGATAAGGATCACATGCTCGTGCTTGCACTATCGATATGGGCAAGTTCGCGTAAGATGCATTTTTGTGGTGTCCAGTTATGACGACATATTTTGGGCAATTCTGGAAGATCCATGTATCACATGTCTATAGAAATTGTTCAATTGCAATGTGGACGGAGCGACGATCACATGCACGTACTCGGATCAAGGATCTTCACGCGGAGCATGTTTTGGTGATTTTTTCGTTTTTTGCGACATATTTGGGGTGATTACGAGAAAGGCAGGTATCGCATGTCGATACGAATTATATCAGTGTGTTCCTTCATGTTATCTCATCCATCGGAGTTTGTTTCGTGGAATGTGGGGTCCCAAGCCCAGATAAATGAGGAGGGTTGCGCGTTAGGTAGCCGACAGCCAGCGCAGGAGAGATAAATTCGTAAATAGTGTTCCTAAAGTTCTTCTAAGAACACTATTTATGAATTTATCTCGAAACCGTTCGGATCTTTTAAACATGGATTTTGTCAACTGATGCACCGGTTAGGAGATGCGAGTGTTGGGATGTTGAGCCGGCTAAGAGAGGGCGAGGACGTCCCAAGAAGTGTTGGAAAGAGACTATACGAAGGGATCTTAGTTTTTTGGATATAAGTCCGAGAATGACCCAAGATAGATCTGAATGGAGGCGAAGAATCCATGTAGCCGACCCTACTTAATTGTGGGAGAAGGCTTTGTTGTTGTTGTTGTTATTTGGGGTGATTACGAGAAAAGCAGGTATCGCATGTCGATACGAATTATATCAGTGTGTTGTGGGTTGAAAGAGCATCACATGCATGTCCTCGGATCACGGATCTGTACGGTTTAATGTGAGTATGGTTTTCTCGATCTTTTATACTGTATCGTGAAGTTTGGAATTGATTTTTGGGCAATCCAAACTTTGTATCACATTGAAAGTTCTATGCATAGATATGAAGAGTAGCAGTACTCACGGACATGTTTGATCCATGATTTTGACCGTAAGGTTAAAATCTATATGGTGAGCTTCCTGAGTAAGCATTGAGCATCATACATACAATTCAGGGATCTCAGATCTGAATCCTATATTAATAAGTCGATGGGGATGCTTTCTCGCGGTGATATCATGTTTCATGTCACGGTGATTATCTTAAGTGGCATGAGGATAGTGGAGTTGGCACCGCCAAGGGTGGTGCATGCACCGTTGTGGTCTCGGTAAAAACTTAGATTGTCACGATCGTAACAGTTGCATTGATTGGGCGACTTGTTGCTTGGCACAACGAGGTGCTGATATGATGGTGTATGCTCTGGTTCTCTGAGTGTGGTCCAAGTAGTTGTGGCTGGTAGTATACGTTTCAATTTTTCACTTGCGATTAATACTTAGATGCTGGCTAGTATAAGCACATTAGTTAGTACTCCATGTGTTAGTACTAAGAGGGGAGTTCCATGATCTGGGTTATCGAAGGTGGAAGTGTATCACTGATTTCTCCTGTGCATAAGGAGGTATTGTGGTAGTTGATGGCTTCGCGACTACGATTTGGGTGATTTTGATTGGTGCCCTGCCTCGTGTCCTATATTATTCTGTACCTTCACCAATGCTTAGAGGATTGGAGCATTTTTTGTGCCAACTTCGCGTGGTTCCTTCATGTTATCTCATCCATCGGAGTTTGTTTCGTGGAATGCGGGGTACTTTTTTTGATGAAAAGAGGTTGTTGTTCCGAGATGGGATCCATTGCAAAATTTATATTACATCAAAACCGGTTATACAAAGTTCCAATAAACCATGAGGGTTCTATAATGACACAATACATTATTGAGGTAGAAAGCCCGGCCCTTTAAAATCAACTCATTATGGGCACATTATATCGAACATAGTAGGGCGATGGCAACAGACACGTCCTCTTGAGTATAAATGGATTAAACCAAGGAGTTGAATGGATCAATAAAGGCCGTGGAAGGGGTTCCTTATAATTTGGAATCAAAGTTGGGGGTTAAGTTGAACACATGATTCTAAAGATGAAATTACACATATTGAATAAGAAAGCTAGTGGACGTGTTAATAACTTAGTTAGGATGTTTGTATCCAATTGCATGCCTACAGAGGCGCCCCAACCCTAAAGTACAAAGAGTGTCAGAGTCATAGCGTGATGTTCTACGTGAATCAGGACCGCAAATTATCCATGTTGCCTAGAAAATATTAATTAACAAAATCATCGGAGAGTTTTGAGTAGGGTGGGCAGGTTACCCAGTTGTCTTCTTTTCACATTTTAACATAGTACCGTACTTTTATTGCAATTTTAGCACCGTACTGAACAGTTGTTCATAATGTACCCTCTGCGTGAATCCAATATGTACACAGGAGTAACCACAACCGTGAGCGGCTTCTTGTTAAAAGTTACTTTTAGTTCAGCTACACTTTTTGTAATACGGTTATTGTAGATTACTTTTTTAGCTTTTACTTGTACTTGCTTCTGAGAGACTTGCGAATGGACATCTCTAAATGCATACATGTATAAATTGAGGACATGTACTTTTTCATGATTCTTATGTGAATGGAGTAGATAAAATTTGCATTTGTCTTTTTATGCTATTTTTCTCCTGCTTGTGTATTTTGAATGTGGAACTATGTGCTTGGAAATTGGTTTGGTGAGTATCCAAATCCTAGGAACGTGATAGATGTACTTCAGGTACCATTTTCCCTACAATAGATGTTAACAATGTGGTTATTACTGGAGATGACAATGCATGCATTTTCGAGGAAAATGTTTTTCTATAAAATATGTTTGTCACCAAAGACCTCTGTCACCTGTGATAATCTCTTGGGATTACCTCTGGAGGACTATATCTATCTTAGAGAATGTAGGTTTACTTGGATGTAAACCATCCTCCATTCCTGTTGAGCCTCAGAGTCATGCCACTTTGACAGAGACTTGGTTTGAAGATACTGTGCATTATAAGAGCATAGCATGCAATTTTTTATATCTTATAGTCACTAGGCATGATATCTCGTATGTTTTAAGTAAACCAGTGTATAAAATGACCAAAGTATAATAATTGGCATGGTGTTCTTCTCATAATCACTTTTTGTAGAATTCGCCAGGTATTGGATTGTTCTATGCGGCTAATGGTGACAATGATATTACATCCTATGGAAAGGCAAATTGTACCAGTTCCTGAGGGTAGACATTCCATCATATTGATTTTGCCATGTTTGTGGTGGAAACCTCATTAGTTGGCACAACAAGAGGCTACAACTTACATATATTTTCATCGGAGCTCTTTCGAAGAAATGCATTCGTTGTTAACCTCAAAGTTGAATATCATCGATAGATATGCTCCAAACTTGAGAGGAAGTATTGATGTTCTCTTTATTTCGACTTTCTATTGTGTTCAATTTTTTACCCTTTCTTTTTCTACTAGTCCTATTAAGGACTACTGTATATTTTTCTCTTTTATGTAATCATGGCTTCACTCTGTGTAAGAAATCCTGCCCCTTGAATAAAGTTATCTCATTCCAACCTATAGTTTTTCCACACGAAGAAAGTAACATAAGCTTCTAAGGTTCGCATTGGCAAAATGCTTACAAGACTCCAACCAAAAAGCCGTGTGAGAAATTTTTGCATGCCTTTGATAAGATCTCAAGTTGATGAAGATGCCAATCCTTTTGTCAGCAACATATAGTAAATCCACATAATGGCTAGATGATTGTGAGGAGAGAGTGTCAATGTAATCGGTGTTGTAGCAGGTGTGTAATTCTTACCAAATGTCAGGATATCCCAGAAAGATGATGAGATGCATTAGAATCAATTAGCCGACCGGGCCCATCATTAAAATATGACACCTCAGTAGCTGCAACTGCAACAGTATCGATAGGAACTGTTGTAGAAAATGATATTGCTTCGAAGGAAGCACACGCATAATTGATTAAGTCGGGTGATCTTCTCATCATTCCGAAGAGAGACATGTGAATCCTCATTGAATCCTCGACGATGCTTTCTACTATGGCACCGGGCAACCATGCTTTTGCGAATGAATCCTTCAAATAACCCAGCTTGCCAAAATGTTAATTGTTTGTGGACCCACATACATTAATCTCATGTTCGCGCTCATTTAAATCGACATCCATGACCACGCCTTCTAGATTGTCAACAATTGTTGACAGAGAGCTATACATTTGACTCAAGCTACTATAGGCATCTATTATAGTCAATATCTCATGCTGAGTCAACTTCTGTCTACATGCAACCTTATATGCATGGTCGAGACCTGCAAGAAAATGTCAATCCATAGTCTGTGCTTGGATTGGATCTGAGAGGGGCAGGTTTAGGGAAAAGTATAGCTATGAAACCTCTTAAAAGCTCCTCTCCTTATAGAATTGTACTCGAATAGAAAACACTCATTCTGTCTCATATGGGCTATATAAATATGAAGATGTAATACCTTTGGCATTTTCCTATCAAAAGAATATATGGTCTGCAGGAGCTTCCACATCCCTTTTGCGATGGAATGGTGTGGTGCCTCATTGGAGATCTGAGGAACAAGAATGGATTGGGTATCTGGCTCGATGAGTGCATTTTTTTGTTTTTTTTTCTTGTCAAGCCCGTTCTTCTCTAAATATGCTCATCTACCATATCAAGGATACCTTAGCCCACAAGTTATAGTTCATCCCGTAAGAGCTTGATGACGGGTGGAAAAGTGGTTCCTTATCTCTCCAAGTTATTTGTGTCTAACCACTTGAACCATTTGTATCAGAAAACATTTTTTAAAAAGTAAGGCCCTGAAGAAAAAAATCCATAAAATAGTTTTTTTAACTACACTGGCTGTATGCGGTGGTTGGGCAAAGGCCTACTTGGGTGGTGGCATGCCTGAGCTGTGTCACCTCGCAGGCTGAGCGGCTGTTTTGCGTGCCGGTGCGTTGGGGTGGGGATTTGTATATGGGAAGGCAGCCTGTTTGGATGGGATATCCAACCAATTGTTAGGGTCAATGCGTTGACACGGTGTTGGGGGAAAAAGAGAAGTCATGTTTATTAAAAGTTCTACCTCATATAAAAGGAGGAATGGTGGTTGTAGTTTTATTCAGGTTATGCGGGACTACTAATAAGCATTCTTAACTTAATTTCGTGGATCTCTCTTACTGGTGCCATAGTGACCTCTTCTACTTTGTTTTTGCCAGTTCTCTGGAACAGCATTTATGCGTCATGCATGATTTACTTTTGTTCTGTTTTTGATCTCTGAATACTAATTTTGATCCTATTATTTTTTGGATAATTTTGTGAATACCCGGTTGAAAGTTGTGTTGATTTTTTATTTGTGTTGAATGTTTTTCTTGAAGTTTTGTCTTGATTTCACATCTTCGTCTTTTCTAAACCAAATTATATTAAATTTTAGGTATTGTATGTTTCATTGCACAGACATGAAAATGGAAGGTTCTATCCTGGAACTGGTGCTGCCAACGAGGTAGTAATTTTCTTTCCCATTTCTGTTTTCTTTTTTTCTCTGAAGATCAGATAAAGAATGCTGCATAAAGTGAATGTATAGCAAATGCATCATAATTGGTGTTTCTCATACAATGCATTTTGTGTGGAAATCATGTTTCAACCTTATGCACCACTTAAAGTTAGAATGGCTGAAGCTTTCAAAGACTATTTGGTGCCTATTTGGTTTGTTTGATGATGCCGATGTTACTGATTGATTTTTTAGGATTGGATTCTATGCTTGTAAGGAGAAGTTTGGCGTAAATGGCAGTGTACTTCCCAGTCCGATTGTCTGTACATCAACCGTCATATTATCTGCCAGTTGTTGATGAAAACAATGACAACTAGTCGCCTTTATTTATTCGAAATGTTTTAAGGCTCTCTTCATACCAGAGTAGTGATTCAAACATAGACCCTTGTTTTACTTCATATCAGATGTATCAATTTGAATATGCAATTTTGGGAACGTATTTATTGCCTAGGAGTACGTAGTGCATTTAATCTCCATAATGGGGTGATGCAACACCATGTTGACAATTCGAGGTACAAGTATATGTCAGATCCGGGAATTCCCTGGTTTTAAAATATGTTCCTTGTTATATCCTTTGATCAACTTGAGGAGACTTTGTATTTATAGGTCGTAGTTCTTCCCATGAAGCCTCATTGTTCATGGTACTTCCCGGGGCTATGTAAAATCTTCTGCAAAATGATCTTTAGCAGGCTCTTCTATCTGTCCCTTGCCAGAATTTTCCAGAGGTGCCACCTTCTCAAGTGACACCATATTTTCAACTTTATTTCTGAGGGAATCCTTTTCTACACTTTGCCTCCCTTTGGATGTTTCTACCTTGTGATTAGTTCTCAAATCAACGATCTTGATTAGAGACAACTGTTGGCGAATATCCCTTCCGTACCGCCCACTTTTGTTTCACAACTTTTCCTTTCATTTCAGCTTCCTCACCACCTTGTTGCTCTGCCCCTGATTGCTTCTTAAAGTGATAGCAGTTTTCCTTCACATGAACCACATTATTGCAAAAATCACAATATGGGGGAAGATTTTCATAAACAGTTGCCTGCTTGATTTCCCTTCCTCCGCATCTAATGATAACATGGTCACAAATGGGTTTAGTAAGATCTATTTCAACGTTGACTCTAATATATCCGGCCTAGATTAATCACATCTTTGTCAACAGATAAGAACCAACCTATAAACCTCACAATCGATTTCAGAGTGCCTTCATTTATAAATTGCAAGTTCAGCATCGGAAAGCCTACTCTAACAGGGATGTCCCGGAGACGAGTCCCTCGCTTGGAAGTAAGGGGACTATCTGATTAGAGTCATCAAACTATTACCAATCTTCCATGGGCTCTATTGATACATATTGATGTAGTCTTTATCAAGGTTGCAGGAAAGTGGTAGTTGGTACTCGATCGGCGGGGTCACTAACTAAGGATTAATCGGCAGTGGGGCGACTAATCGCATTTAGTCAACCATTAGTCTGTTTCGATTTTTTTATTATTTTAAATATATAAATTACTATTTATACACATTTTCTTATGTATTTACTAGAGGAATGCAACTTAATTTTAGATCTCCAAGTTGACTTTGCTCCCTTGAACCTAACATGTTATCATATAGTTGTCTTAATTCTCTCAGCATATTTGTTATAACTTATACGATGAGCATCATTACTCTTTGATCCAATAACACACACAGACCCATTCTCCAAATACTCCCTTAAGGGAGAGAATTCTTGGAACGACTTCATTGTAGACTTATACACAAGGTTTTACACTACTGCATAAAGAAAGCTCCCGAAAGATTATAAATGTTCATTGCTCTGCACTCAACAATATTAAAGAAAGCTACTGAAAGATTATAAATTTTCTTTTTTCTGCGCTCAGCCAAAACATGATGACGGATGTAATAGGAATAGATTTCAGAAACTAGATCAAAGCTTTCATGAAAACGGATGATGACAACATATATACCAACTCTTAACAGAAGCAAGTCCTTTTCACATGTCAAACAAAGCCGGCCATCCACGGTTACATATGTGGAAACTAGAAATATTTTCCAACAAAGGAAGCTGGCATGACCTTTAAGTACATCTTCTGTGGCTGTTTCCAAGGGCAACCCTGGAACTAGTCCATTTAAATCCATATCCAAAATGGGTACATTAAGCATATTAAAATAAGTTTTGCTTTCAAAAAATCTAAAAACTAAAAAAAACTATGTAAAAGTCGGCCGACGAGCCGATCCGATTAGTCGGGTTGACCAAACTAATGGCCGACTAGGCCTAGTTGAGTCGGCTACCCCCCCCCCCCCCCCCGACTCTACTAATCGGCTGACTTTTACAACAGTGGTCTTTATAAGATTCAAACTTAATCAGTATGTCTCGAATCAAGGACACCAAATTGAACAAGATTTCAAATTGCATAAGTTTCCTCACTGTAGTATCAATATTCATCAGTTCCGGCCTGCCTCTAGCAAATCAAAAGGTCTGCTAAGTTCTTGAACTTTATCTTCAGAGAATTCAATGATGGCTTCCCCTTTTTCATAGATTGGATATCTAATTTTAATAGGGGAACCGAATTTATTTGGTTTAAATTTATCCTTCATTACAGCTGCATACGACATCAAGGAGGTTTTTGGTCAGGAACTGATGTAGCCACGATTTCTCCTTTCTATATTTACTTTTGAGGAGACAAAAGAGGGAAAATTGCAACATTTGAAAAATGAGAGCGCTACCCTCTTTCATAGGCCTACATACATCCTCCCACGTGACCACATCGATCTGCTTGTCCACCTTTGCTAGCAACCTAGACTCCGATGTAAGTATTGACCCCAACAAGATAAGACACCTTCACGGAGACATCAACTTTGACCACCAATTTCAGAGAATCAATTAATAGCACTTCACCTACTATAGCAAATCCCTCTTCGAAACAAAAGAATGCAGAACTAATTGTCTCTCAAACCCCGAATTCACTGTCTAAAACTTCACAACCACATGCTTTACATTCCAAACGATAATTGAAATTGGCAATAGGCGCAGGAAGGAGAATAGACTTGTGTAGTAAAAGTAACGCGATTAAAAAATTTTGCTTCACAAATATTTTATGTGGAAATGTGGTCAGATAAAACCATGACTTAGAACCTCATCCCGAGATTCTCCCTCCCCCACTCATCTCGAGGTAAGCTTTTCGCTAAACTATAATACTTTATCTGAGAATAGTAGAATCTTATTTACACCATGTCACTTTCTTGAACAACCTTCAATAAAGTATTTTACCATCCATGAAGTCAAGAATCCACACCTTGGTTACCTACATTACATGACAAACTAAAAGAACCTTTTATTAGATTTTAATTATTCAATAGGATTGTCGTAAAGTGAGCATCTGGAATTGTCAGAAAAGACTGGCAACAAATAGATGGGAGTTGGAGCTGAAGATTGATTAAGCAGAGAGCACGGAAAGAATGAAGCACTTGAGGGTAATGAAGAATTGGGTGTTAGAGTGCTTGAGAGATCATGAAAGATTTTCTGGTGAGTTGTAGGCGACTAAAGTTAGTGTAAAATGAAGAGAGGTCCTTCTCATGAAGAAAAGGTGTTGTTCCTTTCTAACAAAGAGGTGCCAAGAAGGCAAGTTAAGGACTTTTAACGTTTGCATATCATTCGGTTAAAATTTTGGGTTGATAAAAACAAAATTAGTCAACCAGTTAACAATAGGGGTCGAGTGAATTTCCTCAATGATCACCAATTGCTATTAATTGCTATAGTAAATTACTGAATGGGCTAAGAAATAGTTGGTCAAAATCAAGTTAGTCGATTGGAAAGAAGATTAGTTGTCTAAAATGGTTTTGTAAGTCCAACAGAGAAAAGGTTGTTTGGTGGAAACTTATTTTTAACTGAATTTTGATTTTCTCTTTTATGAGGATCCTATGATAAGAAAATAACGAATCTTCAATCCTAGATCAACATATACGCAATAGAATATAACAGTATCATTGCTTCCATATATAATATAATATATTCTTTAGAAGATATTAAGCATGTCTTCTTTGAGATAATATAATGCAGCTTTGGATAAAATAATAATATAGCTTGAAGAATCTTGGTAAGATATCAAGAAAAGAGCTATCCTGCAACAAATTTTAGTAGAGAAGAAAAATAAATAGAATTATACAAAAGTCATTATCAAAATTAAATATATCAGACATGCTAACAACAATGCCCCTATAATTCATTGAAGATGGAAAAATGAGAAACCTTATGTTCCTAGAAAATCTTCTTTTGAAGTTGTCAAAACCTCATTGACCTCTTCCTCCAGAATCGACCTGAAAGACTTTTTGTATCTCTACAGACAACCTGTTGGCCAAGTCGCCTCTCGAAAAGCTAACCACCACATACCTACTATCTGTGACCTCATCAGGAACTCCTGATTGGTGGGGTTAGGAAAGGCTACAAGGAAATGCGTTCAAAGACCCTAGAACCAGCTCTCAGAAACCCAATTCAGATATTCATAATAACATATTCACAAAGCCACATCGAAGTAGGGGGCGAGCTATGTGGTAGGATTCTTCAACCTTGCTAAGGCATGATGCCTTAAGCCTAGGAGAGCCTGCTTAGCGGTGGGGTTAGGAGAGGCTACAAGAAAAAATCGGTCAAAGACCCTAAAAACCAACTATCAGAAACCCTATTCAGATATTCATAATAACTGATTCATGATCCAACATCGAAGTAGGGGGAGAGCTATGTGGTAGGATTCTTCAACCTTGCTAAGGCACGATGCCTTAAGCTGGGAGAGCCTGCTTAGTGGTGGGGTTAGGAGAGGCTCCAAGAAAAAGCGGTCAAAGACCCTACAACCAACTATCAGAAACCCTATTCAGATATTCATAAGCTAGGCAAGCCTGATTAATGCGAACATCTTCGATGTTTTGGTGGGGTTGGTGCCCCTACCTCTGTGGTGAGAAGATTAGCGAACAACAAGGTATCCATATTCTAGTTGGATGGTTACTTTGGGAATATGAGGCTTGTAGAGGCCTTCACAAGGTTGTTTGTTGTCATGGAGAATAGGCATCTGGTGGTGGCCAGGTATGGTGATGGGTACCTAGGTTCATTGCATCGCTTTCAAATGAGAGGATTGTTGACTTCACATCGATGGTCATGTTGTTGTAGGAATCGTGCGGGTGGGTCACAAGCGGGATTCACGGGAGTGGTCAGGCAGGACTTAGTCATATCTTCGTAGTATGGGTCCATAATTGATGAAGAGTTTGCCTTGGAGTGCAAATTGTTGAAGATGAAGACACCTTTGAGGTTGAAGCTATGCGCATAGTGAGACGAGGGGTGCTGGTTATATGCTCTTAAGTGCAAACAAGGGATATGCATCGGCAATACATGCTCAGTGTGGTAACATGGACGAAAATTGGGAGCACTTGTTCTTCACTTGTCCATTTGCTATGATGGTTTGAGGAGATCTGATAATTTTATGGATACATGCAAGGGGGGAATTATCTTTTGGGTTAGTTTCAGATCTGGAGCAATTGGAGGCAGGAATTATGGTATAGGAGATGTGAAGATAGGTACTGGCCACTTATATTCCTTAGTTAAAATGAAAGAAATGTGAGTGTCTTAAAGGGTGGCAGGTGTTATGAATTTATGTTAAGAATGTGGTGCGCATAGTGAAGGGTTCTATGCATCTTAGGTGCACTTGTGCCGTTGATAGGTCGTATAGGAGTTGTACTTTTTATTGTTGTTTTTGAATAAATTCTGGAGGGCATATCAAGCTGGATGGCTGCCCCTCTGGTTTTTAAGAGAAAAACTCTTCACTCTATATTACCTCAACAGTACAATTATTAAGTAAAATATGAAAAATGCATATAAATTGTGTTGCGATGCTTCAATCTCCGTTTTTGAGGTCAGGGGAGGAGGCACTGTGGCCTCGTTCATGATCAGGATGATGATATTATATCAATATAGTCAGTGTAGTTCATTCTTGGTTACTATTATTTTGTAGAATTAAATAAAATCGGTATTGTTGCTGTATTTTTTTCGATATATTTTCTTGTTGGTAACACTTTTTTTCCGGTGGACGGTGACATTTTTTGTGGAAGAAAAACATTTAAGCAAATCTAGATAGGGCTGCGTGTTATGGTTGGTTATAGTTACATTACTTGTTATCCATGACTTCGACATGAGCTATATCTGAACTAGTATTTTTCAATGCATTGTTTCCATTTTTAAGAGCAGGTTGGGATCATGGAGGGGGAAGGATATTCAGTCAATATACCTTGGCCAACTGGAGGAATTGGGGATAATGACTATATTTTCGCTTTTCAGCATATCGTGATTCCTATCGGTACTTTTCTTGGTCTCTGTTCTATTATAGTTTTCCTTTAAATACCTCTGCAAGTGAGCAGTAAGATATCTTGAGAGTCGGTTCTTTATGTAATTATCTATTTTTAAGTTTCATTTATGGAGTGCTTGTATATTGTGATTTGATTCTTAAATTCTGGCAGTTGGGGCCTAGGCACTGTTTGTAATAAGGACAGAAATCCCTAACCTGACCTGTATGGTATGGTGATATGACTGCCATGACTTGTATTAACTTTGGGTATTCTCTTCAAATCTCTTTTTTTTTCTGAGAAGCCTTCTTTTCATATAACCTCGATGCGGATTCTTAGGTGGGTAAATGCATTTCTGCACCTATTGATCCTTTATGAGACTCTGGTATGGGAAAGGTACCTACTACGGAAACATGTTCAGAATGAACAACTCGGATGATTGTGGCAGGTCGACTCTGTGGTGATGATGTCGATGTTGGCTTTGAAGGTTTACATAGATGTCAGAGTGAATTGTCTTGGAATTGCAAATAACTATTTTGGCTTGTGTTGGTGTATCTTTTAAATATGGTGGTCATAGAGCTTGTGGAATGGAGATTACAGTGGTGATGTTGATGTTGGCGGTGAGAATTTGGAATGAAGAATATTCAGTTTTGTTGGTGAGCGCAGCCTTTCTGTGGGGGATGACAGGGATCACGTTGGTTGATGTGTGTTTCAGACACCTTTTCAGTGAGCTTCATGTCTGGAGGGTTGATTGATCGTAAGGCTCTAGGATTGAGTCAGGACATTGGCAGTTCTGTGGCCACTTTGGAGTGAGAGGAACGCTGCAGTCATCATGGGCGAGCGATATTATGTTAAAAATGTGGTGCATAGCTCAAAGGCTTTGTATGCATCATGTGTGTCATTGCATCGTTAATGGAGATTTACTCGGGTTTTAATGTGTTTTTATATTAATGAATTTTCTCTGACATCTCAAGTTTGATGGTCATTATTCGGTTTCTCAAAAAAATCAGTACATAGGCTCAACAAAATATTATTAATTTTTATTTAGTTTATTTCTCATTTGAGACAACAACATACTTGGAGCATTTACTCCCATCATGATGACCACCAAACCACTGAGAATAGCTGTCCCACTGAATGTCATGCAATCTAAAATTTATCCTAATTTATCATTGTACTTGGAAATATGTATGCTTTTGTCTAAAAGGGCAGCATAGGAAGGACTAGACCACCTAGTGTAGTTCATCTTGCAGGAGAAAAATGGCATGTAAGATGCACCAATCTCACATGAGATGACACCAATCTAACATTAGAACCTTAAACTTATTGACATTTGAATACACTTGTGTGATTATGCTCATGTTAGACCAGGGGATGCTATATCATGATCAAATGAGATTGCAGTGCTGAGTTAGAGGGCCCAAAAAAAATAAGAGATCCTCATTGTTTGAGAGAAGCGTATTTCAAAGCTTGATCTTGACTATATTTATAAAAAAAATGCCGAAGCCTGCGCCCACTTTAAGTAGGGTCGGCTACATGGATTCTTGCTCAAATCCATGTCGAAAGATCCAGCTATTTTACGCTGGTTGTCGGCTACCTAACGCAACCCCCACAAGGAGGGATTTGAACCCTAGTCTTTTGGGTGGTAGGCACACTCCGCTACCACCCGACCATTGAAGTGAGTACACTCTTAGACTACATTTATAAAATGAGGGCATCCAACAAAAAATGTAGATAACCTGTCAGCTTACCTTGGACAAGGTATGCAACTCTGGAGGGGAAGCTTGGAGATGGCACCACATAATGACTTGATAAACAACTATTTGTCCTAGAGGGGTAAAGGGTAACGAGAGGTCCAACTGTTGGCAATGAAGATGAGTGCATGCTAAGTAGAAGAGATGTCAGTAAGGGTACATTGCCACAAAACGATTCATATTTCTCTTCTTTGTTGACAGCCAGTAAAAATACTTGCAACGATGATACTAGTGATGCTTTGTATGCTGGAATTGTGTCAATGTTGCTTGTGAGTTTCTTGTTAATTTTGTAATGACTGGTTGAAATTATGCTTTGCTATGCCGGAATCGTGTAAATGTGACATAAATGTCATGGTTTATCCTGTCATGTTTTGTTTTTACTTATTAGCTGGTCACTTTCTGTCAACTGATTACATTTTGATTGCAGCAAATGAATTTGCACCAGATTTGACTATAATATCGGCAGGATTTGATGCTGCTAGAGGTGATCCCCTTGGCTGCTGTGATGTAAGATATCCAGTAGCTCTGTTTAGATGATTTTCTGGTTGTGCCGTGGACTTCCTTCAGACTTGTAATTCATATTTTCTCACATGAACCAGTTGAGTGATTGAGTGTCTAGGATGCCAATGCTTTTATTCGAATTTACTTTTTGGCTTAAAGATAAATTGGGGAACTGCATAATGATACCATTCTCAAGGAAACACAAGTTATGGATCTTTTTATGATGCCTCGTATAAAATAAGCTATCTTTTTCTGTCTGTCATTTCCTCTTTTTTCTATCATTTCTTGTGTGTGTTTATTGCATTGATATAATGGTCATGGACATGGTTACATATATATATCGTTTTCATTTTTTTGATAAAATGGTTATGGACATGGTTACATATTTTTCTGGTAGATTTATGGATAACCATGTTAAATAATCCATGTGGTTAGATTGTATTAGACATGTATAAATATGTATAGACACATATCTAAATATCTTACATGGTTATACATGACATAATATTTTGAATTTTGTAGTATTTAATCGCTGGAAGACAAATTATATATATTTGCACTAGTTAATTATTTTTATACAAGTTAGTTAACTTAATATATTACTTTATTTTCTTTTTTTATTTTATTATATTTATATTTTATGTACTTTTGATTTAATCAATTATAAATTTTAACTTTTCAAAAAAAACTTTTCTTATGAATGTAAGTGTTAGGAGGCACTTATTATCTGCAGGATTGTATGTATCCGTTTATTAAATACTTGTATCCAAATTATGGTAATTCATTTCTATATCCATATCCATATTTAAGGATATAGGTTGCAATTTTTCAATATCACCAAGATATCGGTTTCCGAATCCATGTCCAGATTTTTAACTGCATAACGATATGATAGCACTTAGCTCCCTATAAGTCCCGTTGCATCCCTTGTATTGTATATCTCAATCCTTCTATATTTCTTTGGTGTTCTGGGATTACACTCTGTAGAAAGAATAGGATTGCCCAATTATACTGTTATATTGTGATTTCTCTCATTCCATATCTTGGTTATAAAGTATTTGCATCCGATGAATGTGATACACTAACATGGGTCGCAAACAAAAAAGAAGTGATGTGCTTCATCATTATCTCAAATAAGCCAATTCTTGAAATATCCAGCTTTTACTTTAAAATCCCAGCATATGCTCAGTATCATATAAACTCCTCCCTTCAAAGATTTACACATGAACCCTTCCACTCTAATGTGTAGAAGATATGTTATCTTTTTTGAGATTGAGTTATGGTTGTGCCGCTACTCTTGGTTTTTGTTTAGACTTTGCATTGGCATATAGAAGGCATCCGTCACTCTCTGTGATGTTCAAATCTTTGAATGTAATATGAGAAATGGTTAACTTAAAATCAATACAGGGGATGTTCAGGTGTTGTTTCAGTCATGGTTTTAAAAAGACATACTAATGAAGCAGAGTTTCACCTTTTTTGGGTGCAGGCCTAAACCAAAATAATACAAAGACAATTGTATAGTTATCCATAGATGCTTCTTCGTGAAAAACTATATATGCTTCTACATTAAAAGCCAAGAGAGAGAACCTTGTAATTGGTAGCATTGATGCTCTGTTTTAGACCCTTAGAATATAAGATTACAATAGCCTGCTTCTCTTGATTCAGATTCAAGCAATCTTAAGCATTTTTGTGAAATGTTGATGCCATGCCATATTTGAGGATTTTCAAGGAACTTGCCACACTGCCTATTTATAGACTGATTAGAACATGTTCATATTTGATTGATTAGTACCCAAAATAACGAACTGACTTTCTTTCCGTTGATTGAAGTTTGAAAATAAGTACTGGCTTTCTCAAGCTACTGGCATTTTGTTTTTGTATTTTACATGTTCACTTCGTGTAATCTTTAAAAAAATATTTTCGTACATGGCAATATTCACAAGTTTATCCAAACTGTGTGAACGATGTTACATCTAAGTTTACATTTTGTTGACGCATATTTAGTTATTGTGTCTCTTTGCTATTTTATTTTCTTGTTATTCTCTTTATGTAATTTACCCATAGGCTACTCTCCTATATAAGAGAGCCTAGGGCTATGGAATAAAAAACTTATTCACGTTTCCCAACATGGTATCAGAGCGACGGTCCTAGGCCGGAGTTCTCGAAACCCTAAACCTACCCCATCCCCACCCGCCGGCTCTCTCTTCTCTCCTTCTCTCTCTCGGCGCCGCCAAGTTCATCCCCAGCCAATCGGAGGCTCTTCTTCTCCGATCTGCGGTGGTCTAGGGTGCCTCCTGCGCATCGTGCGCACCTTGCGCATCCGGTGCCTAAGCCTCTCACGCACCCTGCGCCTCTCGCGCATCTGGCGCACAGGAAGCAGTAGCGCATCCCGCGCCTCCCGCTCACAGCGCCTCCAGCGCTGAGCGACATCCTCCCGTGCTGTGCGCTGCTGCATCATCTGCTGCTGCGCCATCTGCGGCATCTGCTGTGTGCGGCATCTGCGTGATGTGCTGTGCGCATCTCGCTCATAGCGTGCACTAGGGCACGAGATACCGCGCAACAGGAAGC
Organism: Ottelia alismoides; assembly: GCA_037367405.1. Lineage (NCBI taxonomy): Eukaryota > Viridiplantae > Streptophyta > Magnoliopsida > Alismatales > Hydrocharitaceae > Ottelia > Ottelia alismoides. The sequence continues at coordinate 767,828 of JAZKJV010001223.1, forward strand.
AGTAGCGCACGTCATCTCCAAGCACGCGCGTCATCTCCAGCGCATGAGGGTTACATATTGCGTGTAAATCCTGTGCGTGTGCGAATTGTAGCGCGCGCAGATCCATGGGGATAGTTGCTTGAGGTCTACACATGCAACTAATCACGTCTATGTCATTGTAGACAAATATTATCTATTGTCATTCGCTCCAGTCTTCCGTCTCCAGTATGTCAGAAAGCAAGGCAGATATCCCGTCTATGGGCGCATTTCGTGGTCCAGCGCCCATCGTCAAGATGGATGGTACGAACTATGAACTGTGGGCAATGCAGTTCATGAGTATGATGAAGTCCACAGGCAAGAAGCATATTCTCACAGAGCCCGAGCCTGCAGAGAAGACTGGAGTTCATGCCTCATGGGAGGCCGACGACGCATATGCAAAGGTGTGGCTATCTGGCACATTGGCTATTGAAATCGCCAATGACATTCTACATCAACCCACAGCCAAAGACGTGGGATATCCTGGCAGCGACATATTCTCAGGCGAAGAATGAGACGAAGATCCTGCAACTACAACATGATATATTCACAATAAAGCAGAACGGCCGCCCGTTACATTCTCTCTATACATCTTTGAGAGGAATGTTTGAGAAGCTTTATAGCTTCATGCCTCTTACCGCCTCGCCAGAACAACAGAAGACATACAGGAATGCGACGATGGTGGGTGTGTTTCTCGCTGCACTCGATCCAGAGTATGAGGCAGCACGTTCACAGATTTTGGCGGACTCGACTATTCCTCCCATGGAGGAAGCTTTTCACAGATTGAGCAGGATCACAGTACCTTCAGCAGCTGCGAGTCAGAATCCCTCAGCCATGGCGGCCAATAGAGGCCGTGGTTTTCATCAACAGGGCCGTGGACGTACTCCCCGTGGAAGGGGTGGCCGCGCTAGGCCAACATGCTCATATTGTCACCGAGTCGGACATACTGAAGATACATGCTACTCAAAGCATGGATTTCCTGCATCCGCACAAGCAGCTGAGCAGCTGAGCAGATAGAGCCCCCGTCTGCTGCTACATTGGATCAACGATTTGATGACCTAGTTGCCCGTCTCAGGGGCATTATTCCACCATCTGGTCCAGCACCGACTGCAGAGAACCATACTGATACTGCTGCTTCCGCCTCGGCCTCTACTAGTACTTCAGGTAGTCCACTTGCACTCCACAGTAGTAGATCTGATACACTGCCATGGATCATGGACTCCGGCGCTACACATCATTTATGGTGGCGACCAGAGCCTACTTATAGTATACACCCAGATTCCTCCAGGACGAACAGTAGTTATTGCCAATGGCACGCATTCTCCTATCACGGGTCAAGGGGAGATCAGATTGACGTCTTCTATGCAGCTCAAGAATGTTTTACATGCACCGCATTTTTCTATGAATATGTTGTCAATTAGTCAGATTACGAAGGATCTCCATTGTCGAGCTATTTTTGATTCATCTTCATTGATTTTTCAGGACATCCGTACGGGCAACGTGATTGGTCATGGCTATGAGCAAGGAGGCCTTTATCGTCTGAACCAGACCCTGTTTGCCGGAATCACAGCTTCTCCCGCAGAACAAGTATCTTCTCTCCTGTGGCATCTGCGTTTTGGTCATCTACCGCTTCAGAAGTTGTGTCTTGTCTTACCTTATAGTCTTTCTCACACACCTATCCAGTGTGAGGCGTGTCAGTTGGGAAAACATCACAGGTCATCCTTTCCCAGTAGTCAAGGTCGGAGTAGTAACTCCAAGTTTGAGTTGTTTCATGTCGATGTCTGGGGTCCAAGTCGTGTTCCCGATCATCAGGGGCACAGGTTTTATATTGTATTTGTGGATGATTTCTCTAGAGCATCATGGGTATTTCTAATGAAAAATAAGTCTGAAGCTGGAAATATTATTATTCAATTTCTAAATGAGATTCAGAATGTTTTTTCCACAACTGTCAAAATTATGAGAAGTGACAATGCCTTAGAGTTATGCACCAACAATCTAGCCAACTACTACTCCTCTAAAGGAATTGTTCACCAAACATCCTGCGCCCATACGTCTCAACAAAATGGGGTTGCAGAAAGAAAACACCGTCACCTACTTGATGTCACAAGGTCACTTCTCATTCAGAGTCATGTTCCGTATTCCTACTGGGGTGATGCAGTCCTTACTGCATGTTATCTTATAAATCGTATGCCCTCGTCTGTCTTGAATGAACAGGTTCCTTTCTCACTTATTTATCCTGACAAGGATCTGTTTACTCTTACCCCTCGTGTGTTTGGGTCAGTCGCATTTGTCCATCAGTTGTCGCCCGGTTCTGACAAGCTCTCTCCTAGGGCTGTCAAGTGTGTCTTTGTGGGGTACTCCAGAACTCAAAAGGGGTACAAGTGTTTTGACCCTGTGCGCCGGCGGTATATGATCAGTGCAGATGTTACATTCTTTGAATCCATTATGTATTTTTCAGAATCCGGTAACATGCAGCCACCACCTATATCCCCTGATACTGTATTCATGGCACCACCAACATCACAACCGCCACCAACATCTCCACCACCACCACCACTGCCATCAATAGTATCCCCGTTACCATTCCATTACACCCGGAGGCCGAATCAAGCTCATGGTCCTGACCAGTCAACTAGCTCGCCTATGGTATGTAATGAAAATATTAATGTTGATGGATCTGACGACATTTCTCAGCAGGATGCATTACAGGAGCATGGTGATACCACAGAGGATCTGGATGTTCCAATCGCTCTACGCAAGCCGAAGAGAAGTTGTGCCAAGTATCTAGTATCAGCAGCGGTGTCGTTTGAGAGGCTATCTGGACCATTCAAGACGTTTGCATTGGCACTTTCAGCTACAGATATTCCACGGAACCACCATGAGGCTTTGCAGGATTCTCGATGGCGGCTAGCAATGGAGGAAGAGATGGCGGCACTTCAGTCTAGAGGAACATGGAGCTTGGTTACTATACCTCCAGATGTCAACCCGGTGAGTTGCAAGTGGGTGTTTACAGTGAAACATAATGCAGATGGCTCCATTGACAGGTACAAGGCACGCCTAGTTGCAAGGGGATTCACACAGACATATGGGGTAGATTACCTTGACACGTTCTCCCCGGTGGCTCGTCATTCCACTCTGCGGATCCTCTTATCAGTTGCAGTTACTAGAGACTGGCCACTCTATCAACTGGATGTGAAGAATGCCTTTCTGTATGGCGACCTGCAGGAGGAAGTCTACATGCAACAGCCACCAGGTTTTGCTGTTGAGGGGGAGTGTTCCAAGGTTTGCAGATTACATAAGGCTATCTATGGCCTTAAGCAGAGCCCCAGAGCATGGTTCCAGAAGCTGTCAGACCTCTTTGAGAAACAAGGATATAAACGCTCCAATGCTGATCATTCCTTGTTTGTACAGAAGACGGCAAGAGGTATTGTTGTAATCATGGTTTATGTTGACGATATCTTGATTACAGGTGATGATGACTAGGGCATTAAGCAGGCAAAGGAAAGGCTGGGGACCAAGTTTGTCACCAAGGACTTGGGAGTCCTTAGATATTTTCTGGGGCTGGAGTTTGCCAGAAATCCGTATGGATTAGTCATGTCACAGAGGAAGTATGTCACAGATCTACTGAATGAGACAGGTATGCTAGGGTGTCGACCTGCTACGACACCAATGGACCCTAGCATGAAGCTGTATGATGATGACACAGAGGAGGTTGACAGGAGAAGATACAGAGAACTGGTAGGCAAATTGTTATATGTCACGATCACTAGGCCAGATATATTATTTGCAGTGAGCTGTGTGAGCCAGTTCATGGAGCAGCCACGCCAGGTGCATATGGATGCAATACACATGATACTTAGATATCTCAAATCTTCTCCAGGTAAAGGTCTGCTATTCAAGAAAGGAAAGGGGATTTCTGTCTCAGCATGCGCAGATGCAGACTATGCAGGATGTCCTAAGGATAGGAAGTCCACCTCAGGGTATGCTGTCTATGTTGGAGATGCCCTAGTCTCATGGAGGAGCAAGAAGCAAACTGTGGTAGCTAGATCCAGTGCTGAATCCGAATATAGGGCTATGGCCCAGGCTACTACAGAGATGATGTGGGTGAAAGCGGTGCTGACAGATTTATGCTTAGATATACCACTTCCTATGAACTTGGAGTGTGATAATCAGGTTGCTTTGTTCATTGCAAACAATCCTGCATTCCATGAACGGACCAAGCATATTGAGGTGGATTGTCACTTCATACGTGATATGATTCAGAAAGGATTCATTGCCACATCCCATGTTACTTCAGAGAACCAGACTGCAGATATATTCACCAAGGCATTGTTACGTGGCCCATTTCAGAAGTGTGCTTCCAAGCTGAGCATGATTGACATCTATGCTCCATCTTGAGGGGGAGTGTTGACGCATATTTAGTTATTGTGTCTCTTTGCTATTTTATTTTCTTGTTATTCTCTTTATGTAATTTACCCATAGGCTACTCTCCTATATAAGAGAGCCTAGGGCTATGGAATAAAAAACTTATTCACGTTTCCCAACACATTTTTTACATTGTAATTGGCTCTTGAAAAGATGTTTATTATTAATCTTCTGTGCTGCTGAAACTGCCTATGTGCACATGCTTTGTGACAAGTGAATGTTTAGGGCCAGAGTTCACTAGGCTTTTGTTGTGGTATTCATTTGATCTTCTCAGCAATGCCAGTTACTACTAAGTTCGTTCTGTTATTCCTTTGCAATTTGTTAGAGTAATTATGTTATTTGTCTTTCTAATTGTCCTTTGTTTGTAATTTATCCATAGAGCTTTTCTCCTATATAAGAGAGCTCTAGGGTTAGATGAAATTTATCTCATTCATTCCCTTCAACATGGTATCAGAGCGACGGTCCTAGGCCGGAGTTCTTGAACCCTAACCCTACCCCACCCGCCGCCCTTCTCTCCTTCTTTCTCGAGATTGGCGCCACCCCCCCTGTGCCCCTGCTCCATCGCGCGAGCCTGTGCACCCTGTGCGCTAACGAACCGCAAAATCGGCCCTTTAAGAGTGCGTTTTTAGCACCTCAACGTGTCGAAGCAGTCGGGCCGATTTTAGTCGACAAAGGATCAAATCATTTAAAGATATGCAATAATAAATCAAAATGAGATGATCGTAATTTATTTTATTTTACTTGGCAAGAAACCAAGGTCGAACTCAGGGACACGAGCCTCTCTCGTATTAATCGGATTTGAGTTTATTTAATTAAGCGTAGAGTTAAAGGCATATAGGTCAAAATCATGCAGAGATAAAACAAGACAATGCATTAAAAGAAACATGCATTTTTTTTATCAATTTTTATAATGCATATAAATGATCATGCAAAGCGATTAAAATGTAGTAGAAATATGCCCTAGGTTAATAATGATGAGCAAAAGTAAATATGAGTCAATTTCAGATTTGCTTAAAATGTCAAGCTTGATCGATAATGTTAACAGGGCATAAGTTACTAATAAGGGACACATGGCAAATACAATAATGCATAAAAATTCAAGTGTCCAAAATGCAAAACTTAACATGCCATTAGGAAGTACATCAAACAAGCTTTCAAATGAGACTGAAATCAACTGAAACGGAAACAAGATGCTCAAGATATGCATAAAGGAACACAAGGGCGTAAATGAAAAGAAAAACATGAAAAATGTCTACAAACCAGTCCCTGGGAAGGACTCAAATGCAATAAAAATAAGTCTGGAGGACTTCCCTGTAGATAAACCATACGCGCGGGGGTATATTTGCAATTATTGAAACCCGCAAGGGTATGAGTGCAAATAGCCCCAGGCGCGCAGGTGTTGCACGTGCTCAGGACCTGTTTGCAATTTGTGGAAGGTTGTGGGCGACTCTGCAAATAACCCAGAAAGCACGTGCCCTGCACGCGCTATCCACGCTCGGAGGGAGGCTCGGGCTTGGCAGAGGCTCGCTGCTGCTTCGGGGTGGCTCGGGACATCCGAGCCTCCAGGCTTGGTGGCGATTAGGCTCGACGTGGTCTCTGATTGTGCCACGTGTATGAGGACCTGGATGCAATTTGTGGAAGGTGCGAGGGCGCCGATGCAAAAAACCCACAGCCACGTGCGTATAGCACGTGATCTCAGGCTCGGATGGAGGCGAGGGTCGGCGCTTGCTTCGGGTGGCCGTCGCAGGTGCCTCGGGCCACGTGGTGGCTCGAGATTGACTCGGGCGAGGCTCGGTTCCACCGAGCCTCCGTGTTCCGGAGTAGTCGACGTGGCCGCTCCAGGGCCGTTGGATCTCCGCCGGGGGGCGAGATCCAACGGTATCTGCTCCATCTTCTCCTCCGTCGGGTGGCGGCGCGATTGGAGCTCCGGCGTGAGACCTGGAGCTCCGCCGCGCCTCGCTGCGCTCGGTGAAGCTCGAGGAAGATCGCTGATGCTCCGGCGATGAAGGCCTGAGGTCGGAGAAGACGCGGGGACTCCTGGAATGCTCAATCGACAATTGGTCGCCGGAGGCGGAGCTCTAGAACTCAACTCCGCCCGAAGTCCGGCCAATGACGTTGATAAACCTGCAAGAAGTGTTAGCGGTGTGTGCGTGCGAGCTGAAGTGGACGGAGGGCTCTGGTGGAGCGCAGAAGGCGAAGCCCTTAGTGGGTCCTCCTCCGCCTCCGGTGGAGGAGGAAGCGTGGGGTGAAGGAGGTTGCGACGGAGGAAGGGGGTGATCGGTAGGGTCGGCGAGGAAGATGGATGGAAGGCGAAGCTAAATGGGTGATCAATGAAGCAGAGTAGATCGTATAGAGGCGTAGAAAATTAGGCAAAAATCAAGAGAAAAACAAGAGGAGATCGGAGGGCTTACCTGACCGGAGATGGAGGTTGTGGCCTGGGCTGGGCGTCGGAGAAGAGGCCCGGGTCATCGCACGTCGAGGTCGGCTACTCCTCGGAGCTCGAGCGGGGCTGGTGCCTCCGCAGCACCGCCGTGATCGGCGGTGGGTCTCATCGGGGAAGAAGGCCATTGTCGCTCAATCCGAGCTCCTCCCCCTGTCAACGGGATGAGCTGGAGGGCTAGGCCTCTCCCCCTTGGTCGATGGACGAGGGTGAAGTGGGGAGGAGGCGTGGTATTTAAAGGTGGTGATGGCGGAGTTGATGAGTGAAGTCGCGGGTTTCAAGGGTGCGCATGGGGCGAATGGAGAGGAGAACGGAGCTTGTGGGGTGTGCGCGAGAATCCTGGAGGACTGGGCTCGAACGTAAGGTGGTTAGGGAGAGGAGAGGTGGTAAGGTGAGGCAGCTAAATTTAGAAGGGTGGAGGAGGTCTGCGAGGCGCGGGGCTCGGGCGGAGCTTGCGGGAGGAGGAAGACGAGGTCTGGACCGTTGGATCGTCAGATCCAACGGTCCTGATGTGGGCGCGTAGGGACGGTTTGGATCCGATCGGCGGTGTTTTGATCGAAGCGTCAAGAGTGTGCCAGGTGTCGTGGTGAGGCTTGAACGCTAGCGGACGGTAGTGATGTGAAGAAGGCGCATGATCGAAGGGCTGGTGATGGTCGGCGCTACTAGCGGCTCAGATGGAGCATCCCCGATATGATCGTGGGGTGGACAAGGCTGCTACGTGGCAGGCTCTGATCAGAGCGCTCACAGACGGATCAGATTGGGGGAGGGGAAAGATCAAACGGCTGCGGAAAATAGCAGGCGTGGACGTGCTCTGGCCGTTGGATAAGGACGGCGATCCGACGGCTGGAAGAGGAGGCGGAAGAGACAAGAGAGGCGGGCCACGTGGCTCACCCAGATTGGGCCACGTGGCCCAATCAGATTTATTCGAGGGAATTTTTTATTTTTGAGGGCTAAGATGGCCGAATTTGAGAAAACTCAAAACATGAAAGTTGTAGATCTTGACAAGATCTACAAGTTTCATGTTGACCAAAACTGAAAAAGAGATCAAACAAGGGCCCGAAATATTTTTGAAGGTATTTTTAAGTCTAAAAATACCACGACTTTTTGTTTTGTCATTTTTTTTGTGGTTTTTAATTTATTTAGGGCTCTGTTAATTATAGGACATTAACAGGGATTTATTGACAAACTTTTAAGCAAGGGGGTTAATTATAGAAAATAAAGATGATGAAACTGAGGTTCATCATGCGCTTGCACGAGTCCTCTTCGCCTCCGTGCCCATCGCGCGAGTCCTCTGCACGCCATCGCCATCGCGCACTGCACGCAAGTCGCCCGAGTCGCTCCTCTCGCCTGGCGAACGCGCACTGCCACCTCCTCTCGCCTGGCGATCGCCCGAGTCGATCCCATCTCGCCATCGCCTGAATCGCCCTCTGAGCCCTCTGGCGACCCCATCTGAGCCCTCGCCCTCTGGCGATCCCTCTCGCCTGGCGACCCCAGTCTTGTAGCGCCTCTCGCCTGTAGCGAGCATCTGAAGCCTGGAGTCTGTACCGCATGAAGCCCGCAGCCTGGAGTTTGTAGCGCGTGAACCCTGAAGTCTGTAGCGTGCAACAAGCCTGTGCAAATCCTGTGCAACAAGCCTGGAGTCATATGCAAGTCCTGTGCAAGTCCTGTGCACGCATGTGGTGTGCACTATATGCCCTAGCCGTGCTTCCTTGAATGCACACGTTCTGTGTGCGTGCCCGTGTTGAGTCTATGTACGAGTAGACATTGTCTTCTGATTGTGTAACCCCAGTTACAGGTTATTGTTGTCGTCATGTCAGACAACAAGGTAGATTTTCCATCTCTGGGTGCCTTCAAAGGTCCAGCACCCGTTGTGAAGATGGATGGCACGAACTATGAACTGTGGGCCATGCAGTTCATGAGTCTGATGCAGTGCAATGGCAAGAAGCATATCCTCACACAAGAGGAACCTGTTGACAAGACTAGGGTTAACGCCTCTTGGGAGGCTGACGATGCTTATGCGCGTGTTTGGCTATCCGGTACTGTGTCCATGGAAATAGCCAACGACATTCTGAGTCAACCCATTGCGAAGGCTATGTGGGATATCCTGGCAGCCACGTATTCTCCGGCGAAGAACGAGTCCAAGATCTTACAACTCCAGCATGATATCTTTACCTCGAAGCAGAACGGGCGTCCTCTTCATACCCTGTACACCTCTCTGAGGGGTATGTTTGAGAAGCTACACGGGTACATTCCATTGACAGCTACACCAGAGCAGCTCAAAGCATACAGGGACTCGGTGATGACTGGATTGTTTCTAGCAGCCCTTGATCCGGAGTATGATGCCGCTCGAGCACAGATTCTTACAGATGCCACCATACCGCCTATGGAAGAGGCCTATCGCAGATTGAGTTGACTCTCCATATCTCATGGTGGAGTTCCGACACCTTCAGCCATGGCTTCTTCTCGCGGCAGAGGAGGCTACTCCCATTTCAGAGGAAGAGGTGGTCGTGGTCGAGGAGGAGGTAACAGACCTCCTAGACAGCCGTGCACCTACTGTCGCAGGACTGGACACACTGAGGAAACATGCTATTCTAAGCATGGGTTTCCCACTACTACGGCACGTGTGGCGGAGCAGGCTCAGTCGGAAGGGGGTCCTTCCCTAGTCACGGATCAGAGGTTTGAGGAGTTAGTGTCGAGACTTCGGGAGATCATACCCAGCCAGGGATCAGCTAGTACTTCAGGATCTTCAGAGATAGCCGGCTCAGCATCAGCATCCTCTTCAGGTACAACGTATGCACTTACTAGTTGTTACAGAGCTGATCTATCAGAGTGGATTATGGACTCAGGAGCATCTCACCATTTATGTGGTGACAAAAAGCAACTGGATGATTTTGTTGCGACTCAAACAGGACGCTCCGTGGTAATTGCTGACGGAACACATTCTCCCGTTACTGGTCAGGGGGAGGTGCAATTGACCCCTGGGATACGACTTCAGAACGTTCTTTATGCTCCTGATTTTTCCATGAATCTACTATCCATTAGTCAAATCACTAAAGATTTACATTGTCGTGCCATATTTGACCCATCTGCTCTTGTGTTTCAGGACATCCTAACGGGCAGAGTGATTGGAACTGGCTGTGAGCAAGGGGGTCTTTATAGACTGGTGCAATCTCCTTATGCTGGTGTCTCTTCTAGGAGGGCTGGATCGGTGTCACCCTACACTTGGCATCTTCGATTTGGCCATCTTCCACTGCAAAAGATGGTCCATATTCTTCCACAGATTTCTCCCAAGTCTAATTTTCAGTGTGAGGCATGCCAACTTGGCAAACATCACAGGTCGTCATTTCTGAGTCGTATAGGTCCAAGTCGTCATGGTCTGTTTGAGCTGCTACATTTTGATATTTGGGGTCCCAGTCGTGTCCCTGATCTTCAAGGACACAGGTTTTATCTTGTTGCTGTTGATGAATTTTCTAGGTTATGTTGGGTTTTTCTACTTAAAAATAAGTCTGATGCTGCATCTGTTATCCAGTCTTTCATTATTGAAATAAAAAATATCTATTCTGCTAGAGTGAAGTTCATACGGTCTGATAATGCTCTTGAATTATGTAGCTCTCATATCTCAAAATTTCTCATGTCTCATGGAATTGTGCATCAGAAGTCATGTGCTTACACCTCCCAACAAAATGGGGTAGCTGAGAGGAAACATCGTCATTTGTTGGACATTACCAGGACCTTATTGATTCAGAGCCGTGCCCTTCACTCCTATTGGGGGGATGCGGTTCTAACTGCTTGTTATTTGGTCAACCGTATGCCTTCGTCAGTGTTAGGAGAGAAGATCCCGTTCTTGACTGCGTTTCCCGAGAAGGATCTTTTCTCCCTAACACCTCGCGTCTTTGGCTCCGTTGCATTTGTTCATTGCTTCTCTCCTGGTCTTGACAAGCTCTCTCCCAGAGCTGTCAAATGCGTTTTTGTAGGTTATTCCAAAATCCAAAAAGGGTATCGGTGTTTTGATCCAGTTAGTCGACGATACCATGTTAGTGCTGATGTCACCTTCTTTGAATCCATTATGTATTTCTCTCCTACAGGTGACAGTCTCACTCACTCAGACGAAGGAGATGATATCTATGTGCCTCCTCCACCATCTATCGCATGCTCTACGCTGCCGCCACCACCACCACAGCCTATACCACCACCACAACCTATACCACCACCACCTCCACCACCACCTTCTACTTTTTATCCTCAGGTCTATCAGCGTCGACCCTCTGCTCATGTACCTCCTCCATCATCCAGCACGCCCGAGGTATGTAATGAACATTTGAGTACTACTAATGGCACGGGTGATTTGCATGCGCAGACAGATACACAGGGCACAGATGATACTATCACTACTCCAGTTGATGATCTTGATCTTCCTATTGCCCATAGAAGGCAAAAGCGTGCGCGGACAATGAATCCCAAATATGGGATGGACTTTGCATCACAGGCGTGTTTGGAGCGGTTGTCCCCGGAGTTTCGCAAGTTCGTCCTTGGATTATCAGCAGTGGAAATCCCAAGGTCATATCAGGAGGCACTACAGAGCAGTCCATGGCGTTTAGCTATGGAAGAGGAGATGGCGGCGTTGCAGTCACGTGGTACGTGGAGTTGTGCATCCTCCACCAGGTGCGTCAATAGTCGGAAGCAAATGGGTTTTTACTGTTAAGCATCGGGCTGATGGTGCGGTTGATAGATACAAAGCCAGGTTGGTTGCTCGTGGGTTCACCCAAACATATGGGGTGGACTATCAAGAGACGTTTTCTCCAGTAGCCCGTCATTCTACCTTACGGATTCTCATTGCAGTTGCTATTGTCCGTGACTGGCCCCTGTTTCAGTTAGATGTCAAGAACGCTTTCTTATATGGTGACTTGCAGGAAGAGGTCTATATGCAGCAGCCACCAGGATTTGCTGCTGAGGGGGAGTCCAATATGGTGTGCCGTCTTCATAAGGCAATATATGGCCTGAAGCAGAGTCCACGGGCTTGGTTTCAGAAGCTCTCGGAGTTGATTGAACAGAAGGGCTTCGTCAGATCTACAGCAGATCATACTCTCTTTGTAAAGAGAGACCAGCAAGGTAGTGTGATCATCTTAGTGTATGTTGATGATATTATCACTGGTAGTAATAAGCAGGGCATTCAAGCAGCCAAGAATTTTCTTAGTGAGCAGTTTGTTACGAAGGATCTGGGTACACTTCGTTACTTTTTGGGATTGGAGTTTGCAAGAAATGAGCAAGGCATGGTAATGACACAAAGGAAGTATGTTACTGATTTGTTATCTGAAACAGGAATGGCAGGATGTAGACCAGCTACTACTCCTATGGATCCTAATGTTAAACTCTATGATGATGAATCTGAGGAGGTGGACAAGAGACGGTATAGAGAGCTCGTGGGGAAGTTGTTATATGTCACTATTACCCGACCAGATATATCCTTTGTTGTCAGTAGGGTAAGTCAATTTATGGAGCAACCCAGACAGGCTCACATGAATGCTGTTTTTATGATCTTGAGATATCTGAAGTCGTCTCCAGGTGCTGGTCTTCTGTTTAGGAAAGATACCTCTATATCTATCACAGGTTGTGCTGATGCAGACTATGCTGGGTGCCCTAATGATAGAAAGTCCACTTCAGGATTTATTGTATTTGTTGGCAGCTCACCAGTAGCGTGGAAGAGTAAGAAACAAACTGTCGTGGCTCGATCCAGTGCAGAGTCAATGGCCCAAGGTAGTGCTGAGATGATGTGGGTTAAATCGGTTTTGACTGATTTAACCATTGAAGTACCTCTTCCTATGCATCTTAAATGTGATAATCAGGCAGCATTGTTCATAGCCAATAATCCAGCCTTCCATGAAAGGACAAAGCACATTGAAGTGGATTATCATTATACACGGGACTTAATTCAAAAGGGGCTTATTTCAACCTCTTATGTATCATCAGGAGAGCAGATTGCAGACATGTTCACCAAGGCTCTTGCTAGAGGTCCTTTTCATCTATGTTGTTCCAAGCTGAGCATGTTAGATATATATGCTCCAGCTTGAGGGGGAGTGTTAGAGTAATTATGTTATTTGTCTTTCTAATTGTCCTTTGTTTGTAATTTACCCATAGAGCTTTTCTCCTATATAAGAGAGCTCTAGGGTTAGATGAAATTTATCTCATTCATTCCCTTCAACACAATTTGTATGAATCTTTTGGAAATATGATAATGCTGTTGTGAGGTGAATTCCATTAGTTTCCTGTTATTGCTATCTGGTTTCTCACTTCCACTGAATGTGGTGCTATTTGGCATGTTTTTGTTGGTTTCAGGTGACGCCTTCTGGTTATGCATGTATGACACATATGTTAGCAAGCCTATGTCAAAGAAAGATGCTGGTCATACTTGAAGGAGGGTTGGTTTCCATTACATTTTTCTTTACTATTAATGTTCATTGACGACTTTCTTAAAATGCTTCGTATGCAATTTACAGCTACAATCTTCGGTCAATATCTTCCTCAGCTACAGCAGTTATCAAGGTTCGTTAGTTAAGATTTTTGCCGTGCTTTGAATGATGAATGATGGCTTATGATAAAAATGCATTTTCTTATTTTAAATATATAAGGTGCTTCTTGGTGAGACTCCTGTGGAGGAAATAGGCAGCATAGTGCCCTCAAAAGGTGGACTTCAAGCAGTTCTTGAAGTCTTAAAGATTCAGTCAGAGTACTGGACAGCCTTAAAATCAGCCTTTGATGATGTGCACTCAAAGTGGGGATCGATTCTGTTTAAAAGAAGTATGTAACAGTCCTTCCAGGTCTATTCATTTGTTCTCTTTAGCTGTTTGTTCCTGAAAAATATTTTTTGAGTACTGCATTATGGTTAATAATGATAGGTGAATGTTACTCAAGCTTCAGATATAAGGTGTCTAACAGATGCTGATGCACGATTGGTTGCCCATCAAGATTCTTTTTTTCACTCAAAAAAATCAAGATTCTTATTAGTTGGGGACTTCATTAGGTATTTGAAGTAAAACCATTTGATTCTCAGTGTACTAGTAATGTATAAATATTATTATTTAGTCAAGACATTCCGGAGTCTTTTTTTATTAATTTATGCCATGATAAACACCAGATGAACATAATGTGCACCTTGGATATTAAGGCTCTCTACTGGCATCAAGCCGGCACATGTATAACTTGGGAATTGTCACACTACTTGGAAGTGCCTGCCTGTGCTGACACGATTCGATGCTCGAGCATCTAGTAATTAGGTTGGCATTTCACTTTGAGAACGTGTATATTTCCACCTTCCAAGGATTATGTATTTAAGTCAGAAGTAAATGTGTATCTTTCGATCATTTTCAAAAAAAAAGTCCATGTATCCTACATGTAATGAAAATTTGATTATGGGTGGTCGGTCATATCGAGAGGCTGAGTGAACTGTCCTGTGTTCTGACACCGTACATTATAAGTCAATCCACATTTCCTTCTGTAAATAAGAGACTGAATACACATGATATATCATATATGCATTCCCACACCGACTTACCAAGTTCTGTCAGTTTTGTGCAATGTCTGTTTTTCACCCGATCCATACATGTCGTTATAGCTATGTTTTAATTTCTGTGGTGAGTTGTGTGTCCCCACATGGCATGTTCCGATAAATGAACCTATTCTAGATCTCCGGGTGAGTTGAAGGTTTAGGGTTTTCAGCCAGGTCTTGCTAATCTGCAATAAATTGATCTGTGGAACATTCAATGGTACTGATTCTAAACTATTTGGTATCGAAAAAGAATACTGCACCCATGACAAACTTTTAAGCTTAGATCTTTTCTAATCTGGTGGAAAATGGAGGTTTGATGTGAGAAATTGTAGTGAGAATTCCTTAACTATTTCAGTGCAGACTGCAGAATTACTTGGATGTTAATGGAGGAAAGACACGTATAGCTTAATCTAGGAAAATCATGGAACGTGATTTGCCCATCTGTTGAGCTGCTAATGTTTTGTACTTTTGCAAAATAATCTACATTTTTTTAATGTTAACTACTCATTTCGGCATATGTTGTGTGTGTGTCTTTGGCATACCCCTATACGGTGGATGCCTCTTTTTCTTTCGAAAAAGTGTCCTTTAATATGTCTTTTACGCATATTTATTTGCAGATGCATTATTGTTTCCTAAGAATCGTCGAAAGAAGGCTCGCCGTATGTTTGGACCAGTATGGTGGAAGTGGACTAGCAAGAGTATAGCATACCATCTTTTATATGGAGAAAGAAAGAAAATACAGAAGAAACTACATCGCCACTGTCACCACTGATATATCCAAGTAGAAGGTATTAAGATGTTTTTTCCCTGGTGGATAGTGTCTGCTACGATTAGCCTATTTGCCTGTCCCTGCTTCAATCTTGCCTAGTAGTTTGCTCTAATGGAGACGAACAAAGTCATGCCATCCTATCGCTTTAGATTGATAAAGTATATAACTATACTCGAGCCTCAACAAGCAGCTTAGTTTTAACTCGTTAGGGTTCTTTGTTTTTAAGATGTTCCACTTTTAAGTTTGTAGCGCTTGGGAGTTCTATAGTTTTTGGGTTTGGTGTCAACACTAGACATTATCTTGCCTCCATTCGATGACGGCATAACTCACGCATCGCTTAATACTGCCTAGCGTTACAATGTTAGGTTACTTCTATGCCATTGAGTTAGGTTTTTGCCACGTTCTTTATTCTAGGTATCGATTATTGCGTAATTTTGAAAAGAAAAGGTCAAGGTTTTTTTTTATAGTCTTCAATGGGTTTTTACACTTGTGGTCCTCTGAGTTCTGCAAGCAATTACAGTGATGCTCCTATCTCTTTTTTTGCTATAACACATGTACTCCTGTATACTTAAATTATTCATAGTACTGCCCCTTTGTAACCCCGTAACCCTAACATTGCCGTTTAAATTTGCCTTTGAGGGACTATCGTGCATGGGCAGCGCAGGCACATTTCTTAAGTATATATCTGTGTTGTCTGATCGTCTATGTTTTTCTTCACAATAATTTCCTCATGCGGATCGTATTTATTGTCAACATGTACTTATGCTTTCCGTGTTCATTTTATCGTGCCATCAATGTGATACTACTTTTATATAGGATCTTTTATTAAACTATCGTGACAAGGCCGCAGATTTTTTTTGTATTTAGTGCAAAATGTCAACGAAACTGTCATCGCTTTTGTTCGATGAATCATTGATTCGTGTTAGATGATAATTACAAATTCAAAAGTTGTCCATGATGTACTATTTTCTTTTTTTACCCTCTTTTTGGTGAGAATTGGTTATGAGATAATGATCTTCAATGGTCATGAATACACATAATTGCCATCCATGTTTGGATTTGAGTGTTGTAGCTTTTATTTTAAGAAGGTTATGCATGTTAGATTTATTTTTGTTAAGAAAGATAGAAGATCGTTAGTATATTGTTTACCTGTTGTCATTGGTCTAGTTGCATCTATGATCCATGTTCCTTCAATCGTTAAGCGTCTGCCTATATCCAGCTTTTTTTTTTTGATAAAAAGGTTCAAGTTCATTCATCGTAAAAAGCAGTTGGACAAGGAGTTTAAAGTTTAATACAGACCCGAAGGCAAGTTTGTCAAGCTGCCACCAAAAAGCATGAAAATATAGAAGCAACTATCACATTTTTCCCTACACCCAAAAAAACACCGCATAGCTGAGCAGCGGGAAGGAGTTTCAGCAAACACCCCAAAAAGCTTGAAAATATGCAGAGCAGCGACACCTCCAAAAGATCAAATCACAGCATCACCATAGAGCAGGTTAGGGGGCCATCCATCTACCAGGAGATTCATTGCATCATCGATCTGGTCAGCCTATGACATGCTTCAAACATCATAGCCTTAGATCCAAGTTGCACCTATGATCGTGCTGCCTCCACCGCCAACCAACATCTCTTCCATCTGTCATTTGTTCTACTATCGGAATTTTAAAGATTGCCCAAACATGAGTAATATCGGAGTTAGTCAATAAGCTTTTTGTTAGTCTAGGTGGAGGATACTTAGAGATGGATCTCTGTCAAGTGAAAAATTTGATCATCATGGCAAAAAATATTGTAGCAGCATTGAGATCTGACTTTCCTGTATATCACATGTGAAATCTTTTCTTAAATGTTTACCACCACCTTTTGATATTGGTAATGTAGTCTGAGGCTTTATAGTACAATTAGGAATGTTTATAATGCTCTTGCTCAATCGACAATGAAACAAGATTTGAGTTGGGAATCGAGATTCTTAATAAACTACAAGTGGCAACTATTCTCAATGGTTTACCATCATTCTGTAATGTGGTTGTATTATGAAGAATATTTTTGACCTTTCTTAGTTGATGAGAGCACAAGATTTAGACTATAAGCGAAGGATGATTGCGGCATGTGCTTTGACTATAGGGGGTTCGGTCATTTGAGTAAAGTCTTTTTTTTTCATTTTTTTAAAGTTAAAAGTTATTTGAATAGGTTTTATTTCCTTACTGAATTGATAACATCCGATCTCTTTTGTTTGTTATTTATATATATTGAAGTCTTAGAAAATAAGTTTTAGTAGATCATGAAAACAAGACTAAAATATAATTCTTTGATGAAAAGAAGCAACAATGTTTTTTATATAATTTTTATTTAATTTAGACATAAGAAAATATCGAAAATTGTCTTTCTTATGGCGAATAAAAGACAATAAAGACTACTCTAATCTCCACTAGAAAAATCTGTTGCTGCATTTATCCTCTACGTTGCATTCAATTTGTCTCTCATGCCTGTTGTCAATTATTGAGAATGAGATACATGCAATTAATTTTAAACATAAAGCAATTCTTTTGTTCCTTGATACTCAACCAATCCAACTTTTTTCTGTTAAATAAAACTATATTTAATTATTTCTAAGCTGCTGCTTCTATACAGATAATCATCTTCATGAGTAAGAATACTATTTCTACAAAAAATACCATTTTTGTATATTTTAATCGAAATATGAAAATAAAATATTGATTTTTTCTCTCTCTTTATCAAAATATTGTAATGGAATAATGGATCAGTTTCTCCAACTCTTACTAAATAAATCAGACTTGGAATAGCGAAGGATATGTATAATATTTAAGATCAATTGTCCAAGCATAAAAATGTGAATGCTCTCAAGGCACAAGAACACAAAAATTATTGTAAGCTAGAAGGCATAATAGTGGTGGAACACAGATCTACCATGATGAGCGCTAATGCTGGTGGATTGACTCTAACCCATCACACCTCATTGATTGAGGAGGAACTAGTGGAATTCAAAAACCTTTTGAAAGAGAGAACATCGTGCGTGCGTGCGTGCGTGCGTGCGTGCGTGCGTGCGTGCGTGCGTGCGTGCGTGCGTGCGTGCGTGCGTGCGTGCGTGCGTGCGTGCGTGCGTGCGTGCGTGCGTGCGTGCGTGCGTGCGTGCGTGCGTGCGTGCGTGCGTGCGTGCGTGCGTGCGTGCGTGCGTGCGTGCGTGCGTGCGTGCGTGCGTGCGTGCGTGCGTGCGTGCGTGCGTGCGTGCGTGCGTGCGTGCGTGCGTGCGTGCGTGCGTGCGTGCGTGCGTGCGTGCGTGCGTGCGTGCGTGCGTGCGTGCGTGCGTGCGTGCGTGCGTGCGTGCGTGCGTGCGTGCGTGCGTGCGTGCGTGCGTGCGTGCGTGCGTGCGTGCGTGCGTGCGTGCGTGCGTGCGTGCGTGCGTGCGTGCGTGCGTGCGTGCGTGCGTGCGTGCGTGCGTGCGTGCGTGCGTGCGTGCGTGCGTGCGTGCGTGCGTGCGTGCGTGCGTGCGTGCGTGCGTGCGTGCGTGCGTGCGTGCGTGCTTTTTTTATTTTTTTAAAAATATTGTCATTTATATTCATCCTTATATTCCTCTTATATGTCATTCCAATTTCGTTTGAAATAGAAACTCATGCGGCCTCCATCTAGACATGGTCGATTTAAAAAATCCTGCGACCGTTAAAAAAATGACGTCTGGATGGAGGTCATAGGAGTCTCTGTTTCTGACGAAATTCGAATGACATATAAGAGGGATATATGGATGAATATACATGGTATTATTTTTCTAAAAAAAAATCAAAAAATGGGGTGGGGGCAGCCCCATTTTTCCCTATATATACATGTTGAATAAAACCTATACAATTGTTAAGGTAGCGTTCGGGATGTGGGTTACCGACGGGTTTGGGGAGTTTACCCCCCTTAACCCACATCCCCCTCTTTCCCTGTGGGTCTCACTTTATTCCTTTTTTAAAAAATTAAATAAATTAATTTTACATCATCAATCCTATCAAAAAATAATATATTATACCATCATATCATATAAACATTACAAAGTACTCCACTTCTATTCATTTTTTCAAACTAGAATATAATCACATTACAATAACTACTCACTTTTTCAAACTTCAATACAATCATATCACCTCAAACCCACTTCTAACCTACCTTAAGTTTAACCCTGTATCCAAACACCAAAATCCAAAAACGGTTTACCCTCTACCAGTTTAACCTGCCTTAACCCACCAACCAAAGACACCCTAAAGGTATTGGACCTTATAAGCTAAATATGAGAAGTAACATCACGATCTTGAATGATATATTACATAACCTTGAATATGCCGAATGCTTACCCATATTCCTTTGTTTCTAAAGAAGATATTTCAAATTTTATAAGAACCAAGTCTGTTGGTGAAGATCAAAGTTTCCATCTTGATGAAATTTATTTTAGGAGATGAACTGTTTTATCTTAATGTTTCTTGTGAAGGAATGTTGATAACTTTTGGTATTGATTTTTTGTAAGTACCCATCCATCTGCTTCTCAAGAAGAAAGGCGACGAGTCCTTTGAAATATTGAAGATATATTGAACAAAAGCGAAGAATAACTGGAGAAAATCATTACAAATACTTAGAACAAGTAGATGTGAAGAATTAAAATCAAATATATCCAAAATTTGTTGCATTCAAGAATGTAATAGTAAACCAACTATGATGCCGAATGTAGTGAGAATGGTATGACAAAAAGGGAGAATCATACATTGATGAAAGTAGTAAGATGTATATTATCGCACTTACGTATCTATAAAAATTCATTAGCACATTGAGTTAAATTTTCATCAAATTGTATGACTTCAACATCATGGGATATATGAAAGGACAGACGACTAATTTGAGTTATCTTAAGAAATGGGAATATGTTGCATATACCTTCCTTCGAGTTTGCTCTTGGTATGATGGGCATGTTTAATAAATATCGTAAAAAATTCAAAAGTATACTAGTTTTTACATAATTCTTGCGGTCTTTGGAAGTTGCAATGATACCTTGAGAATCTAGATGAATGAAGCATAAAGTCGAGAAACTGAAATGTAATTTATCTTAGAATATAATTAAAGTGATACAGAACCCCCGAGAAATAAGTGATGAAATATGCCATTGATATGTTGAATTTGGTAATGGTAAACATTGTACCTTAGAGGGAAATGGATGGATCGAGCAACCCCTAGACGAAAAATCCAAGACTATACCTACATGAATGGATGAACACATTCTATAGACATGCCAAATTTTGTTTTAACCCATAAACAAATGCATAGTGGATTCAATACATAACTATTTCTTTCGATGGAGCAATGACTTCTAACGAATTATAATCATGGATGATCGTCTTTAGGGACGAATTGGGCTCAACTGAGAGAAACATTGTAGTCAATCCATATCATATAAGTGAGTATTTGAGAAGAAGAATCGAGGTTTTGGTATCGGTGATCATTTACACAAAAATTTTCTAAGCATTATATCTATGAAGCTGGACTAGTTTCCATGGAACCTACACGCTAGTAGTAAATTTTTCATATAAGCCCTTCCCATTTGAGGTAAGATGAGCGCAGTTATATTTTATCAATATTTACTATCATTTTGAGTTCAATGCTTATTTATTGCAGTTGTTATATTATATTCTTTTGTCACAAACTACAAAATAGCAAAGAAGGAAGCAAAGAAGACTGTAACCGAAGCTAAGTCGAAAGCTTATGAAGTTTTGTATAAAAATCTCGACTCTAAGGAGGGACAGAAGGATATATTCGGGTTGGCCAAAGCAAGAGAAAGAAAGACCAGAGACCTTTCTCAAATGAGATTCATTAAGGACGAGGAAGGTCACGTGCTTGTTACTCAGAAGGATATAGAGACTAGATGGGAGCAGTACTTCCATAAACTTTTCATTGGGAAAGGAAATAGAGAGATCACTTTGGGTGATCTAGCTAATAGTGAAAGTTACTTGAATCATGCAAGCTATAGACGGATACAAAGAAATGAAGTAGAGGAGGCTTTAAAGATTATGAGATCTGGGAAAGGTGTAGGACCGGATGACATCACTGTAGAAGTATGGAAAGTTTTAGGTGAGCGTGGTTTGACTTGGCTTACGAATCTATTTAATGTTATTTGGCGAAGCAAGAAAATGCATGAAGATTGGAGGAGGAGTATCGTGGTGCCTCTTTATAAGAATAAAGGAGACATTCAAAATTGTTCAAATTATAGAGGTATCAAGATGATAAGTCACACTATGAAAATTTGGGAACGCGTGATCGAGAGAAGGTTGAGGCAAGTTTCCAACGTCAAAGAAAACCAATTCGGATTCATGACAGGTCGCTCAACTATTGAAGCCCTCCATTTGTTGAGGAGAATAATGGAGATTTATAGAGCTAAAAGGACCTCCATATGATCTTTATTGATTTGGAGAAGGCTTATGATTCTGTCCCACGAGAGATATTGTGGAGAGTTTTGGAGAAGAGACAAGTGCATGCCCTATACATTAACCTCATAAAGGACATGTATGACAGGGCTTTATCTTGTGTAAGGACCCCGTCTGGGAAGACTGGCTATTTTGACATCAACATTGGTTTACATCAGGGTTCAGCTTTGAGTCCATTTCTTTTTACTTTGATTATGGACGAGTTGACAAGTCACATTCAGGATGAGTTACCTTGGTGTATGTTATTTACTGATGATATTGTGTTGATTGACAAGACTAGAGATGGAGTAAATGAGAAGCTTGAGGTCTGGAGACATGAGTTGGAGAGTAAAGGATTTCGTATAAGTAGGGCTAAGACAGAATATATGGAATGCACCTTTGATGGAAGCAATGTGAAGGAATTGAGGTGAAGATTGATGATGATAACATTCAGAAGAGAGATTCTTTTAGATATCCGAGATCTATTTTGCAACATGATGGGGAAATTGATGGAGATGTTACTAATAGAATAAATGCTGCCTAGCTAAAAAGGAGAGGAGTCTCTGTTGTTCTCTGTGATAAGAAAATTCCTTTAAAAATTAAAGGAAAGTTTTACAAAGCAGCCGTGAGACATGCTATGCTCTATGGATCTGAATGTTGGCCCGTGAACCATAAACATGTGCAGAGAATGGCTGTAAAGAAATGAAAATGCTAAGGTGGATGTGTTGACACACACGTAAAGATCGGATTCGGAATGATGCAATCAGAAAGAAAGTCGGTGTTGCTCCGATCGAGGATAAGATGCGAGAAAACCGCTTAAGATGGTTTGGTCATTTGCAAAGAAGATCAGCTGATGCACCAGTTAGGAGATGCGAATGTTGGGATGTTGAGCCGGCTAAGAGAGGGTGGGGACTCAGGTTATTGGAAAGAAAATGTTCAAATCGATGATTTATTGCAGAAAATTGAGATCCAACTACTCAGGTTAGTAATATATATATATATATATATATATATATATATACAAAGGTAAGTAAATGAGTGTTACGAGATCAGTAATATATAAATAAAGGTTAGTCATTTACATTCATTTTATTATATGGTACAGAATTCAGTAATATATACACACTGGTCAAGTAAGTGCTTATATTACAAATGGAGAATTGAGAGAATACATTTATATGTGATAACTTGAATTTTTTTAGATCAAAGGAGAAAGATATATTACAAATTAAAAAAGTTGTTGTAATATCGAAATAATCTTCATGATAATATCAAATCAGGATTCATTATGGATAAGCTAGCCTTCTCAATTATGTGGTTGTCCAATGAAACAAAAGAAATGTTAAGCAATGAATTTGAGATGAAAGATAAGGATAAAATATCATATGTTCTTGGAATTTAAATCAACAAAAAAAAGTGGCTCAAAAAATTTGATTATGTGTTAAGAACAATACTTGCATACAATTTAAAAGAGGGAAAATGCGATGTAGCACTCCGACGCCTATAATTCTTGTCATGGAAACAATTTGATACAAGTCAATGTCCAAGAAAAGGAAAGAAAACTCTTCAAAAACCATACATGCAAGAAGTGAGAGGTTTGATGTATGCACGATGCATATAAGATTGGATTTGGCTTTCCCTATAAGCATTTGTATTACTGGGACAAAAGATATAAAAGTGTGGTCGGAAATATAACATAACTAAAAATGGTTTGTTAAATAAATTTACTTGAAGTTATTGCATTCTTCGATATAGATTCTGGAGGAAATATTTAGATAGAAAATCTACATTTGATTACCTTTATATTTTTGGTCGAGTGATTGTTTTTCATGCACAAGCATTTGATATATTAGCTGATTCTTTTATGGTTTTATCTATGACAAAATTGTATAGTAAACCTATTGGTATAGTGGGAAACAATTATGATTAAGTCAAGTGGGAGGTATCATGAGTAATAAACATTCAGCAATCATATCCAAGAAGATAGACATTTCACCAGAAACGGAAGTGTGAAATATCATTGATCATTTTACTCAAGTGGGAGATGTTTGGTTGTTACAAGATAATGATCTTTAATGATCATGAATGTGCATATTATGACCATTGATATTTGGATTTTAATGTCATGTGTTTGCTTTTGTGGTAGATACGTTACGAAATCATGAGATAGGGGTCAAAGTGTGTACATGTCAATAAAGGTCACTTATATATGGATTTCTTTCAAATAGGACTTGGTTTTTTCTGAGTTCAGGAAGGTCAGCCTCTTTTTTGTATAAAACAGGATGACTTTAGTAGAATACGTATACATATTGTATTGCAATGTGCTGTTTTAATGTTTGTATTAAAATATGCAGTTTTGTATACGGTTTTAAATTTATAATGTGATGTTATAATACAAATTGTATACACATTCTACTAAAGTGCTCGTGTTTTCTACAAAAAAATGGCAGCCTTACTGAAGTCAGGAAAAATGCATCCTATTTGAAGGGCCCCTATATATACATATATATATATATATATGATTTCTTTCAAATAGGACGCAGTCCTTCCATAGTTAAGGAGGGTCAGCCCCTTTTTGTATAAAATATTGTGACTTTGGTAGAATACATATACAGTTTTGTATTATAATGTTCAGTTTTAATGTTTGTATTACAATACATGGTTTTGTATGCAGCTTTGTATTTATAACGTGCACCTATAATACAAACTGTATACGTATTCTATTAAAGTGCTCGTTATTATACAAAAAAGGGGCGGCCTTCCTGAACTCATGAAGGACTGCGTCCTATTTGAAAGGTCCCCTATATATATACACACATATACATATATATATATATGAGAGTTCTTTTGACGTAGGAAAGCATAAAAATACTTAAACAATTAAATCCTTGGAGGCCACGAAAATACCTCAAGTTGTGTTCTGCAAAATAATCATCAAATCTATTTCCTTTTTTATAACATGAATTCTACAGGTAAATATCAAAGCACCATGAGCGGGAATGAGATAGGAGTGCAATTTAAGGATGAATTCATGACTAAAATATCTAAGCTAACTTGTCGAAGAGTGTGGTTGAATATTCCCAGTTGACCCATGAAGCCTTAGTTCTTGTCAAGACCAATCTCCTTCATCATATTAATGTCATCACCCCAATTATTAACTGTCGGATCCTCTAAACTCATCAATAATTCTATTAGATAATAATAAATAAATTTTAGAAAGACAATGCAGTAGGAAATATTATGAAGAAAGCATCCAACACTTTTTCCATTCACAAAATTAAATCTTACATAGCATAATGTCTCACTGTATTCATTTACATGTACATCAAGCCGAAAGAAGAACCCAAAATTTTACTACAAACTACCTGAGATTTAAGGAAAGTACTAGTAGTTGGTTGGTGGGCTATTGTCCATGTGATGGTTGCTCGGTACATGTTGAGTTTTATGAAAATGTAGGATAAGGGTGAGCAAGTGAACGATAACGAAGAGTGAAAATGTAAAAAAGTACGATCAAATTTACAAAGATAACCGTATGTCCAATTTCCATTATTTTTTTAAGCTTCTCTGTTAAATCAATTTCTATTAGTTTCCTATCCAATCTATTCTATGTCAAGGATTAGTCTAGGTGATATCGTCTCGTATATCATGAACTTTAAAAGTTGTGGATACTCTAGGTTGGAGGTTGAGTTGAACTGAACTTATGTCACCGCACGTCGCCTCAAACAATCCTCTAATGTTACCATGACTAGTTTGTATTATCTTATTATTCAGGGTCTTTAACCTTCAACCTCGTCATTGAGAATCCAATTGCTTACTATAGGCTTGTACTGCTTAGTTCTCTTTTCTAGCTACTTCAGATACATGTTATCGTAGCATAGGCATTATTTATCTCCCCCGTGCCTCCACGTGGTATGACCATATCTTCAATCAGGCAATCCATATGATGGCAACCGAATACGGCCATGTTGCAAGTGATTTACTACGCGTGCTCAATGTAGTATGGCAACTATCGACCGCCTAGATTTGACCTATCATAAGGATTTCTTCTTACAAATTTACATGTTGTATGCACAACCTTTAATGTGTGCTCCAAATCATCTTTAATAAATAAAATACAATCTATTATTGGATCTACTTAAAACCATGTCAATATGATTATTCTCATATTCATCATCATTATTTGGATTAATCATCCCTCTATCTCAAACTAATCAACTGACTTTACCATTAATTAACTAGATCTAACACCTTATAACATCAGAGACCTTCTTCTAACATACAAACGAGAAGAAAGAGCAGGCATAAGCTGCAAAGTAGCTGAAGACTGGATCAAATGTTGGCATAAAAAGCAAACACGATTTTGTCCGAGCACAAACCTAATTCTAGAAGATTTCTACTGTTTGTTATTAGGGGTTTAATGACCCAAGTTTTGATCTCAGAATTTGGCCACAACCTTACAATAATTTTTTTGCTGATGTTGACAGTCTGTACAACGAGGCCAGGCATGGGGGAGCGGATTGTCTGTTGGCCAGCAGAGTTTGCTGTAGCATCCGGAGCCGCTCGATCGTGATTGAGCGGTTCGCATGAATTCGCACGGTCGGGCTCACAAAAAGGTGCGAATTCATGCGAACCGTTCAATGACGATCGAGCGGCTCCGGATGCACAGCAGACTCTGCTGGCCAGCAGATGATGCACGCTCCACACATGGACAGCAGAAATCTTCCTACACTGCACCACCTCAACATAATCCGTTCTTGTCTCCTGACCCCTATGCAGCGTCGAACCTGGTGGCGCCTCCACCATCTGCTCAGATGGCAGCGATGGCTCACCAGCAACAACTTCAGCCGGTGCCAATGGCAATGCAAACGAACCCTAGCTTTGTCCAATGAGCTTAATTACCACAGCCTCATCTGATGACTGGGGGCGCCTCAACCCATTTGGCGACATGGGCTTCGGGCTGTTTGCAGGGAACCACCCTCACCAGCAGCGTAACCCGTTCGCAGGCACTGGTTTAATCACGATTTGTCGCCAGCAGATTGGTGCGGAAGTTGCGGGAGATTCCCAGAAGAAAAATGTCAGTAGGGTTTATTTAAGCTTGGTCGCTGTCCATAGAGTTGAGCATGCCATGAATTCTTTGGGTCACATCATGAATAAAAAGTTGATTCTACCTCCATAGTTCCTGTCTGCGAGCACACTGTACAATGAGCTATTGTAATTGTTATCCAGTCTCCGCACATGTCCATTGATCATTGGCAGCTCGTTCCCTGATCGATGTGGAGTGGGAGCATTGGAATCTATGTATCAATCGAGCATGTCCCCCTCCGTTGACTACTCTCTGCTGTCAGAAAGTTACGGATGGTTTCCTTTAGTCGACTGCTTGTGTTTGCATCACCTGGCTAACTGAAATGTTGTGCTCTTTCATGGACGGACACAAATACATAGCACATGAGACGTGCATAACGATGAAGATATGCTAAGCGAATTGATGTGGTTAGATCTTGATCGAGCGATTTGCACGATTTTACACTTTTTGCAGGCTGGTACCGTGCAAAATCGTGCGCTCCACCAAAATCAAGTGGTTCCCACGGTTACAGCAGGTACAACACCACAGAATGCGGTGAACAGCTAAGGTAGGGATCATCGTTGGTTGAGCTACACGGCCTATGGTGGGTCCGGTATGAAGAGATAGATTGCTATTTTGTGTAGAGAGCTGCCAACCACTCCCAGTTGATGGAACCAACGTCTGAATCTCCCGAGTCAAAAAGCTCCTAACAGTTAGCTCACCATCCTCTCAATTTATTCCGCTCAACAACTCCCACCTTCTCTGTGTCTCTATCTCTTATTTGTACATAATTAAATCCAACACATTGTTAATTGATATCCGTAGCTATATGTACGTATGGTAACGTTCACATAGAGAGGGAGAGCGATAGTTTGCACGTAGAAATGGTGAACTGGATCGAAGCACAGATCCCCCTGCGCAACTTCCTGGTGAAGCTTGCCGGTCTCTGCCTCCGCACGGTCGTGCTGGATGCCGGCACTACGATGTCGATGTGGCTGCCCGATCCGAAGAAGAAGAAGAAGGCGAGGCCGGCGGTGGTCTTGATCCACGGCTTTGCGGCTGAGGGGATAGTAACATGGCAGTTCCAGGCGGGTCCTCTTGCGAAGCACTACGATGTTTATGTACCTGACCTCCTCTTCTTCGGCGGGTCGACGTCGGACAGCACCGACCGCTCACCGGAATTCCAGGCGGAATGCCTTGGGAAGGCCTTGGATGCTGTCGGAGTGACCAGGTATATACGTCTATTTTAATACGTATATACCTTATTCTTACACAGACATCTGAAATGAATGATGAACATTTAAGCATGTTGACAAACTTTTTTGTCTTTGTGGAAGATGCACGCTAGTTGGATTTAGCTACGGAGGCATGGTGGCGTTCAAGTTGGCGGAGGCGAGGCCAGAGCTGGTGGATGCCATGGTGGTGACGGGGTCGGTGAGGGCCATGACGGACTCCATAAGCGATGAGACGATGCGACGTTTGGGATTCTCATCGTCGGCAGAGCTCCTCCTGCCGGAGAGCGTGGAGGGACTGAAGGCGCTGCTGTCGGTGGCGATGCGGATGAGGGTGTGGATTCCGCACCGGCTGTTCAAGGACTACCTGGAGGTGATGTTCAACAACAGGAAGGAGAGGGCCGAGCTCCTGAGGGGCCTCATTGTCAGCAATCTGAACGATGAGGCCACCGAGATGCCCCATTTCCCTCAGGTCATTAACTCTCTCTTTATTTGTTTGCAATAATTGTTTTGTACCTTATATATATGTTCATAATGTGGATTTAGACATGAGCATTGGGTTTGGTAGAGAGATCCTCTACTGTGGTATTGTGCATGTTGTAATCGTGGGAACCCCTTGATCTTGATCGAGGGGTTCGCACGATTTTGCACACTACAGGCCCACAAAAAGTGTAAAATCGTGCGAACCGTGCGATCAAGATCGAGCGGTTTCCATGACCACTGCAGACTCTGCTGCATTTTGGCCCACAGTAGATGATCCGGTTCTTGGGTTTGGACGGTCCGAGTCAACTTATCTAATGAGCCTATTCAAAGTCGATCCCGAGATGTAGACCACTTTCGGGCTAGAGAGGATCGTCTGTTGTAGTCCCTGCTGCAACAGACTCTGTTGTAGGGGCTAATGCCGTCCGATCACCTATCCCCTGCCTCAAGATGCAAGCACCAATATCTCCGGTCCTTTAGGAGGGTCATCGGATCCTCATCCGACGTTACTCGTGCATTACAACCCCTGCTGTAAATGCCATTTACAGCAGACGATTGGTTTCCTTCGGGCTACATATTCAGCCTACTTAATAATTAAATGGTCCGATTCAACTCACATGCCTGAATCAAATCGAAGCTCGATTGATAACAGATTGAGCTTCGTCATAATTTCGAGCTTAGAAGCATGTGTTTCTTCCCTGCTTCTACTGCCCATACGAATCTTATGTCATTAGGAATGAAGCCAACAACTATAGATAGAGCACAACTTCCTCCTGGGAAAGAAAAAGAACCCCTTATGTAGATGTGCTTCGCACCTCTTGATTGACACTAGTTATAGAGGAGAACAAAACCAGTCTAGCTTCCTTACTATCTTACCTAGCTAGAATATAAATCGAACTTCCTCTACTTAATATCGGTCATGCTTCCTCACTGACAGACCTTGATGCCAGCATTACCTCAGAGTGGGAATGAAGAGACATTGAGTCTTCGGGCCCGCTTGCACACTTTAGAACTGAAGGATGTCGAAGTTGATAAGGCTCTCTCTCTCTAGACTTTGTTAAATGGGTCTGGTATTGAAGATCTTGATCCAAACTAATGGGCACACGTGTTTCAACCTAATTAGGAGCCTATTAACATAACTCACATAACCAGGGGTGAAACCACGGATTTTATCAAGACGGGCCAAGTTGCAACTATCGTGCAGGCTTGAAAATGAAAAATATCGTATTTCCAAAAGATATTTTTAAAAATAGAGTCAAATATATTATTATTTCCAATGGTATTTTTTTTAAATTTCGAGATAAAAAAATCCATGGTTGAAAAGAAACGATGGAATTTAGTTCATTTATAAGCTCATATCTTATTTTATTTCAAATGATACTTATAGTTAATATTTTAGAAGTGGTTGCAATTAAAGTTTTTAGAGAAAGAAAACTTTTGAGGAAGGGAATTCGATCCTTGGTCTATAAAATGTTGGCACACTGCTCTACCACTAAACAATTAAGCGAATTCGTATCATTATTTTTAAAGAGCTAGGTTAGGTATTTAAGAAATGGCAAATTAAAAAATAAGAACATTGTGCAAGTGAAATATAAGAATCAAGGAGGATTCGTAATTGCCCCTGCACACAACACGATCCATAATAATATATAATAATATTTCAGTCTTTAACGCATTTCAGCCAATATCTAGTACAATGTTTATTCGAAGTTCATGTCCACTCTCTACTCTTACAACAAATCTATGGACAATCATTTCCCCGCATCTTCATCGTGACATCACTTTTTTGGTCTTTCATCTTGTTCTTTCTCCATACTTCCACCTTAAGGAAGGGACTAAATGGACCGATTTAGCTCGACCCTGAGCTCATATTAATAAAGTGAAATTCAACACCAATGCCCTGTTGAGTTTTTCAATAACACTTATATCCCAAACTTACTTACAATTATACTTATGCTCATATATTCTTACAAAATTTTTATAAGAATTTGTGAGCAAAATTATACTTGTAAAAACAAGTTAGATGCACTGTTATTATTGGAATAATTCGAAAGGATACAAGTGCGAAAAACCCTAAATTCGGTTCAGGTGTGATTTCAAGCAAAATCTTGAATTAATTTGAAAGTTCTATTTTTTTTAGCAAAATAGAGAGTTGGAATAAAATCGATTAGGTTACATGTCTAATATGGTGAAGTTGGTATTTGTTGCAGAGGATACTCCTGCTTTGGGGAGACGACGACCAAATCTTTCACGTTCAATTGGCGAAGGCCATGAAAGAGTGAGAGCCCCTTCCTTTAATTTTTCCTAACGAAACTAGAATCTAATCAATGCATATTTATTTATTTATAAATATATCTTAATTAAATTCTATGATCTAAAACTTTGCTGAATTGACCATCTTTAGACAGACAGCCGAAATTTTAGGCCCCTGAATACTCTTCCACCTAATATCATTGTTATTAGTGGGTAATGTTAGTTAATTAGATCTAGGTCGTTGTTGTGGTACCTAATCCTACATGTATCCTTTTTATCATGATTTTGATTTATTAATATTCAGCCTGGTTAATTATTCTATGAATATAGAGGTGCTTGGGTTGCTACTACAAAAAGGTGTTTGGTATATATAATATGGATTTCCCGCACTATTTTTCCGTAATTATTTATTTTTTATAAATATCATCATGTATAGTCATTTATATATCCCTCCAATATATCATTCGAAATTCGTCAGAAACGGAGACTCATATACCCTCTATCTTGAACATTTCGATTACAACAATGTTTAGAGAACTAAAATTACATGTTCTAGACGGAGGGCATAAGAGTATCTGTTTCGGATGAAATTGGAATGACATATTGGAGTGATATATAGATGAATATACATTATGATATTTTTCAAAAAAAAATATTTGCAGAAAAATGGTGCGGAGGCAGCCAACAGACTGCCCCCTTGAGGCAGCCCCGTTTTCCCATATAATATAGATAATACAATATAATGATATTAACATTCATTCTTCATTTTTGGATAGACACACATGATTTTATCGCTTATTATGTCTTTATCTAAAATATTTATTCTTTCATTATCCCTCAACTAATAGAAGAAAGATGCCATCTGATTATATATAATTGCATTTGAAAGATGGCATAATCACAACTTGTTGAGACAAATTTCTTTTAGTTTTTGCTTAATCTGATGTATTGTAAGAGCAAGTTATTAGTATATTTGGGATTATAACCTTAAGATGGTATTATTGATGCAACAAGTAAACGAATTTAAATGGAATGCCTCAAATAAAAGTAAAATGAGCCCATATTGTTTTTTTGTCAGAATTAAGATATGCTAAATGTTTAATAAGAAAAATAATAGAAAATAAATAGTGTATTTATCTTTAAAGAAAAACGGAAGTAACAGGGAAAACACAAAAACATGCAAAACAAAAAAGAGAGTTTTCTTACACGTGTGACTCCCCGAGATTCTACAATTACAGCTATGCCATTGTCTTGCAATAACACTTGTGCATGTATATTCTTACAAAATTCACAGTTCTGTTAATTAAATAGGGGTATACATGTAATAACAAAAGGGCGGTATTGTGAATTTTGTAGAGATACAGTAGCAGAAGTGTTATTGCAAAAAAAAAGGCAAGGGAATAACTATGATTACATAATCTTGAAGTGGCAAATGCATAAAAACCCCTTAAAAATTCATTTGACCTCCTTCAATAATTTACTTATCTTTCTATGATTATGATGCACAGACAAATAGGTGAGAATGCAACTTTTGAAGGGATAAAGAAGGCTGGCCATCTTGTTCACATAGAGAGGCCATGTGTCTACAACAAACACCTCAAGGACTTCCTCAAATTGGTCTATCCCAAATCCTCCTTCAACAAGTCTCTATGAAGCCCTAGATCCCAAGTTCAATTTATGCTA
This sequence comes from Ottelia alismoides, assembly GCA_037367405.1. Classification (NCBI taxonomy): domain Eukaryota; kingdom Viridiplantae; phylum Streptophyta; class Magnoliopsida; order Alismatales; family Hydrocharitaceae; genus Ottelia; species Ottelia alismoides. Next base: position 800,170 of record JAZKJV010001223.1, read on the forward strand.
TGAATAATGATAATGGGATTCATGAATGTTTTGATTTGTATAGTTATTGAAATTCTGCAAGGACATGATGGATATGAAGATCAAATGAGGGAGGGATTTATTGCATTATACACATGCATGATGCATGGTTGATGGAAAAAATATATTCAATTCACTACCATGAAGGCATGTGAAAGAAGAAGACACGATTTAATGGCGGAGAGTTATCTTTTCATGATCATCAGAGAAGAAAATTCATATTTTTTAAGTATAAACCGAGAAAATTTTATTCATAAAAAAAAAATAAAAGAAGAAGAGAAAGAAAAAAGAATAGGCTTGAGAAATGGAGAACAAAACAAAGAGCATGGGAGTTATTAAAAACAGCTAAATATAATTAAATCAATCTACTCCACCATTTGAAGCTTCTGAAGGGTTTTTTTTAGCAAGAAAGAGAGATCGAAAAGTTCAAGGTCATTATTTCTTCATCTCCCATTAGCTTTAAACCTGTTTTAAACAAAATTGGTTCTGATTTCATGTAGTTTGCTAATTGTAGAGATGACTGTAGAGGCCATGTGATATGGTGCAATAGAGGTAAGATTGAAGGGGATGCAAATATTAAAGTTTTTAAAAATAAAAAAATAAGATGATTCTGCTAAATGATCCCACTCATATTAGGATGTTTTTCTTAAGTTTGAGGTATGTCTTGGAATAACAATGGATAAAGTTTGGGCCGGGTATCAATATTATGAACCTTTATTTTCCTCTTTTACAAAGAGGAAAGGGAGCCTACTTTGTGAAGTAGGTAACCTTACCTACTTCACATCCATTTTTCGATGGGTAGTCCTAAAAAGATATATATATATATATATATATATATATATATATATATATATATATATATATATATATACCTAATATGTATTCATGTACTCAATATGTGTCCACATATCTGAGGTAAAGTCAATATATCCTAAACTAACCATATACATTACATTTTCACAAAAGGAAAAAAATCAACTTATGCTAACCATATACATTACATTTTCACAAAAGGAAAAAAAATCAACTTATGCAAAATTTTCCCATACATATTTGACATAGAGTCAATCCTAAATCAGTTAGGGGTATAAGCTGTTTGAAGACGCCAAAATTATATATTACATGAAGATATTATATTGCATGTGCAACAAATAGACATGTAGTTCGTGAGAAACACACAATGTGTGAATCATGTATGAGGAACTCAAATATATCTTGACTTATATTAATTGAACGGTTCATCTATATTGATTTAGGTTTGTATGTCCAATTGAATATGTAATAAGGATGGATGGGTGAAAATATAACGATACTTTTACGTAGGTAAATTGAAGACGATTACATATGGATAAGGTGTGACTAATTCTTATAAGATGAAATATACAAGGCATGTATATGTATATGTATATGTATATGTATATGGGTTTGGGGGCAGGTTCCAAATCAAGATATAACTAAGAATTCTCAATCTCAAACATGTACTTAAATGGGTGGTAAGTTTCAAATCTAAACTCATCCAGAAAATAAGATAGATCTCAGGACGTCAAATGGAACGGGTCGAGTCGGATGCCCAATAGATACATCTAGATTGACATCCATACTCATGCCCTGGGCTTGAATGAGGGAAGGAACCTTGTTTAGTCTTAAATTAATTAAAATGTGCAAAGCATGAGAGCCCTCATTAATGACGAAAAAAAATTCAATTTATTAAGGTTAATCTTTAAACCCGAAATGATGGAGAAAACATGCAACAACCCTTTTGTAAAACTTTTTTACGTAGTTAGCTCTTTCCAATGCTTTATTTCCCGTATAAAATATTTTTCTCCGTCACGGATGAGACTAGCACAAATGAATTAGTATTAGTAGATAAATGAAAAGGCGTGGTTAACTTATTGGTGTATTTGGAAGGAGGGATGCTCAAGGTAGCTATCTTCTTTACCTCAGTAATACCGCTTTCAAATATATTCTCAAGTTGCTGATCTTTTGTTGCTCCACTCAACTCTATGAGCAATATGTTGTATTTAAAAGGATGTAATTAGGTTTTAATTGGAAAAACCTATACAATTACAGTAGAAGTCAATTTGGTCTCAATTGGGAACTAAATGAGTTGGAGGAAAACTTGAGAATTCCCAGATTTGAAACATGGAAAAGCTTGTGTGTAAGTTTAGTATCATACATAGTATCTGTAATGTCCTGGGCTTAGGTCCCGGTACGTTATCGAGGAAAACTGGCCCTGACAACTTGTTGGTTCGGGCCCAAATGGATCTGTAGATAACCATCCAAAATGCTTAAGCCCAAGTTGTCAAATGATAATCCCCACCACTTATAACACACACCCACACTTCATGAGTTTTAGATGTGTCACTATGTTTGGGGGTATGGGTGTTACAACGTTGTAATATCCCAACCCCAAACATAGTCTCACATCTAAAACTCACAAAGTGTGAGAGTGTGTTATAAGTGGTGGGGATTACTACTTGACAACTTGGGCTTAAGCATTTTAGGTGGTTGTCAACGAGTCCATTTGAGCTCAAACCCAACAAGTTATTAAGGCCGGTTTTCCTCAATAACGGACCGAAGACCTAAGCCCGGGACGTTACAAATGGTATTATAGCTAATTTCCCTTTGATAGTGGAAAGAGCTACCCGAGAGGTGGAGCCACCCCTAAAAAGAGATAGGGGAAATGGCTACCCGGACCGTGCAGCCGTCACTGTTACTGAGAATAAGTGATAGGCCATGTCGCAACGAGTATATTGCGAATATAAGTGTGGGAGGTTGTAACATCCATATCCCCCAAACATAATGCCACATCTAAAACTCATGAAGTGTGGGTGTGGGTTATAAGTGGTGGGGATTACCATTTGACAACTTGAGCTTAAATATTTTGGGTGGTTATCAACGGATCCATTTAGGACCAAACTCAATAAGTTGTCAGGGCCAGTTTTCCTCGATAACGGACTGGAGATCTAAGCCCGGGACGTTACAGTATCTCTAAACTTTTGGTGGGATTATATATGAATTCACACCCCAAGCTCTTGTAGCAAAAGTAAAGAGGAGGAATGGAGGACCACACACGCGCGAGCGCTCCACTGCGGCTCCGGCTGAGGGGAGTCAATTCGGATCTCGATACTTTTGCTACAGATTTCATTTGGCAAGTCGATTAAATAATCACATGGATTAATTTGGATTCGACTGAAATGGGAATTCAACTCGACTCAAACGACTCGTTGTAGCCGTGGTTTAAGACTTCGGAAAGACATTCCCGTTGAGGGGCATTTTTGGAAATGAAAAGTATCGCGCGCTAGGGCACGCAGCACCCTTTTATACACATCTCCTAACGCCGTTTTTCTTTACTCGCAAGAAAAACTCTCACGTCCTCGTCTTTATTCTCTTCTACCACCACATCTGTGACCTGCTCTTCTCGGCTGCAAGTTCTCGGAGGTACTTCCGATGACGATCTCGTCGGTGTGCGCGGACGAAGATCGTGTCCAATACCCTATGCACCGGTATTGTAGGGGCGATATCCTCTCTAACGACAGTCCATTACACGGACGCTTCAGTGATTTCTGATCTAATTTCTTTATCGTTTTGTTTGATGCATTACTTTTATTACTTTACCTTTCTTGGATCTCGCCATATTCATTTATTCCGAAAAACAAAAATGATCTATCTATGCTTTTAATTGTTCATGCATGTATATCAAAATTGTTATATGAATCGGAAATACTTGATAGTAATTTTATTAATCTACAACACATTGATTTATGTTAATCTTGCTAAATATTATTTTGTATATGCCGTGGTAATCATCATGTTCTCAACACAATCAGACTTCCTACCGAGGAAACCTCTATAGCTTGTAATTGATGATTATAGTATGTCGGGATGATACTCCTTTATCTCGGCATAAACCAATGGATATTATCCTACACGAGAATAAAGTTCTGATCCTGCCATTTGTCCTTTTTTAGAAAAAAAAAGTCAATTACATGAAAACTCCATAAATAACTATATTTCGTATTGCAATGTCATTCTTGAACTTTAAGCGATAACCAATATGATACTCGATCTCTAAAAATATTTTAGATGCGGTTTTATGCGAAACAGTTGAAAGGTGAACAGATGAAATGAAAAAAAAAACTTAATTCATTATCTGAAACAAAATTGAAATAATTTTTTAATATCAGATACCATAATGTTAAGGTAAAATAGAGGGTATTGGTGTAATAATAGAAGGACACTGCTGTAATTTTTTTAAGAATACGTGGACACAAACGTTATTACAAAAAAAGGGAGGGATACAAGTGTAGAAAGCCCTAAATTTAGTTCACACGAATGGGAGAGACTACACATGCTTGTAACAAAGTCTAATAATTGTTGTCTTTTGTTAAAAGAAACTTAATAATCACATCGAAATTGAGTCGTAGGCCATGTTTAGCATGATCGTTTGAATTCCTTCACGTCTAAATTATTTTGGAATTTATTATTCATGAATATTTTGACTGTGAATCATTTATGAGACAAGTATGGCCGGACATGATGTTGCCTCTTTAAATTTTACTAGTATATATTTTCATACATATGTAAATTAAAAAAATATGCTTCAATTATATCTAGATTTTCAGTTATGATTTTTTATCTCAACTACAGGCCTATAATTGATGCGTTATTTTACAATTTACTCTTTTTGATCAGATCAATAAAAATAAGGTATTTTTGCACCTACGAACACTGAAAATTTTATAAATTTATCTTCTCAATCCTGGGTTCATTGTAATGATCACTTAAACCCTTTAAACTTGTTAACTCTTACACTAAGATCCTGACAGGCTCTGTGGTGAACTCCTATAAACGTTATGGTATAACAATTAGCAGGTTTGTTAGGTTTAAGTAATAATAACAAGAGGTACACGATGAATAAAGTAATTTATGATTTTTTTAGGATTTACGGTGTAAAAGTCCCAGAAAATAAAACAAAAAAAATTGTCACAAGTCCACACCTCCCACCAAACAACCACCTCTGGGGATCTATGGCAATATATTAAATGCCACCCTACAAAACCATCCTATATAAATCCACCCCCCATCACCTCAAGATCCCATCCCAAGCTCAACAATCACAACCTGCACCTAGAAGGGAGAATAGTCGCAAGCATGTCCGCCGCCGTCCTCGACTCCTCCGCCATCGATTCCCACCGCGACGGCGCGGAGATATACTCGGGCGATGCCGCCCTATGCAGGAGGAAGTCCATCGAGCTCCTCGATGAGTTCCACCTCCCCCTCGGCATCCTCCCTCTGGAGATGGAGGAGGTCGGCTTCAACCGGGCGACCGGTTTCGTCTGGCTGAAGCAGCAGAAGAAGAAGGAGCACACGTTCAAGAAGATCGGCCGCCTCGTGTCCTACTCGACCGAAGTCACCGCCTTCGTCGAGGATGGCCGCATGAAGAAGATGACCGGGGTCAAGAGCAAGGAGCTCCTTATATGGTTGACCCTCGTCGACATGTCGGTCGACGCGAAGGACCGGGAGAAGATCACGTTCAAGTCCACTTCCGGCCTCTACCGCACGTTCCCCGTCTCCGCCTTCGAGCTCGAAGGCGGAAACGTGGAGGCGACGAAGTGAGCTTGACGTGGAAGCCTACGTATGATGGTTGTAGTCTTCGTATTAAGACATATATATATATATATGGTAATACGTGTATCGGTATTTGCTTGAGTATTCCCTTCGTTGTTAGTATATGGTACCTACTTCGGGAACTTAATAATGAAGTTGTCGATCAAATGGATAGTTCTTTCTGTTTCTTTTAGCCTTTCATGAATGTTGATTAAGTATTCGTGCAGAGTTCGATTGTCTATATACGTACATGATCTGCTCGATGACAGGAACACAACACGGACATGAGTCAATCGTAATGACTCCTGTACGACACTACACATACCGATTTCTTGATCTGCTATTGGCATCAATCTCTGTTCAACTGTATGATTGAGCTTACTTTTGATATACATATATACTCTCGGATGTAATACTCGAGAGAGGTGAGATCGCCATCGTGATCGTGCATAAGAACAGAGGTATCATATAATGTAGAACCTATACCGGACGCTTGATCTTGACTGTCCTGTTGAATATTCATATATATTTGAATCGAGCTGTATAGATCTGATCGTATATTCATCTGGTTTAATTAAACTACGTATACCCAATACATGTAGCTGTATTTCCCTCTGTATGGATATGTAGATAATTAGGCGTATCCGTCAGAAGTGGCATGTGCAGGAGTGATGGAAGCATCTGCACAAGGAAATATGGGAATCTGTGGAAGAAAAGGATGGAAGATACGAATCCGGATGTAAGGATGTTGACATGTCAAGGGCATTTATTGCCCCTTCTGTATGCTGTCATGTCATCAGTAAATCAATCTTAATTCAGCTCTATTTGTTTACCCTTGGATTAGGGTCCAAATTTTCAATGTTTACCCTTGGTAAGTTCATTTAGGTTCGATTTGGTAATAGTTCGATATATATTATAATTTTATATTTGAGAGCTTACATAATGGTAATAAACCCCACTACCCACATACCATATATCAGGTTTTATGTCCAATTCTCAAAAAAGCAAGGGTCATTTAATTTTTTTGAATTTAATGGATAATGAATCGCATGAAAACTAGTTGCCATCATGAACATACCTAGCAACCAGGTGAATACAGAAGATAATGCAGTTAATTGCATTTTGAATAAAATCCGATGGATGGTCCTTCATTAATTAGAATTGTCTAAGCTTCTCTAAAAAAAAATTTCCAATGTAAACCCTAACCCTCCCTCACTCCCTCTTCTCAACCACACCCCCTCCCTCTCTTCACCACACGAGACATGACATTGCCGCCTCTACCACCCTTCCCTTGATCCATCGCCACCTCCATGCTCCAGTAGTAGCCTGTCGTCCCCCTCATCCTTCCAGCATCAGGGACCCGACAATGCCCCTCTCCTTCCAACATCTGTGGTCCGTCGATGCCCCTCCCTCTCCTCCGTCCAGCATTGACGGCTCACCGACGCCCCTCTCCTTCTTCCAATAGCAGTGACTATCGTCCCCCTTACAAACCACTAAATCCCTCTTTTAAATCATCATTTTAGTGTAGCATGGAATTCAACGATTAATCAAAACCACACTAAGAAAAAGGCAATTGTCGACTTGAGATTATTTTTCAGATCATTAAGTACATATGATTTCCAAGAAGTTTGTGACTTTAAAATACAATTAAGTGAAGCGGTGCAAATATGACCATGTTCATGGGTATTTTAGTAAATCTTCAACCAAATCAGGTCCAAAAATTATGAAACTTGACCACAATGTGAAATGGTGTAAAATTAACCTATTGTGAATTTTTGAGAATTTTCTGTATGAAATAATTTTTTAATGAATTTATGAATGCAAAAGCGGTGATTTATGAGTAACTTAATTTTGATAAATGAAAAAAATGAATTATTTCCGGAGCTAAAAATTATTCTAAATATCTTTAATTAAGAGGAATCCGGAACAACTTTAAAATTGTCAAAATACAAAGTGATGGTCCAATTAAAAATCAAATACACTAATAACCAAATAATTTGTTTTAGGAAAATGATGCATCCAAATAAACTAAAACTTGGTTACAGTATCGAGAGCAATTAATTCTATCCTACAAGAATTTCTTGTATTTTTCTGAGTGAGGAATTGATCTCTAAGCAATTAACAACACATGTCAAAATACGCCCAATTTCACCAATCAAATTTAGATAAATCCACACAAGCTCATAAAATCATCAAACTATCCATATTATAGGGCATTAGTCAGTGAATAATGTATATTTTTTAGAATTTAAAAATCATACGAATGATAGTTCAAAATGCTAATCAAATACATGCGTCTGAATGCAATTTACAGAAATAAATACCCAAAACTAAAATAATGCATATACGGACTTCAGGACATTTACATATACACGCTCGAGGTATTTATACAAATTCTCCCAAGGTGGGGACTCGAGCGTGGATATCCAGAGCAGCGAGGATATGCGTGAAAATATCCCTCACCTATGATATGATGTACGCGCGTGCTTGGAGGCTCGGGAAGAGGCTTGGATCCATGCCTCCACGTGGCGTGTCGATGTGGTTCACCTTACCCAAGGCGTGAGGCTTGGACCAAGCTATGGAGGAGCTTACATAGCAAGATCTGGACCATCGGATGATGATTTGATCAATGGCTAAAGACTCGAGATTAGAGATGAAATGAATGTGAATATATTCGTATCCGATCCGCTATCGTATTCGTTTTATATATATTTTGACATTCGTATTCGTTTCAAAATGGATGCGGATATGGATATCATTTTGACATTTGCTAATATTAACATTCGTATTCTTATATTCATTTTCGTAAATAAGTATAGTAATATATTTATTTATAACTGTGTGTAACATTATTTTATGATTGCATTCACTAATGTTGATATAATTATGATGAAATTACTATATGTATATCTATTTTATGTGTAAATCATCCTATATATGTATATTTTAGTTAATTTATTAAAAATTTCTGTTATTATATATTCTAGTTGATTCTTATTCATTTTACATTTGTATTTATTTTTATGAATATGATAACATATTTTTTACATCCTTCAATGTTTATATCTGCATCGTATTCGTATACTCGAGATCACATGAACCGCTAGATCAAGATCGACCGGTGACTAGCTGATATTCTTCATCCTTTCTTCAGTGGCTGGCGATAGACGATGGGGGACTGTGGAGCTTTGTGATGGTTCGATAAAGATGAATCGGTGATGCGAAGAAGATAGACAGTGCCGTTCGTCTATGGGTGCAGATGAAGCACAAAGATGAGAACCGTCAGTGGTTGTTGTTGCTTGGAAATCAAAGGGATAGCTTCTCCCTATTCCCTTCGATTCTAACGCGATGTAAATAGGGAAATGGATGATGGGTGGAGGTCCAGCGATCAACGCCGAAGGTGATAGGACATGCTGCGGGTCTTCTTCCTTTGGAAGGAAAAACGGGATCCTACTCCATGGAGTATTTATCTTACCTACTCCACTTTAATTTTTTTTACTTTTTATTTTTTTTTGAAAAATCCTTTTATCGATTTTCATAACTATATCCCTCTAATATGCCATTCAAATTTCATCAGAAACAGATACTCCTAAACCCCCCATCCAGAACAGGTAAATTACATCAAATCTAAGATCGTTAAAATTACATGTTCTGGATGAAGGCTTATGAGTCTCTGTTTCTGATGGAATTTGAATGACAAAATATAGGGATATAGTTATGAAAACCATGGAAGTATTTTTCAAAAAAATAAAAAAAGATAGAAAAAATGAAAGTAGAGTAGGTAAAAGTTACCTACTCCGTGAAATATGATCCCTTTCCTCTCTCTCTCTCTCCCTCTCTCTCTCTCTCTCTCTCTCTCTCTATATATATATATATAGGAGTGATCCTATGAGAGTAAAAAATTGTGAGAGCATGAGAGGGATGATTCTGGACCACATGATTCACCCAGGAGAGAGAAGACCAGGAGAGAGAAAACAGAATCATGTGGTCCAGAATCATCCCTCTCATGCTCTCACATTGTTTTGCTCTCATAGGATCACTCCTATATGTGTGTGTGTGTGTGTGTGTGTGTGTGTGTGTGTGTGTGTGTGTGTGTGTGTGTGTGTGTGTGAAATGAGGCTACATCCTGGGTGCAGCCAATTGGCTACTCTCACCCCCATTTTCCCCATATTTTTTTATTTTTTTAGAAAGTAAAAATATGTATATTCATCACTATAACCCCATAACATGTCATTCCAATTTCGTCAGAAATAGAGACTCCTATGCCCTCCATCCGAAGGGGGTCTATTTCAGCAATTCTGAGACCGTTAAAATTTGACAGTCTTGATGGAGGGGATAAAAGTCTCGAATTAAATTGAATTTTTAATGACACCATGGTGATATATTGTGATCTAAATTTCAACAAGTTTCATTTCAGAAAAATAAAAAAATACAGGAGAAAAGGGATGGGAGCATGTAAGTTAGCTATACTCCTTTTTCCCTATATATGGGGAAAATGAGGCTGCCCTCATGGAAATTCATCACTATATCTATATATTATGTCATTCAAGTTTCGTGAGAAACAAAGACTCCTATGACCTCCATCTAGAAAATAATTTTTAACGGTCGCCGAATCTTTTAAATCGACATGTCTGGATGGAGGTCGTAAGAGTCTCTATTTCACATGAAATTTTAATGACATAAGGGATTTAATAATGATTTTTCACGATTTTATTTTTGAAAAAAAATATATGTGAAAAATGATGCGGGGAACTAAGGTAACTCCTCCCAGATGGCAGCCCCATTTTACACTATATATATAGGGTTTTTATCAGTTGTGCCCCTAACTTCTCTCTTTGTTATCACATGTGTCCTTCCATCTGATTGACTGTTAAAGAATTAAAATAATCATGGTTTATTCAAACCATGGTGTGGTTAAGAGGGGCATTTTGGTCAGAAGGAAATCCTAGAATGTCATATTAACCCTCCATATTCATCTATCCTCTTCCTCTGTGTTTGATTCCTTGTTTCGTGTCCATGAATATTTAACTGACCTAGCTTTAATTTGTTTTTGATCGATCTGAATCAAGGGAGGTAGACAGGATATGAGCATATTAGTATCGTGCTCCTTCATCATCTTCATCGTCGCCTAGAGGAGCAAGAGTACCTCTAGCAGGTCGAGGAGGAGGGGGCGGAAGGAGGGGCTGTAGGGGGCACACGGGGGCGGAGGGGGTGGAGGAGGAGGTGCAGGGTGAGACAGGGAGGAGCTGGGCAGAGGGGAGGTCCAGGGCAGTGGGAAGAGCAGGGGGTGGGGGTGAGGGGAGGGGGAGGAGCTCGTGGAGGGCTGGGGAGGAGCTGGGGCAAAGGGAGCAGCACAGGGGCAGAGGGAGGACCGAAGGAGAGGTGCGAAGTAGAGGGAGCAACATGAGACTGGGTGTGAGGAGGATGAGTCCAGGTGGATGGTCCTTCTGCTGCTGTAGGTTCCTTTGCTTCAAATGTAAACTGGAATTTGATGGTGATACGCAGGTCTTCGAAAATCTATCTTCACGGGGGTTCCGCTTGAAGAGGTGGACAAGGACGTATCTCAAGTAGGTGTACTCATTGACCAACTACCATTTGATCTGCAAGGGCTGGAGACTCAGGGAGAGATTGATTGCTCTACTGCAATATGTATTGTCTGACCTTGTAGCGGAGGATTTCTTAGCCAATGGTGAAAGAGCTGAAGAAGGGGCTCCACGATAGTTCATGGTCAATGAAGAGATGTGCTCTACTCGTCCAACCGGCGCCAATCATGCATGTAAAGGAATAGCTTGAGCGTTAGGATCTCGGAGGTGGAGATTATCACAAAAAGAAGGGGGTGGGCTCCAGTGTTAACGACAGACCTCGGAGCTTAGTGCTGGAGCAATAGGAGGAGGAGGAGGGGCGCAGGAGAGGAGGGGAGGTGCGGTGGAAGGGGGCGGATGGGAGGTGATGGAGGCAGAGAGGAGAAGGGGAGGAGGAGGAAGAAGAAGATGGGGGACGATGAGCAAGATGATGGGATGACCTTCCATCCCTCTTTTTGATTTAATTCTGTTTATGTCCTCAAAGTTAACGCCTGTTTGCGTTGAGGTCGGACGGTCACTAACCCGAGGGATACAAGTGATAGAACATCATGAAGTCAGGGGTACAATTGATATTCCCAAAAAGGAAGGGGCATAACTCAAATTGCAATATCTCAGAGGAGCACTGATAAAAAGAAGAGAGTAGGTTATCAGAGGTTTGATTCGCATTTGGGTTCGAAATTGATTAGCGAAGGAGATGGAGTAATGTAACTAAATGAGATGGAGTAATATAACTAAATGGAATGGGGAAACAAGTATAAACTAAAGTAAAAAGAAGAAAAATAGATAGAGGAAGAGAAAGAGACCTGGAAGGCATGAATGATTGCCCGGGGAGAAGGAGCTTATGGCTCCCCGGGTCTTCACTTGAAGACTCGATGGGGGTTGAGCTCAAGTAGCTTCTCAATGAGTGTTGCAACAAGGGTCGGGGAACCCTCGAATCTCGTTGTGAAAGGAAGGGTTCATCGCTCGACCACGAAATGCTTCATTGTCATTGGTGCTGGTCTTGGGATCTCTCTCTCTTTCTCTCATCAAAAAAGTGGTGGATGCGACGAATGGCGGTGGAGTGTTGGTTTTATACCTCAGTGGCTAAGGTCAGCGAATGAGTAGGAGATGTAGTTAGGGATTGGTCTTTGATGGAGGAGAGAGAACAAGGGAGGAGGACTGGAGTTGGTGGTCGAGAGGAGATGGCTTAGGAGTCGGGGATTCAGTTAGGGGGTGGGCAGAGGAAGCAGATGATTAAGAAGGGGTCTCGGCTGCTCAATCGGCCAAGATCGAACGGTCAACATGAGGACACCTATAGGGGTGTTGAGAAGGGGGTAATATCCTGGATTGTTGGATCAAAGAACGATCCAACGGCTCTTGTTGTAAGTGACTGGAAATGGAGTGGGGGTCGTGGTGGTCTCAAGAGTCGCGACATATCAACTCCAAATTATTCAAAACCAAAAAAATAAAACAAAATTCGAAATAAAATTGAAAAATATCTCAAATCAAAATGTTTCCTTCATGAAAGTTGTTCATCTTGATGATATCTACAATGTTCACGAGTGACCAAAATCAAAAGACGGCATCTGTAAAAAGTGAATTTTTTAGTGATATTCTATGTAAAAAATGCCGTATTTTTTCATTTACATTTTTTATGATTTTTAACTAAGATAAAATGCAAAATAAAATTAATAAAAATAAAAGGTACATATTTACACCTGACATATTTTTTAGATTTTTAAATATCAAGAAAATAAAGAAATAAAATAAAAGGGACTTGTGTAGAGACTCGAAACATTTCCATTTCTTTGATTTATATAGTGTTTTGAAATTAGATTTTTACATACTTTATTAAAATACAAATCAAAGAAAATAAATGAAAAGGAAATAAATTAAAAAGATTTAATTAAGCATATAAAATGACAAGTGAAAGTCAGTAAATATTTACACTATACAACGGGGTCCTAAAACCTAAATTTCACCTATGAACTCCGATTCTTTTGAATTTGGTCTTGAATTGTAGTATTTGAATGTATATTTATTCAAAAGTAGGCACATATTCGTAGGAGAGTGTATGTGAGATATATTTTAATTTGTATCTTTTTATCTTTGAGTTATGGTTTTATTTCACAAATATATATATGCTAGAATTTTTCTGTTATGTTTCCATTGTTAATGTTAGTGATTTGTACATAATGGAGTTGATTTTATTTGAACTGGAGTTAGTATTAATCAATTGAAAGTAGGTGAGTTAGGTTAAAATGCATGTGAATATATACAAAATAAAGATAAGGCTCTTATTAAGATTTTAGTATACCACAATTATCCCTAATCATATAAAACATATCAATTATTTATTTATGTATTTTAATAGATTTATTGATTGTATTGTCTTGAGAAATTATCTATATTAATTAATAAAGTAGATGAATTGTGGATTCATCACCCCCTCTCCTTCCAGCAGCGATGGACCCACCCTCCCTCTCCTCCTTCCAAGAACAACCTGCCGCCAGCTACCCGCTCCTTCTTCCAGTTCCAGCGGCAGTGGACCCCACCTTACTGAGTTGATATGGGATTAGATTGGATCTGAGAAACAAGATCGGGGTTTTGGATTGATATGCAAGTATGCTTGAGTTGAGTGGATAAAGTATATTTGATATTGGATTTACATTTTGCTGGTCATATATAATTGATATATGGAAAAAATGGAGTTACCCCCTCGTTGCCCGTGCCCATTTTTCTACATTTATTTTTATTTTTTTAACAAAATATCATCATGTATATTCATCTATATATATCCCTCCTATATGTCATTCGAATTTTATCAGAAACAAAAACTCTTATGCCCTCTGTCCAAAACATGTAATTTTAACGGTCTAAACATTGCTATAATCGACCTGTTCTAGATGGAAGGCATATGAGTCTCCGTTTCTGATGAAATTCGAATGACATATAGGAGGGATATAGATGAATATAAATGATGACATTTTGCAAAAAAATGTAGAAAATAGGACGGGGGCAGCCCCATTTAACCCTATATATGATATAATGTTATTTTGTTGGAGTGTTCTAGATCTGATAGAGTGTTATTTTCTTTATCCAATACTTATTTGATCTTAGTTGATAGTGAACGGATGATATTGTATTTATTTGCAAGAACTTAGAAGAAATCTAATATAACCAAATACTTATGTGATCTTTGGTAAGGATCATGTGAAGTTATGCAGGGCATTGTGTTTGTCTCAGATTTGGTGATTTTATTATGTTGTCTCGTCAGATAAGACCTACCTTGTTCTTGAAAGAAGGCAATATTGGATGTGTTCAATTTTTGTGTATAATCGAACATCTTACGAACTGAATCGAACCTTCATGAGCCTCAATCGAACTAAATCGATCCTCAATATGATTCTAATCTTATCGAACCGAACCGAACCCGAACCTATATACTTACTAAACAAAACGAACCTGACCCATGTAGGTTCGCTCAGAGGAAAGCTCTGAGGGGTTACAGGTTTTCCTCACCAAAACCCTCGCAGGTTTCACCCAAATCCTTCTTTCACTGGTCAAAATTTCTTCCTTTTCTTGTTAGACCCACCTGAAAGCACATCTCTCTCATTTAATACCTCCAATACCACACTTCTCTTTATTCCATTTAAACAAAAAAGTGCTATAATATGTTGTTTTATTAAATAAAAATTACAGAATACTCAATATTTAAGCATTTTTTCAAACTTCAATAAAATCACATCACAACAAACCTTTTGAACAATAAAACCGTCATCCAAATACCAAATTACACAAAAGGGATGTCAACCAGAAATTTTTTTTAAAAGGGTTATTTTCTACAAGATAACCCTCCATCCAAATGCTACCTAAAAAGAAAATGATACTCGCACTTAGTCTATCAAGCTTACACGAATAGTCATCAAGTATTTAGTTAATTAACTCCATTTGTTAGAAAATGCAATTTTGATATGATTTGTAAGGGCCTTTTCTCCACCTGTACATGCCACTATAACCATAATCTCTTTCTCCCCTTCAATACATCAGATATTTTTAAGTACTACATCCCAACAGTCATGAGTAGAGGTGAACATTGGGTCGATTCTTTATGGGTCATATAGGACCAATGCTCAAATCCACTCAATATAGTGGGATGTGGGACAATGTCCATAAAATACTATTAAAATCCGACCCGGGTTTAAGCCAAGTCTAAATTGGGCCAACGTCGACTTGGTCGACCTAAAAAATCACATGGGTCTATATTTTGACCCAAGATCGACTCATTTCAATTTGAATATGTATTGAAGAGTATATCATACGTTCACGAACCACAACCAAACTGAACCGAACATGAACATGATTCTAATTTTATTGAATTAATTTAAACCTGAACATATATAATTACTAAACGAAACGAACCGGATCCATATGTAGGTTCGCTATGCGGAAAGTTCGAGGGGTTACATGTTTTTTTCCAAAAACCCTCCCAGGTTTCATCCAAATCCTTCTTTCACCTGTCAAATTTTCTTGTCTTTCTTGTGGGACCCACCTGATAACACATCTCTCTCATTTAATACCTCCCATCTTGCGCTTCTCTTTATTCCATTTAAACAAAAATGTTATAATATATTATCTTTTCATTTAAAAATTGCAAAGTACTCAAGATTTAAGTATTTTTCAAACTTCAATAAAATCACATCACAACAAACCTTCTAAACAATAAAACCTTCATCCAAATACCAAATTCAAAAGGATTGTCCACAAGAAAACCTTTCTTTTGGAAGGGTTATTCTCTACAAGATAACCCTCCATCCAGACGCTGCCAAAAAGGATAATGATTCTCGCACTTAGTCAATAAAGCTCAATTTGTTAGGAAATATGGTTTTGACATGATTTGTAAGGGTCTTTTCTCCACATGTACATGTCACTATCATCATAATCTCCTTCTCCTGTTCTATACATCAAATATTTTGAAGTACTACATCCCAACAATCATGAGTAGAGATGAACATTGGGTCGGGTCCTTGTCATATATGACCAATGCTCAAATCAACTCAATATAGTGGGTTGTGGGCCAATGCCCATAAAATTCTATCAAAATCCGACCCGAGTCTAAGCCAAGTTTACTTGAACCAACGTCAGCTTGAGATAAACCTGAAAAATCATACGGGTCTATATTTTGGTCCAAGACTGACTCATTTCAATTTGAATATGTATTGAAAGAACATATCATACGTTCTTGTTCAGTTTATTAAGCCACTGAATTAAAAATTGAAGTTCATTTTCATCTCCTTTTGAAACAAAGAAATATTTTTCGAGGTATTATCGAATCAATTCTAATAAATATGAGAATACTCAATTCAATTAGCAACCTTAAATATATGCAATGTTAATACACGATGGTTGAACTACATGTAGAATATATGATAAATTCCCAAATTTTCATTCGCTTTTATGAAAACACATATGTATGTATCTCTATGTGTATAGTGATGGGCGTTATTTGGGTCCTGATTTACGCAGATTTCAAGAGAGCCTAAATGGTGTCTCACACAAGGCGGAGACAACCGTCGCTGTGGCGACTCTCAAATGAAACCTGTATTTAATCAACAATTAACCTACACTAAAGATCAATAGATTAGAAATAATGTGGAGTTAAAATTTATTTTTAACTCTGCACAAATGGTGTAAAGGGCAAGTATGCAGAGACTTCGAACACAGGGAGCAAACATGGTAATTCAAAATTAATGTGCTCAAGTGAATGTGTGCGGTGTCTACACTAAGCAAGCAAACAATGAAATTTTTGTGGGTTTTTAATTTTTAATTTTTTTTAATTTTAATTTTGTATTTTGCTTTTTAATTTTCTGATTTTTATAATTTTATATTTTATATTTTTCTATTTTCTTTTTCAATATTGGAAAATAAGGACAATGTAAGAAAAGACAAGACAAAATATGTATAAAAATATGCAAAAATATCCAAAAATTCAGAAATAAAATCTTTTTGATATTTTTAGGATTTTTTAATGTTTTTGTGATTTTTGGGTATTTTTCAAGGTGTTTTTGGTATTTTTAAAGATTGAAATAAGGCAGTGAAATGAGTGCTGGCTGTGAATAAAATGGAAGTTAAAAATAGAAAACAACAGTCAAAATTTTTCACACGATTTTTCAAATAAAGAGAACAAAAATAAAGAACAAACAGGAACTGAGTTTGTGTTTTTTTGAGTTTTCCTTGATTTTATATATTTTTTTTGAAGTTTTGGAGTGTTTTTAAATTTTTAGTGATTTCTTTTGAGATTTTTAATGATTTTTTGGGTTGACACTAAATTAGGTTAAAATAGACACTAGGTAATTTTTTTGGAAATTTTGGAGGTATTTTAATATTTTTATGGATTTTAGAAGCTAGACAGTACACAAAAAGCAAGTTTTTGATTTTTAATAAATATAAAAATAAAATAAAATCAAAAACTAAACTTAGGGCGTCAAAATACAAGCCAACAGAAGCTTAACCCTATTTTTGTGGAATTTTTGGAGCTAAAATGATAGTTTAAATAATTAGAACAAACATCCAAATGTTAAATAGGCCTGGCAGGGGTAGATCTGTAATTTATCAAACATCCAGGGGCTCCATGCAAAATTTCCACGAAATTTTAAACTAAATATGCAATTTTCAAGACCAAAACTAAATTACAAAAGCCGCCGGGCCTCAATACAAAATGTCCAGGCTACGCACGTGCTACACACGCGCCTAGCAGGGTCATACATGCAATATCCAAAAATATCCAGGGCTTACATGCAATTTTTCCAAAAATATAACACGTGATATGAAAGTTTTGGTACCAAAACAAAATACAACAAAGGCCGAGGGTACCCTTGCAAAATGCCCACACCTCACGTGAACTGGTCACGTGAGGTGACGTGGCAGGGGACCTATTCGCAAATAAAATAAAGACTAGGGTCTTTATGTAATTTTTACAAAGTTTTTAAACGACGAATAAAAGTTACTGGACTGAAACGTAAAGACAAAATGTGCGAGGGTGTTGTTGCAAAATACCCTTGCGCGTGATCCGACGGCTGATGGCGAGCCACTTAAACACGTGGCGCAATCTGGACGGCCGATGACGCTTCGCTTGGACGGCGGAGATTAGATCATCTGGGGACGATCGGACGGTGGAGACGTGGCACGATCCAACGACGAATGTGCAATCTGGGAGCGCTCCTCGATCCAACGGTTGGGAGTCGATGACAAAGAACGACGTCGGTCGCCGGCGAGGGCGAACTTCGCCGCTCCAGCTCTTCGTCCTTCGGCGATGTCTGGGCTTCAAAATGGACAATGAGCTTCCTGGGGGCCTTCTCTTTCTCCTGGGGCATCAAAAAGCCACGGCGACGGCCGTGGCACTCGCAGGTGGTCGGCGGAGCTGGAGGGCTCGGCTGAGCTCCGGCGAGCAACAAAATGGTGCCCAGGTACGAGTCAACGACCTTTGACCCTGCAAACGTGGTTAAGAGGTCCAGGGCAAATTGCCTGGACCTTAGGTGGACCTAATCGAGGCGAACGACGAAGTGGCGATGGGTGACCGGAGGTGCGCTCCGGCGAGGGGGTTTGATTTGGTGACGGAGTCGACTAAACTCAAATTTTTCTTGGGGGCTAATGATCCTAGACCTATGGCTAAGCTAATGAGCAAGAAATAAAAGGGGGACAGGGCCCTCAATGGCCGGAGCCAGAGGGAATAAAGTACCTCGACCGCCGAGGTTGCGAGAGGTGGCGGAGTCGTCCTCGACCTCGTTCGCCTTGGCTGAGAAGCGCGCGATGGAGCTGTCACCTCCAGCAATGCTCCGAGCACCAGAGAGGCGGAGAGGGGTGGACCAAGGGGACTCAAATTCAAAATGAAAAGGAGTTGCAGGGGCTCGAAGATCGACGATCCTGGAGCGCCTCAGTGATCCTTGGCCCGATGTAAACACATGGCGGGCAAGAGGGATGATCGATGGAGAAAAATGCAGAAGGAATCAAGACGAAAGGATGAAAGGAATGGTTGGGAAAAAGCCGAGAAAATGGCTCAAAAACCAAGTCGTCTGACAGGGGTAGGTGGGAAGGACGACCAGTTGACCTAGGTCAACTGGGACCGTCTCCTGATTGGTCCACGTGGACCAATCAGGAAAAATCCCTGATAATTATTTTGTAAAATCAATTAAAAATAGAATAAGGCCGAATTAATTAATGGTTATAAAATAAAAAATATTCGTAATTTTATGTATTATTTTATTATGATTTTTATTTATTTTTATGACTTATATTTTTACAAGTTTGCTTTTTAACCCTATATAGGTATAATACCTATGTATTTAAGTATTTAATTTTTATTTTGTGTATTTTAATTTTATTATTTTTGTTTATTATTTTATAAAATTATAAAATACTTTTATATACACAAATATATTTTTATTTTATTTTTCTGATATAATTTGTATAATTAATAAAATATAAGTATAAAAAGTATAGGTATACATATAGGTAGGATACCTATATATTTGATATATACAAGTATTTTTATTTGGATTTCTTTTGTATTTTTATTTTGATTTTTAATGTACATAATTATTATAAGTAATATTTACAACATTATAAAAATATAAAAATACAAAAATAATGAATAAATAATAAATTGAATATTTTAATATGTACAAGTATACAAGGTGGGTCCAAAACTCAACTTTCAAACTGTAGCTCCGCCAAATGCGAAACCACCGCCATTAAATGGCTTATTTTCTTCTATATACAATTAAAGGTGAGTATGCTGCATTTGGAGTTTTTATTTGTGAGATACGTGTCTGGGAAGTTGGGATTCTGGATTTTTATTCAGACCATAACTTTTTATCTGTACATTATTTTTCAGTGAAATCAATTTTGTATTTTTCTTTATTTCCTTATCTACAATTTTCATGTACAAAGTTTCTTTATTTGATGTATAAAAAGTGGAACCAAAAATAGGTCCCAAAATGAATAAAGAATGAATAGATTGTATAGGTATTTCATCTGCTTTTCTGACCTTATCTCCCCCTACTTTATTCCTTGTCGACCTATTCATCAAGATGCCTAGGTCTTGGGGTTTTGGGTCATAAAATATTTACAATATTTTATTCTTTTTCTTTTCTTTATTTATTCTATAATTTTGGCTTTAATTACAGTATTTTATATACTAATATGATGCACATGCATGAATGCTAAGATGATGATTTTAAGGTTATTTACAGGCATTTGCTAGGGTTTTTGATGCCAAAATGATAGAATAAAGATGATGAAATGTGGATTCATCAGGTCCACCCAAGTAACTCACCTAAACCTTTTCAAAATGAGTTGGGTTATCTGGATTTTGAGTCAGATTAGACCCAAATCATAATATTTATTTAATTTTTAGATTGTGTAATGGGTTCAAGGTGTTCCATCCAACCCATTAAAAAATCCGAATTGCTAAGTTAGATGATCCTTGATTTTAATCTACTCACCCCAACTAAACTATCACATGAAAGTCAATCATTTGTCATTTGTGTGTGTCCCTTATAGAGATGAAAACGACCGGATACGGGTATGAATATAGGCATAATCATATCCTTATCCATTTTAAAATACGAATATGAACGCGGATACGAATATTTATGAATGTGAAAAATGTGTTACCAAATCCTTCAAAACGAATAAGAATGTAAAACGAATACGAATCGGATACGAATAATAACAGAAATATTTTATAGATTAACTAAAATATACATGTTTAGGATGTTTTAAACATAAAATAGATATATCAGATATTGTAATCTCATAACAATTATATCAACAATAATGGATGCAATTATAAAATGTTGTTATGCACATTTATAAATAAATCCATAACTATACTTATATTCGAAAACAAATATACGAATACGAATGCGAATATTAGCGAATCTCAAAATGATATCCATATCCACATCCATTTTAAAATGAATACGAATGTGAATGTCAAAATATGTATAAAACGAATACGATAGCGGATTAGATACGAATATATTCACATTCGTTTTCATACCTAGTCCCTTATATTCCTTAGATCAAATACCCTCCATCTAGGTTCTACATCCATTTTGATGGTGATACTACCAAAGAGAAATCTATATTTTGGTCCACAGTCTGCTCCATTTCAATTTTTATTCCTTTTTATTTTTTATTTTTTTTGATGCTAGATGTTCTTATTATATCAATTAATGTCATATTAGAAATATCTTGTGATGAACTACATGTTGTCAACCAATTATGAATTGTTTACTATCAGATCTCATAATTTACAAGCTTATGAACTACGAGAAAAAAATAAATGAATAATATAAAACTAATCTAAGATTTTAGTATATCACAATTAGACTTCTAAAGTTTGATTTTGACTCAATCCAATTGGTCCTAACCCATGACATGAATTATTTCACCTAATTTTATTTGCCTGGATCTTGGACGAACACTTTTTAAATCCAAACCAAATACCACCTGAATTATATTGACCCAACCACCAAAACTGATCGAATGCCTACCCCTATACGTGTGGGCATGTTCTATTCATTCTCCTTGATTTTGGTATTCTCTTTCTCTATCTCTCTCCTTCTTCTCTCTTCTCTCTTTTTCACTTAATAAATTTTGAGAGGATTTCGAATTGGTTTTAGTGAAAATGAAATCATATTTTCAATGTGGAGAAGTGATTTGAGTTTGTGAGTTTATATAGAATTATTTTGATGGTGTTTTACATAAAAGAAAATTGTACATTAAACTTCAAGTGAACCTAATTGTGGATCATTTGCTTCGCATCATGAGGGATAGGGAAGTATAAGGGTCGGTTCTCCCACACTTCTTATAGCTCGTGTAATTCTCATTATTTGCACCACGGAGCCCTTCTCATGGAAGAAGAAGGGATAGCTATCCCTCGACTACCCTCGTTTCCCACTACCACGCGATTGCTTCCCCCTAACTTTCAAATCTTATCAATCCTTATTCTTCCTAACCTACAAACATTATCCATCATTATTCCTCTCGTACCAACTAAAATGAGAATATCAAATAACTACCTCTTATTCATCTTTATTCATCCTTATCTTCTTCCTTCAAATGAAAAGAAATAGTATCTTATCCTTCCTTATCCCTCCACTATTTAAAATTCATCCACAAGGGTGATGTTGAAAAGACATGGTGCGAACAGGGAAGAGTAAGAAATTCAGAGAGGATTCCCTGCTGTAATACAACAGGTGTTGTATCACACGGTACCGTCCGATGAAGATCGGATGACCCTCGTAAAAGGCCCACTGTCCCCGATCTCTTATGAGCATCGTCCGATCCCCATTGACCGATCCTGTGTAATACAACACTTGTGTAAGAAATGGGTTAAATGGGGCTGCCCCCTGGGGGGAGCTAACTTGGCTCCCCCGCCCCATTTCGCCCAATTTTTTTTATTTTTTTTTGAAAATTTCTTCCGTAGAATTTCATCACTATATTCCTATATTATATCATTAAAATTTCATACGAAACAGAGACTCCTACGGCCTCCATCCAGACAGTTATTTTTTAACGGTAACAGAATTGCTAAAAACGACACCGTTTGGATGGAGGTCGTAGGAGTCTCTGTTTCGTGCGAAGTTTTAATGACATAATATAGGGATATATTGATGAAAATCCACGGAGGAAATTTTTTCAAAAAAAAAAAACGAACGAAATACTGTACCACGGACGAAGCGTTAGCTCCCGCGAGGGAAGCCCCATTTTACCCATAAGAAATTAGGATTCTACCGTCATTATATAATACATTGTTAAAGTGGCCTTGGGAAAAGAGCAAGGGTAACCTTGCAAACTCCCCATTTAGTTTGGTATAGATAAAGGCATTGACAAATCTCCCGATCTCCACACATACACCTGGAGGCTGAAAGCCCCACCAGAAGAAGAAGAAGCAGCAGCTTTGAGCTTCGAGATCTCTCGCTTCACCGTTCACGGCGATGGCGACGACGGGAGAGGAAATGGCCTCACCTTGCGTCTTCTGCATCGGAACCGCCGACACAAAGCTCGAAGAGCTCCGGTTCCTCTCCGATAAGCTCCGATTGCACCTTCGTCGCTTCTCCGCCACCTCCCCGTCCGAGGTGATCTCGCGCTTCGCAACCCTAATTTCTTGTGATTTTCTTTTTTCGTAGCGGAGCTGATTAGATCTTTGGGGAAGTGTGGGGCAATAAACGGCGCCGTAGTTTGAGGAGAATTATGAGTAGAATGCGTCCTAAAATTTCTACCACTGTTAGTTTTTTTCATCAAGAATGATGTTACAAAATTTTTATCACTGTTAATCTCTATTAAGAATGACGTTACATTCAGTGGTGCAGTTAGCTGAGTTAGTAAGTACCTAGTACGAAAATGTCAAAGGCAAGAATACAATTGATGTTTGTTCATCGAATCAATGGAAATAATAGCTAAGTGGGTTGTTATATTGGGCTGTTTAATGGTGGGTAGCCTGGCTGATCAATCGATGTGCATATCGTAGGCGACATGGTTTGACCGAGTGACTACTGGGGCGAATGTGATGATGACGTTGTAGGACTTTACCTTACATAAGTATCAAAATTGCATGTGCACTTATCAATACATGATTGGTTATGCCGGTTCATTTTCATTTCGTGGAGGTTACAATAGGATCTCTCTTTTTTTGAGAACGGAAGTTATAAGGGGATCTCCTTGTGTGTATCATATAAGATTACTCGATAGAGGATGTTTATATGGCCAAAAAGTGAGCCTTGATCATTATTTTCTCTGTTGTTGAGGGATCTTTTGGCAGTTGTTATGGTTGTTCTGATCAGCATGCTGATTTGAGTTGTATAGGTTAACAACTGGAAAGTAGGTGAGAGAGTCTATTAGTTCATATCATCCTATCCTTGTTCTTGCTGCTCATAACTGTCAAGGTATACTTTTGAAATGACCACTTATCTTCCAAGTAGATAGTGTTCGAAAGGCAACTTCTCTTCCAAGTTAGTTGGTATTCTACCAAAATAGTAGAAGTAGGTGGCATTAATTTGGAATTTTCATATTGTCATTTTCTTTTGTTGCAGATACAAGTAACGGTTGTAGATGTTTCAACAAGTCAGAAAGAATTAGTTTTGGATTTTCCTGAAGCAACTTCCATCGTGAGTAGTAAAGATGTTCTTTCGTGCTATTACGATGGCAAAAAAATACTTCAATCTCTTCCTGGTGACAGGGGAGAGGCAGGGGCTATAATGAGTAAAGCTCTTGAATGCTTTCTAAGGAAAGCATACAATAGGGGAATTCTCGCCGGGGCCATAGGTATTGGTGGAAGTGGAGGTACATCATTGATAGCTCCTGCTTTGAGATCAATACCTCTTGGAGTTCCAAAACTCATTGTCTCAACGGTAGCTAGTGGGCAGACTGAACCTTACATAGGGACATCAGATCTTGTTTTACTTCCTTCGGTTGTTGACATTTGTGGACTTAACAGTGTCAGCCGGATGGTATTATCCAATGCTGCATCAGCTGCAAGTGGAATGGTTATAGGGAGCTTCTTGGGGTCTCATGATGATGATATGGCAGGCAAAAAGCCCACTGTTGGTTTGACAATGTTTGGAGTGACAACTCCATGTGTAAATGTTGTAAAGGAGACATTGGAAAAGGAAGGATTTGAGACCCTCGTGTTTCATGCCACTGGTGTTGGAGGAAGAGCAATGGAAGAGCTTGTAAACGGGGGTTTCATCCAGGTATGTTTGTTTCTTTAGAATTCTTTACAAGGCACATGAGATGAAAATTCTTTGCAAGGCACATGAGATGAAGATGCGTTTCTTACTTGTCTAAAAATCGTTTTTCTTGATACAATCTGAGCAATTGTAGTGTTTTCCGGAGTCTCAATAATGCTTATAACCACAATGTGGCTATAATGGCCCTCAATATAACTTTCTATATATAGGAAACTAGAAAATGCCTCTATGTAAAGGTCCATATGATCATAGAATGTGGCAAAAAAATTATCCTCAAATAATAGTTTCTCAGGGATCATGAATCGTGGCTTAACCATCTCCTCACTTACAAGAAGCTATGAAAAGAATTTATGAACTTTCATTTTTTGTGAGGCTGTCTGCTTTACCTTTCATGCTTATGAATTTTATTTACACAGGGTGTCGTGGATGTAACAACAACAGAAGTTGCTGACTATATAGTGGGTGGAGTCATGGCTTGTGACAGTTCACGCTTTGATGCCATGATTGAAAGGAAGGTCCCTCTAGTCATTAGTGTAGGAGCTTTGGATATGGTGAACTTTGGTGCTAAAAATACAATACCTTCAGTTTTTGAGGGTAGAAAGATTCATGTACACAATGAACAGGTAAGTATCTCTTCAGTTCTTTGTATTTCACCCTCTCCTTTTGCTTCATCCTTTTGAGATTGCTTCTCTGTTGCGAGTCACTGAAACACACACAAACAAGATCTGTCATGCAAGTACAAAGACACACGAATTTACAAGGTTCACCTGTAAATGGGCTACATCCTTGGGCGGTGATGATCGTTTTTCACTTTGTGGAGAAGAAGAAAATACAGAGGATGCGGAGAGCCCTAACCTCGAGGGAGTTTATATACTACTCCCATAAGATGGATCCTGAAACAAACTGACCCATATACCCGAATACAAATAAACTTTTTAATAAAAAAAATCACCGATGTACAACGAAACTCCTATCTTGTTGCGATAGTTCTACAAGAGGGGGTGCATACGACGTTTCTTCAACCTGGATCAGAGTTATGATTCACAGCATATCAACGTTCTCTAATGACAAAAAACATATACATAATTAGGACATGGATGTTGACAATAAATATGTAAGCTTAATCATCTGGAGTCCAGCTTTACAGTGCTCTCAACAGAACATTGGGCATTCGGTAGCGGGTTATGTGATAAGGAAGGTTTAAGCTGTTGTATCACTAGTTTCTATTCGTTTACATGGATGTGGGATAGATGGTAGTTATGTGTAATTCTCTGTTCGGTTGAATAAGAAGGATACGAGATAGATGTTACTTATGTTAGATAAGTGGTAGTTATTTGTATTTTTATGGCGGGAGAAGTTGATGATGGGGGATAGGGAGTAAAACCCTATCCCTTATGTTGACTCCATGTCCAAACATTGAAAATAATTTAAGCTTGCCAGACTTCCAAACAGATTGTGCACAAGGCTTAATGTTATTTCTTGATTGGTTGGAAATTACATTTCATCCAATTGTCATTTAGAATTATAAATTGACGAGATGGTAATGTGACGGTGTTTGTAAATTCTGGACGGTGTAATTCTCTCTGAAAACATGATTTTCTGAACTAGGTGCAGGGTTTGGTATAAAAGATTCTGTCCCAAAATCATTTTCTTCAGTTGTTGCAACTCGCTTTTCCTCTGATTTATGTACCATTTCCATCAAATTCTAATCCAATGAATTCAAACATTATTACTGGATCAATTATTACGTTGAGATGCCTAGAATCCTAACCCATCTATTCAACCCAGTGCATTGCACCCCCAATGCTGGAGTGCGAGGCTCACAGTCCAAACGGGGGTGTTATATAAATCTTCTTTAAGGTTTGGCTAATTTGTATCCTCTATACTACCATTCTTCCACCAAGTGGAGAGATCCGCTTCCATCGAGGATGTAGCCTAGTTATGGGAGAACCTCATACATCATGTCGTTGTCATTTTGTGCTTTCTTATCTGCATGTTTGATATGTGTGCTACTTCCTCTACGTGCAACATATTAGGTAGTTAATTGTTATTTAATGAATCGTCCTTTTTTATCACCCCCCAAAAAATAGACATTTGTACATCTTCCTATGTGGAAAAGTGTAACGTCCCGAGCTTAGGTCCCCGGTCCGTTATCGAGGAAAACTGGCCCTGACAACTTGTTGGGTTCGGATCCAGATGGACCCGTTGACAACCACCCAAAATGCTTAAGCCCAAGTTGTCAAGTAGTAATCTCCACCACTTATATACCACACCCACACTTTGGGGTGTTATAACCTCCCCCACTTATATTCGCAACGTCCTCGTTGCGACATGGCCCATCACTTATTCCCAGTGATAGTGGCGGCTGCACGCTCCAGGTAGCCATTTCCTCCAACCTCTTTGTAGGGGTGGCTCCACCTCTCGGGTAGCCCTTTCCACTATCAAAGGGAATTTAGCTCTGATACCATTTGTAACGTCCCGGGCTTAGGTCCCCGGTCCGTTATCGAGGAAAACTGGCCCTGACAACTTGTTGGGTTCGGGCCCAGATGGACCCGTTGACAACCACCCAAAATGCTTAAGCCCAAGTTGTCAAGTAGTAATCCCCACCACTTATATACCACACCCACACTTTGTGAGTTTTCCATGTGGTACTATGTTTGGGGTTAGGGTGTTACAACCTCCCCCACTTATATTCGCAACGTCCTCGTTGCGACATGACTCATCACTTATTCCCAGTGATAGTGGCGGCTGCACGCTCCGGGTAGCCATTTCCTCCAACCTCTTTGTAGGGGCGGCTCCACCTCTCGGGTAGCCCTTTCCACTATCAGAGAGAATTTGGCTCTGATACCATTTGTAACGTCCCGGGCTTAGGTCCCCGGTCCGTTATCGAGGAAAACTGGCCCTGACAACTTGTTGGGTTCGGGCCCAGATGGACCCGTTGACAACCACCCAAAATGCTTAAGCCCAAGTTGTCAAGTAGTAATCTCCACCACTTATATACCACACCCATACTTTGGGGTGTTATAACATGATACCATTTGTAACGTCCCGGGCTTAGGTCCCCGGTCCGTTATCGAGGAAAACTGGCCCTGACAACTTGTTGGGTTCGGGCCCAGATGGACCCGTTGACAACCACCCAAAATGCTTAAGCCCAAGTTGTCAAGTAGTAATCCCCACCACTTATATACCACACTCACACTTTGTGAGTTTTCCATGTGGTACTATGTTTGGGGTTAGGGTGTTACAACCTCCCCCACTTATATTCGCAACGTCCTCGTTGCGACATGACTCATCACTTATTCCCAGTGATAGTGGCGGCTGCACGCTCCGGGTAGCCATTTCCTCCAACCTCTTTGTAGGGGCGGCTCCACCTCTCGGGTAGCCTTTTCCACTATCAGAGAGAATTTGGCTCTGATACTATTTGTAACGTCCCGAGCTTAGATCCCCGGTTCGTTATCGAGGAAAACTGGCCCTGACAACTTGTTGGGTTCGGGTCCAGATGGACCCGTTGACAACCACCCAAAATGCTTAAGCCCAAGTTGTCAAGTAGTAATCCCCACCACTTATATACCACACCCACACTTTGTGAGTTTTCCATGTGGTACTATGTTTGGGGTTAGGGTGTTACAAAAAGTATATCGGGATTATGACTGCTGGCAACTTTTTTTAAGAGAAGGCACCGATATATAATAAACCATATGTCTAATGAAGAGATGAAATGCTGAGAACTTGAATTATCTGATTCCATATATATGTAACACACATACGATATAATGAACCGCAGACTTGCATCTGAGAAATTTATTATTCTAATAAAATTGAACATCAGTTATACATTCTTACCAGACTAATTATAAATTAACTAGTTATTGTTTAATCAATTTTGCTCTCTTTTATTACCCCCAAAATGAAGAAACTTTGTTCGATTAATCTCTGTATGGTAAGTATCTTGGGGAGATTGCCGATTGGGCAGCCTTGGCCATAGATGAGGCCTCAGTTCATAGTAAACCATGTGTACCAATCTTATATATAGATGAACATATTAAATTCTTTACAGGTGTCCTTGATGAGGACTTCTCTAGATGAAAATAAGAAATTCGCAACATTCATAGCAGACAAAATAAACAAGTCGCCGTCAAGAATTTGCATCTGTCTACCACAGGCTGGTGTCTCTGCTTTAGATGCACCCGGAAAGCCTTTCTATGATCCAGAAGTTACAACTGCCCTTATTGAAGAGCTGAACAAACTTATTGAGAAAAATGAAAGGCATCAGGTATCATCCTGTAATTCATGAGGCTCCGTTACATTGTTATTTGCTATTCATAAATCTGGTAAGATGTTTACATCTTTGAACAGGTAAAAGTGTCAGACTATCATATAAATGACACTAGATTTGCAGACTTGTTAGTTAATTCATTCCTTGAGTTATATGCTAATAACTTGAGATGTGGAGATGCTCAACAAAGCCCATATTATCTTGTTGGACGAAATGAGATGGTTATAGATTCACCTAAATACAGTGGTAGATGGTATGTTCCATCTAGTTTCCCTGATGCGCGAAAAGGTAAAATTTCCCTTTGATTTTACAAGCACTCAAAATATCCAGGTATGCTTTATAAAATTGGAGGATGGCTAATTCAATGAGCAGTCCTTCTCAGAATTTAGTAATATTTTTTTTGATGAAAAAGAGGGTATGGAGTAGAGAAGACGCCTACCCAGAATTTGCAATATGATACTGGAAATAATGTCAAGCAGATTGTATACATCTTATCCCTTGAATATCCTTTTGACAATAAGCCATCTGGTCAGAGAAAGTAAGGGAAATTACATAAATTTATTTATTAAATAAAATTTTATTGTATATAACAGCAGTGTATGCCTTCTCTAATCATATTTATTATTTAATGATTACGACGTAATAAATACTTTTAGCTTTGTTTCATATGTAAGTCATATTCAAGGTTATATAAACTATCTATTCTAATGTCCGTAATCTTTTTTGTATTACCTCTTTTTAAATATATGATAATACATTTCAAATTTTCGTTAATTAATATCTTCTTTCTAAAACAAGTTAAGATATGGTTAAACCCATTCCCTATCTGCATCTGTTTGTTTGCATCTATCGTTGCCTATCAAAAATACTTTACACCTGCTATGTATCAGATATTTCCGCGTAGTATGGTCAATATTTCAAAATTTTATCGGCATAAATAACCTCGATATATTTGAACAGTGAAAAACGGCATCCACCAACTATCTGGAGTTGTCAACCTTGTACGTTATACATTAATGGGAAACTCATATTTCAACATGTTGCAATGGATTTCCTGTGCACACAAGGAGTGTTTAATATACTTCCCCTTTGCATATTTATATTTTTCCTCTTATGATGTATAGAAACACTTGAAAGAACGCGTAATATACTGCAGCAGCTGAGGCTTCAAATAAACAAAGGATTGCCAATTATAGGAGCCGGGGCTGGGACTGGTATATCGGCCAAATTTGAAGAAGTAGGAGGTGTCGATCTGATAGTATTATATAACTCTGGTCGCTTTCGCATGGCTGGTAGAGGCTCATTGGCTGGCCTTCTGCCATTTGCAGATGCAAATGCTGTTGTACTTGAAATGGCTAATGAAGTGCTGCCGGTAAGTCCACTAGCTTTCGAACTGTATCAGTTTATTAATTTTCAAAGATAATTAAGGTGGTTTATTTTGACAATCTTGAATAAGAAAGTTGTACATTTTTTAACATTTTAAAGCCATTGAAAAAATTGTAATCTTGTATGCTGTATCGGGCATTTTTGTTGTTACCATATTAAGGTTACAAAACAAGTCAGCTCTCTATCTTTTGTTGAATTTAATTTGAACACGCAGGTGGTAAAAAGTGTTCCAGTTCTTGCTGGAGTTTGTGCCACAGATCTATTTAGAAAGATGGATCGATTTCTCAAGCAGTTGGAAGCAACTGGATTTTCAGGAGTGCAGAATTTCCCTACAGTTGGGCTCTTTGATGGCAACTTCAGGCAAAACATTGAAGAGACTGGAATGGGCTATGGGTAAATCTCCAGAAACCATCATGCATATTTGAGTGACCCTATGCTTTAACATTTCTCTCATAGGCTGGAGGTTGAAATGGTTAGCCAAGCCCATAAACTTGGTCTCTTGACAACTCCATATGCTTTCAACCCTGACGAGGCAGCTGAGATGGCGAAAGCTGGTGCCGATATTATAGTTGCTCACATGGGTTTAACGACAGCAGGGTCAATAGGTGCAAAGACAGCTGTAAGCTTAGAAGACAGCATTGGCCGTGTTCAAGCTATTGCAGATGCTGCTATCAAAGTCAATCCCAATGTGATCATCCTTTGCCATGGAGGTACTACATTAAAGAGGGTGATATTCCTGAATTATACCTCTGTCTAGTATTACGACAGCATAGTAGTTCAGTTTGGGGAAAATACCACAGCAAAGGTCTTTGAAAACATATTTATAGAAAGTCGTTAACTGATGGTCGAAAGTCCCTGGTTAATATAAATGAAAAAGTAGATGGGCCTTTAAAGAAAATATCGATGTAGCCTCATGAATCTTTTACGTTGGGGTCTGACCTGTCAAATCCTAAACGAAGTTGTAAAAAAGATTGAACCCCACTTCCTCACTACCTGGTATTACTTTTGCGCTATTTCTTACATTTTACTTCTTCTTTTTCTGATGGTATGCCAATCTTTTGCGTTGTGATTATTATACATCATGAACTACTACATGCAGAGGAGAGAGAGTGAGAGTGTGTGAGGAAATAACTCATACTTTCACATTTCATCTTTCAGGTCCCATTTCAGGTCCTAAAGAGGCAGAGTTCATATTAAAGAACGCTAGGAGTGTCCATGGCTTCTATGGTGCATCAAGTATGGAGAGACTTCCTGTGGAACAAGCTATTGCCAACACAATCCGGGAGTATAAAGCGATATCAATAAATTGATACCGAAACTAGGTACATTTTCTGCGTGCTTGCATGGGATCTTCAGGAAAATAATAGGTAATTTTCATTGAATTACAAGTGGCTGCATATAGAAGATTGTCTTCTAGCCTTCTAGGTGTTATTTAATGTCTACTGGGGTTGAATATTAAGCATTCCATGTTTTCTTATACAATCTAATTCCTAGATTACTCGTCACCCAAAGCCAAGATCAGGCGATGAAGTAAATAAGAGTCTAATATGAAGGCTTGCCATGAGATTCCGCCGGATGGCGGGCAAACCTTCCAAGGATCAGAATGTTTGGGAGCATTGCTGACCTTTTGGATGAAATGTCTTTTGAGGCGAGCGGATAATAAGATTTCCTAATCCATAATAGCGTAGTGATGCTGTCACTGCTTCCTATTGCTTGTATGCCAAACCAAAATAAAGAAAACATTGACCAAGTTCATTTTCTTTCGTTCCTACTTGTATTTAGTGCAATTACCTTCTCTTTCTTCAAAATCACATTTCATATAACAGGTCATGGAAACGAGTTATATGAGACTTGCATATCTGATCATTTGAAGTCAAATGCGAGCAAAAAAATGGAGGTAATCATTTCCAAGCTCACTATATATACTGGGTTGCTTTGAATTGCGGCCTTGTCGACCATGAATCATTGACAGGGTCGAAGATGCCTAAGCTGAGTAGAGTGATTTTTGGTGGTTCCATGTCTTTGCAGGTTTCTGTTATATTTGGGAAATGCTGGTATTTGGGATCTTCTAAGCACACATATTCCACTATTTTCTTGTTTTTATTTAAATCTACTTTATTATCTCTCATATTGTGCACAATGTTGCTTGTAGCTGTGCATTTGAAGCAACTCCAGAATAAAATTATTGAGATTCGATACCAAGTGCTTTGAAATTGCCTTTTGGGCTAGAGCACAACCAAGAAAAATTTGCACTATCTTTTCATCAAGTCGACATTCAGTTCTTTAGTTGGGAATCAAATGCAGCAATAATGATACCAACTCTATAATGATGCTCCACTCTAATTAGTTCTTTATTTCTAACTAAACTTCTATTGAGCACTAGATCATGGATATGATATGTACGACACATATTTGATAGAAATTAGTAATAATTTTAAGCTAAAATCTTTTTCACCGTGTGCATGATGAGATCGAATTTTAATGATGTCATGACATTACATACTTTAACTTCAGCATTATGAGAATAAATTGATATGGTGTCCCTTGTTAGTAAACCATATGCACTCGTATTTTACGAGGTTCATCCTTAATTGGACCATGTCCTTGGATTGTGAAGGAGAAAATAAAGAGGATACATAGAATAGGTGGTTAGGATTCTTCAGTTGGATTCAACAGAACATATGGTTGCGAGAAAATATATCGAGCCTTCCATGCTGGTAGGGTATGGACCGTATGGTGCGCTAGGGATGGTGTAGAAGATGATTCCTCAATTAGGTTCAACAGAATATATGGTTAGGATTCAAGGCATATCGACAAGTAAGTAACGATATTGAGAACATCATAATTTGTGTTCATCAAGCTGGAAATAGTGGTTCAACGGGAACCCCATCTTCTATTATGATGCACTAAACAATGAGCATAAATGCGTACGTACTTTACTCAAAACAATGTTTGGGAACAGTTCCATTCTCTTCTAATATTATTGACGCCACCATATCCCTGAACTCGGAGATATTCAACATTATGATTATAGTGTAGAAGAATATAAGATATTTCTCATTTTGGAGTTAATATAGAAGTATCATGTCGTTGAATGATATCAAAGAATCTTTCTCGAATGTAATCTTCATTATCACGAAATGTAAAATAATTATCATTTGTTCTTTTTCTTCTGCTTCATCTTGAGCTTCATCAACAACAACAAAATTTTGCTGCTCCACTTTCTTCTTGTATTGCATTTTTTTGTATACTTAAAGGTCTCTTTTTAATCTTAGTGAAGCACATGCCATCATATCAATATCTTAATAATGCGTGCATTGTGAGTATTGAAAAAGTTTTGGGTAATATGCATATCTTGAATTCGAAGTATAAAAATCAATTATGTTACTTTGCAGTTTGCACGCGCATCCACATGTACGAACACATTCATGTGCATGAGCATGCACACAAACACACAAACACATGCACGTACATGCATATGCATGCACGTGCATGCACACATCTATGTGTGCTTACACATGCATATGCATACATGTGTGTGCGTGTGTGTGCACGTGTGTTGAATTGAAATGACAAAAATCAAAGGGCAAATGGTAAGTACAACATGGCAACGGTTCCTAGGAAGACAAAGTTGTATACCCAAAATTGCACCGAAGAGAAGATGTTGTGAATCACAGAAGCAAATACACACAAACAAAATCAATCAAGTTAGACGCAAACACATGGATTTACAAGGTTCACATGTAACTGGGCTACGTCTGTGGTGGAGGTCGGTTTTCACTGTGTAGAGAAAGAAGAAAGTAGATAGGGTACAAAAAGCTCTAATCCTAAGAAATTTTATATATTACTCCCTTATAGACGGATCCCTCAAAGAAATGGATCCATACATCTGAATAGAGACGGAACTGCTCATAAAAAATTTTGCCGAGGGCACCCCCATAGGGGGGAGCAGACTTGTCCCCCCCCCCCCCCCCCCCCCCCCCACACACACACAGGTTTGCTGACTTGGGACATGGTATGGCAGGAGGGGATGCATACGACTATTCTTCAAGGAGATGGTTAGAATTCAAGGTATATCAACATAAAACATGTCGAATGTTCCTAGGAAGACAAATTGCTCGAGTTGTGTACCTAAAATTGCACTGAAGAGAAGACTATAAATCAATCATTATCGACCTTTCACACAAAAATATAAATGGTATATTCATATATAAATTAAATAAATAAACTTTTGAATTTGCGAAATAAGAAATCGAAGAACTAACAGACCCTCTCACCGCCTACAAGGGAGCCATAGCTGGTTGAAGTCCATTGACATATGTACATGGCTTGGTGACATCTAGAAAGAATGACATGCAATGCAAACTTAATTTAAAATTATTAGTTATGTATAAATGACCCAGGCACACACAGTGACACACTTAGTAATTAATGTTGGTATATATGTGATTGATAGATATGGTGGGCGTACATCAAGGGAAGAGAAACCAACTACAATGTTCAAGAAACTACCCAAATCGACCAATGCATCCCTCTCAACGAACATCGAAACATCTACTAACCAATCTACTATACTTATCATCATTAAATCGTTGCGTTTACAATCAAATGTTTATATACCCTCATAATCGTTTTCGCAGCTCAATCATCTTGCTTTAGACCAATATCTACAATATTTTATACTTGATTGGAAGTAACCGAAGGGAGAGCTGTTCCATGTCCGTTCATTTGAGAAAGTTTCCTCCGATATTTGTTACAAGTGAACTCCCGAGGAGGACGACTACCTCATCAAAAACATCATCCTTGATATGGAGGCAGAACATTGCCTTCATTGGGAGGAAAGCTTTAACATAGTTTACTTATCTGTATATTGCTAGTCCGCGAGAGGATCCTCTGCTGCAGTCCTTGCTGCAGCAGACTCTGCAGTAGGGGCTGTAACCATGGAAGGCCATGTCGCGATATGTCGGTGATATATCGTCGATATATCGATATCGACATGGGACCGATATCGAAATCGATATATCGATATATCCGATTTTCAGGCATTTCCTTCAGAAAGATTCCTAGATATAGCGATATATCGGCAATATATCGGCGATATACCGGTGATATATCGATATCGACACGATATTGAAACGATATCGATATTTCCTTCCATGGCTGTAACCGCTCGATCTTGATCGAGCGGTTCGCATGGATTTGAACCTTTTTGTGGGGTCCTACCGTGCAAATCCATGCGAACCGCTCGATCAAGATCGAGCGGCTCCGGACCCTATTGCAAAGTTTGTTACAGCAGGGGCTACAGCCGACAATCGGCTCCCTTGCTAGTCCTACAGAAAAACTAAACTCATTATTGCAAGATATGTCATATATCTCAATGACTTCCAGTTTGGAGTGTGTGTTTCTGGTGGAGCTGAGGCTACTATTCTGCACAGTGTCAATAGAGTGTTGAATGCTCGTAATAGTGATGGTTCTCTTTCCACACTTACTGTTGATTTTTCCAATGCATTCAATATGGTTGATAGGTCTGTCTTATGCGTCAAGTGAGAGCAAGATGTCCATCTATTTCTTTGCGGATGGAGTACTTATATGGGCAGGTAGCAAGGTTGTACCTTGGAGACAGACATATATGGTATTCCGTTTGAGTGCAACAAGGTGATCCTCTAGGACCGCTCATCTTTTCTCGCGTACTACACCCACTTATCCATTATAATCAAGGACAATTGCAAACTTCTTCTTCATGCTTGGTATCTTGATGATGGTACAGTTATTGGAGACATAGATGAAGTTGCCAAGGTTCTGAGTATCATCCAGCAGTGTAGATCAGACTTAGGTCTAGTGTTGAATATTCATAAAACGGCACTCTTTTGGCCTACATGTGATGGTAAGAAGCTTTGTAAAGGATTGTTCCCAACTGGTATTTGGAAGACCCTCATTAGGCCTAAAGTTGCTTGGAGGGGTGATTAGCAGGGATACATTTTTATTGAAGGTTTGGCTTTGGAGAGGACTGCTAAAGCGGTGAAGTTGATGCATCTCCTTACTCGGTTGGATGACCCCCAGAGTGAGCTTCTTTTACTCCGTTCATGTATGGGTTTAGCAAAAATTATTTGGCTTGAGGACTTGCCAACCTATGTACATGGAGGAGGCTGCAAAACTATTTGACAAAGGCTTACGAGACTCTATTGAAGACATTGTTGTTTGTGGAGTTGGAGACCTCTAATGGAGGGTGGCTTCATTGCCCATTCGGTTTGGCGGTTTGGGCTACTTTCAGCGGTTGAGGCTTCTTCGTATTGCCTTTGTGGTCTTCCAGGATGCAATCTTGGGAACTTTAGGATCATATCCTGCGAGACGGTGCTATTTACAATATGGACTCTAACTTTAATTGTACTCTTCATAAACTTCATGGCATGATTCCCTCATTCGACCTCAATTGTTTCTCTAGAAATGACACCATCCCCCCCAAAGATGTAAAATATTTTGGCGAGTGTTCTTTTTAGCAAAATAATTGATGATATGGAGGTGGTATTTAATATGTCCGTTAGACAGAAGGTAATTTTTCGGTGCCTCCAAGCTGACCACGCTCAAGATTTTCTCCTTGTTTCTCCGATTGACGGACTTGGACTGCACATGTCACCGCTGGAGTATCGCAGTATCCTCAAATATTGTCTCATGATCCCATTATTCCCGGCAGATAAGATTTGTCCAGTCTGTCGTAAGGCATGCTTAGACAATTTTGGGGATCATGCAATTCATTGCAGGGAGCTTCCAGGTTTTAAGTAAAGATATGATCTTGTTAGAGACGTTTTGTTTGATATACTTAGACATGATGGTATTGCTGCTAAGAAAGAAGCGCCGGTGAACTTTTTAACTGATCCGCATGAGGGAAGATCCACACTTAGACCTGCTGATATGTTGATTTTTGGATGGATCGGAGGGAAACATGCATGTGTAGACTTAACAGGAGTTTCTCCACTGGTGGGATTGAAGAATAGGACCTTCACATCAGGGCATGCTGCCCTTAAAGCTGCTTCAGGAAAAGTGGTGAAGCATGAGAAAGCATGCACTGAGAATCAACATGCCTTCATTCCTTTTGCTTTTGATATTTTTGGTTTCTTAGCACCAGAAGCTGTTGAGCTTTTGAAGATGATTCAAAAAGTCATGAACAGTAATGTGATGGTTCCTAGATTTACGGATGTAGTGTTTAGAAGAATTGACTTTGCAATTCAAAAAGGGCTAGCAATGTAGCTTGTTCCCCACTTGTCTCTTATTTCGATGTAATCCTTGATATAATTTGATAAGGAGGCAAACTAGTAGTCAGTATTATTTCTTTGATATAAAAAAGTGATCGCTGAATCAACCAATCGAACATAATGTATTCATCTTTGATTAAACTATAGAAAGATCAAGGATAAAAAAACAGGGTTTGGGTTTTAATATGGATCCTCCCACGATGGACATAACTATCGTTTAAATTATTATATTCTTTACGATGAAGTTGACGAAGAGCTACTGAAGCATGAGCGAAAATGTTTGCAGGAAATGGGCTGTTAATATATTTCATGGTTTTTTTTCTCGTCTAAACTTGCCGATCCTGCTTTAATGGAGTAAAACTTCTAACGAAACCCCATCATAGTGGAATATCTTTGTGTACTTTTCAAGATTCGAAACCTTGAGATGCAGACATAAAATTGGTGCAGACATGCTTGTATTTATCAGGAAGCTTAGTTGTCCGAATAGTATATAAAACTACCGTATCCAAAAAAAAGAGGCAAGAAGGGACAAAAGTTTGAGCATAGCACACAAGGAAGAACACATCAATGCCAACACATGTATGTAGAAGATCGGATATAACATCAGCTTCCATCATCAGGAAAGATATCTGTAGAACACTTGTTGGAGTTTGCGGTATACATATGAGATCTATATCACCTGGATGAACTGAAGGCTTCACAAAGTGAACAGATCTCTGTTTTAACTCTGTGGGTTGTCATCTAGTGGGATCTTCTGCGGTTAATTTTATGTATGATTACATGAGACTTCGAGCTTTTGCGGTGTAAATTCAGGTCAGTTTCAGTTTTTTACGTTCTTTCGAGCACCTTTTGCTCCTGTCTTCTTTGTGCTGTCGATGCTTCCTCCCCTTGAATTCACCTTTCCAAGGTTGCGGAGTAGGCGGGAGTGTCGTGAAATTACAGCAGTAGTGGATGGAATTTCATTCAGGATGACCTCGTAGCCGTCTCTGTATGAATCCATTCCCATGGTCAGGAGCTGCCAGAAGAGACCCCCAGAACATGGCCCTCCGGTCCTCGCAGATCGGTAAATCTTTGAATATATCGCATTGAAGAGAGCATCTCTTTGCCCATAGCTGAAGCCTGGATCCTTCCGTGACTTACCGAACTCTGTCAACAACAGCGGCTTTCGTAGGGTATTCTGTGCATCTAAGATGTGAGTATCTATCCATCTGCTCAAGAAGGCAAGCTGGGTGTTGTCATCGGCCCTCGGCAGCCTGTACAAGTGAATAAAGGCATGGAAAATTAACGGGCGTACATGGAATTTTCAATACATCTTAGAAATACCCTCCAGTTTTATCTTGAAGTATTACCATTGATCGGGGTAAGAGTGGACTGTCGCGAAGTCGATCCCTGCAATCTGGTTATTGGATATGAAGTCCGTCCCCACTTGAAATCCAGGATTGGCTTGAAGTTTATAAGATGATGAAGGACTGTAGAATCCTTCGAGACCGGCTTCAAGCAGATGATTGCTGTCTATGGATTTGACATGAGCTGCCATCTCCACGATCCACGACTGCATCAAACAGAGGAGTTAGATGATCTTAGCTAATGAAAATTTTGTTTGTATAATGAGCAATCCATGAACTGAAAATCAAGATGCAGCATAAACCAGATTTGAATCACAACCATTCCTGACCTGTATAGTTCTTCCAGACTGATCAGAGGGACATCGCGGCTCGTTCATAAGCTCCCATGCAAAGATCGTCGGATCATCCTTGTAAGCAACTCCGGTGAAGCTGTTGATCCTTGTGAGCACAGTCTAATAT
The DNA here is from genome assembly GCA_037367405.1 of Ottelia alismoides. NCBI lineage: Eukaryota > Viridiplantae > Streptophyta > Magnoliopsida > Alismatales > Hydrocharitaceae > Ottelia > Ottelia alismoides. The sequence continues at coordinate 839,833 of JAZKJV010001223.1, forward strand.
TTTCATCAACAGAAGAGATCCTTGATCAGACATCAACAGTGCCCATGATAAATTTCCATAGATGACAATAAAAAACTCAATCTAACACAAGAAAATCAATGGAAGAGCTATGCCCCAAGATGCAAACCACAGTTCGATCTCCACAAAAAACCTTCGGGGAACAGCCATAAATTCTACAGATGATGAGGCACGCACCATCCACAGAAATAAAGGCGATACTTTTGTCTATTACGAAGATCCAACAACATGAGAAAGTGACGTTTATCCACCAACATGTGCGCATCAATGACATTTCCAAAGAACCAAAAATTGCCAAAATGCTAGAAAACTATATCCATCTTCAATAGCAAATCCCAGCCCAAATATAGCACTAAAAGATGAGATCAACATATATATGTTGATATTTAAAAAAAGGATCCTTTCTTCTTACCCTGACATGATTCTTATAGAAGCCTTTGGCAACAGGATTCGTGAAGAACCCATCATCAGAATCAATCCATTGCCCCTTAGCTTTTGCCCACTCCACATACTGCTTCTTCCCACCAAGACTCTCATAATTGTCCACCAAGCTTAGTATAAGCCTAATCCCAAACCTGGAAGCCTCATGTACCACAAAATCCAGACCCTGCAAGTAAAAAAATGGAAAAAAATAAGGACTCAACTAAAAGCACGATCTCAGTGACGATTTAAGAAGGGAAAGGTGGGATCTTTGTGGTACCTTGAACATGTTCTCGTTGTAAGAACCAGGTGAGTACTGAAGGGGGTTGTACCCGCCATCATTGAAGGCCCAAGTTCTTGCAACAGTGAGGCCATGGGAGGAGGCCTCCTGGAATGCCGCGGTTACCCTGCTCCTCTGAGATGGATTTGAGGCGAGCATCATCAACCAGTAGGCGTTGAAGCCATTGGCGAAGAAGGTATTGCCATTGACGACAAAGTTCACACCTCTGGTCCTCACGAACCCACCACCTGCTCGGGCTTGATGGGTCAGCAAGACGAGGAAGAAGAAGAAGAAACCCAAGTGGTGACACTTCATCTTTCTTCCTCTCTCTCTCTCCCTCTCTCTAGACGTGTCTCTCTGTGTTCCTCTGGACCCTCCCCACACTTCTAACTTTTTTTTCTTGCAGAAGGTTTAGGAAGTGGGAAGAGAGTTGGGGAGAGGAAGGGGTTCTCAACCGCTCTTTAAGTACTACAGATGTCCTTCACAGATCATCACTCTTTAACATAGCATAATAATTGCGTTCCTATTTCTGCTTATTTTATTGTTGCAAATACGCGACATTATGGTTAATCTCCTTTTCCATGAATTGTTCCGTTCTGTATGTGCATATTTTATTTTTCTAACTTAAAATCTACAGATTTATAGTAACAGCAAGGCTCAAAGAATTGACATATCAGAGATATATACTGTTTTTTTCCGGTACGATATATATTGTTGTCTTGGCATCCCATGCGACAGAACATCTTTTGGGAATTATAAACGTCGCCTTCATTAGATTCACGTGAGCCAACATTGGATTTCTTCATATCTCAGCTAGAAGCCACTGCACATGATTTATCGCTTCCACGTCTTTAGACAGATCATGCTAACTTTCCTGTACTCTACGCCCCCTAATCACGGCACTAATTAGACGAGAGAACTCATAATCGAGTGACCCATCTGTAAATAACATCGAAAAAGATAGAGTTCTGAGGTATGTTAAGAAGTCAAAAAAGCATTGATTGCTCAGAGTCAAATTGTATTCTTTTCAGACATGATCAACTCAATCGTCATAACGATACCAAACATGAACTCCTGACTTTTTTTTTCATGATTAAAAGCGAGAGTGTTATGTTTTTTTTGCAATGAATACAAACGAACAGGATTGAGGGTAATAAGTCTGCAAGAGGCAAACGGCAAACGGTGGAGAAGAGTTGGAAAGAGTTGGTGATTTGTGGAGCTCTGAGCTCGACAAAGCCCATGCAGATGCAGATGTGTGCAGTCACGCCATTAATGGGAACCTGAAATGGTAACAACTTGCAGCACGTGTCTCTCATCCCGAATCCTCGATACTCTCGATCATTTGATTTTTAAGCAAATTAAACTGAATTTTGAGTCTGCATGAGACAGGATCATGTGTAGGGCTGCTAATTGAATTGAATCATTCGAATTCAATTATGATTCGTTCGATAATAATTCGGAAATAATTCGATTCGAAGTAAATTGAATCGAATATGAATTCCAATCATGGATTCGATTCCCAAACGAACTGAATTTGAATTAGCTTGATTTCGTTCGATAAAAATTCGATTCGATTCGATATATATCTATATGTATATGTATATGTATGCATATTTATATACGTATATACATACATTCATACATACATATAACACAATCTTTTATTTATCAATAATATTACCTCTTCTATTAAATATGATTAGTTTATGATGGATTTTACAAAATACTCATATAAAATACTATTCACTCAAACCCGACACACCCTTTCCTTTCTCACATTCAGGCAGCACAATAAACCATAAACCCCCTCCTTCTCTCTCACACTCGACGCACACAAGGTTGCACAAACCCTAACAACTCACTCCAATGGCGCCACCCCTCTGCCCTTCGCCCACCACCAACGGTGCATCCCCTCCGCCCTTCGCCGACCACCTGCGGTACCTCCCCTCCGCCTTTCACCGACCACCTGTGGTACCTCCCCTCCACCCAACAGCGACCACCAGCGGCGCCTCCCCTCCACCGTTCGTTGACCACCAGCGGCGCCTCCCCTTCGCCTTTCGCTGACCACCTACAACGCCTCCCCTCCACCCACCGCCAACCTTTAGCGGCACCTCCCCTTCGCCGACCACCAAGCGATGCCTCCCCTCCGCCTTTTGTCGACCACCTGCGGCACCTCCCCTCAACCCACCATCGACCACCAGTGGCGCCTCCCCTCCGCCCTTCGCCAACCACCAGCAGTGCCTCCCCTCTGCCCTTGGCTGACCACCTGGGATGCCTCCCCGCGCCCTTCACTGCCATTTGAGGTGATATTTCAGCTCTCTTCCTCACAATTTTCTTTTTTCAGCTTCCTCAAATATTGTATGTTGCTATAGCATCAGGAATTTAACAAATGAACTTAATTCATGTTGTATTTTTTAATGAGTTTTCTATCATGAAAATTTAGGCATTTTTGCTTGTGTTTCTTGCTAGTACTCATTTACGGATTCTTAGTAGCCATGCAATTTTGTTTAACATGCAATGGTGCCATTTCATTATTCACTACCTCGGAATTTACCTTTTTATGTGGAACTTATCTGCCTTGGGTTGGTTCCGATATTGTACTCAATTTGCAGATAATCTTGTTTTTATATTAATGTTAATTATATCTTTTTGGAGCTTTCTTGGACTTGTCATAATATTTTATCGACAAATTTCTTATTTTAAGTCAAAAAATCACCTAACCATTTTATTACCATGTATTTTAGTGGCAAAAAAATTAGTTTATCATAAACTAGTGTCATTATATGATATTTTTTTGTAAAATTAATTTACCACAGATTACAAGACTATTTTCCTTTTTTTAAGGATGACTGTGTTCTAAAATTTGTCATATTATGGAACATCATATGTTTAGTAATATACAATCTTTTTAATTGAAGTTTGACTATATCATTACAGCTTAGATTATTTGTTTATATGTCTCATGCTAAACAATTTGTTGTCATTATTGTTTTCAAATAACCTGATTTTTTTGCATTTTTGTTTACATGGCTCATCTTTTCATGCAACAAGAGATAAAAGATAATCACAAATTTCACAATCTGTTCATTTTTACTTCATTTATATTCAATCTCTCCGCGCTCTTATTATTTCTACTTCATATATTTAATTCGTTACAGATAATAAGAGAAAATTGGGATTGCAACAAACTTACAAGGACCGCAACAACTAGATAATTTTATACATTTCATACTATATGTTGAACACCACCCTTTTTCTTAATTTCTATTAATTTATCCAAGTTTTTATTGCAAAATAGAATCAAAAAATTTGTTATTGAAAGTTTTAGACAATATTGGTGCTAGAAATATCAATGTATACTTTAACTCATTAATTAACATTCATGTTACTCTAAATATATAAGTTATAAGATACACGTCTTTTCAACATCATACCCTCTTTTTTCTCAAAAAATATTATTAATTAAAATTTCAAATTCGATATGAAATGAATCGAATTTGAATATTCGAAACTCATAATGAATCGAATTTGAATTCAAATTAGTGAATTCGGTAAAAATTCGATTCGAGTTCGAATTCAAAAAAATATAATGAATTGAATCTGAATCCATGTGGATTCGAGTGTATTCGATTCGATTAGCACCCCTAATCATGTGCAGAAAAAGCGTGTCATTCTGGTGCTCCTCATCTTAATGTTGCCGGACCTTGTTGATGTTGATACAAAGATTAAGCTAATCTTCCAGTATGTAATATAACCTCCCAGGTTTTGATTAGTATTGCATGGTATGACAGTTGTCATCCACTCTGAGAAACTGCTCGATTATGCAAGGCTTATGTAATGCGCGATAATCATGGTTTTAATTAGATGGTCTATATGAAAGACTTGTTACAGAGCAATGCCACCTATTGTGGGAACTAATCGATTACAAATGGTAGCTCTTGACAAGAATTTATTACAAAAAATTAACTGGCTTTCTTTGCACGTTTCTTCTGAGGCCTGTTGAGGGATTGATCATAGATCTAATCATCTAGTATATGGAAGTATCTATTCTAATGTGGCCATCAATCAATCTGAGTAGTCGATCCATTACTAGCATATGCCTGATTGCTGCAAGGGAATGGATCCTCTGTTGCAGCAAGGGATGCAGCAAACTCTGCTGTGGCGCTTGGAGCCGCTCGCTCACGATCGAGCGGTTCCCACGAATCCTTTGATCCGGGCCCATACAACGTGGGAATCCGTAGGAACCGCTCGATCGTGATCGAGCGGCTCCAAGGGCCACATCAGACTCTGCTGCATCGCTTGCTGCAGCAGAGGATCCATTTCCTTGCTGCAATGCTTACTTTATTGGCCTTTTACCAATCATTTCCATGGGCTCGTTTGACCTTCTACTAATTATTTACACGATCTCTTCGAAGTTCTAACCTTCTGCAGATCATATGCATGGGCTCTTTTGCATTTCTATTGGCCATTTTCTTGAACTATTTTACTTTCTACTGATTATCTGCTTGAGCTCTTTTGACCTTATCTCGATTATTTTCCTCAACTCTTATATCCTTCAACTAATCATGTTTTTTAGGTTTTTTTACCTATAGTTATACTTTTTTTCAATACTCTTATGTTGCATGGCCATGCACTTCGAATGCATATCTTTCTTATTCTCTCGCACTGTTTGATATTCATACTGCATTGTCTACTTGTTGCCCTCTTATTTGTTCATCTCTGGATGAATACTAAATTCATCTACTTTTGACTTTTATTTTGATTTAAAATCTTTGGTAAAGACCTAAAAATAACCACTAATATCATTGTTTGTACAAAAATATCCTCAGAAGTAAAACTCTTATGTTTATCTTGAAAACACAAAAAGAAGAAAATTTAAGAAAAATAAAAGAAAGAGAAAGGTAGAAGGATGGACCATGTGTATATATTTATAAGATAATATAGAAAAATAAAAATAAATAGGGTTGTTAATCATATTTAAGCTCCAAATCCAGCGGCCAATTTAGACAGATAAATAAAGAGAAAATCAAGAAAAACTCAAATCATCACAATTTTGTACAAAAGAAATATATAAACTTCACACTAAGATAATAATTTTATTTCAAACCCTTTTGAACTATTTTTTTTCATAATGTATATAAAATATGTAGAAAAATATGAAAATATTGTAAAGATTTGCCCTAGAATAGATTGGAAGAGAATGCAAACTCTATTGTATCCATATGGCATCTTCCCCATGTCATATATGCTTTTGTATTTTCATGTAAAAATATAAAAATCACAAAAATAATTCAAAATGAAAAGATACACAAACATAAGCTTTGTTTATAATTATTTTATACCTATGTATTTTATTGTACAATTTAGATCTTATATATACTACAAATGAAAAATCCACAAAAAACATAAATGCGTGCCTAATACCTAGTATATTTATTAAAAAAATAAAAGAAATCATTACACCATGACCCTATAAGCTTTTACAATTACACGACATCCCTTGACATCTTCATATTTATTTACCCCATGGTCACTGAAGATTTACTACATCTTACGCTATGTCGCTTGCCATTAATTTAACTTTATTTCAATTAATCGTCTTGAGTTAATCTAGCAACATAAAAAATACAAAAATTCAAGGGATGGATCTTCTCGAATTATTTACTCCTTTTGCGAAGAGTATATAATTTTTGTAATAATTTATATGCGATGTGACACCGTTTATAAGTTATATTTGACAATATTTATATTTAGAATATATGTTTTGATATTAACTTTTTTTATTTTGACGGTGGTTAGAAATATTATGGTAAAGGAAATAATTTTAACTATGAATGTATGGGTAAAGATGGAGCAACCCATACTCGAACATGGATTACATCATGAGCAATCTATTTACCTTTTGATTTAAAAAAGGTCTATTACCATACCAAACATATTTACACGCAAATTCTCCTTCTTTTCATTGATAATTTATCATCAGTTTTGTAATCGGATGGTTAGCTCCTTTTTTTTTGTTGAGAAATACACTATACATATCCTTCAAAGAATGAGAATGTGTGTACTAATTAGATATACCAAAGGGAGGGGATTTGATATATTTTTCTATTCTCCATTTCCCCGACATAGTTCTTGAGATCTTACAAAGGCCTGCACTTCTGCTTTAAATATGTTGACAATAGTACCTACTAGTCTATTAGATTCTTTGTTGCACTTACAAGTTACAACTCATCTCGAGGAATCTTCAAGTGGAGGAAAAATCATCCAATCAACTGATTTTTACTTAGAAAATCAAATCCGATTAAAATCCAGTTCGATCGTTTGACTCAATTGAACCATTTGTACCAAACGACATGTTCGACCATCTATTTTTTAAATTTAAAAATAATTTTAATTATTAAATAAAATGCAAGTTCTTAAAAAATTTATCCATATTACCATTCAACTCCGACTCCTAGTAAGATACTCCTTTGACTCTTTCCCTTCCATCTCCATGCAAGTCCCATCTCCTTCCTAAATTTACACAAAAGTTTTCAACAATTATATACCTTTGACTTTGAGAGCACACATGTCCACAAACCATTAGTCTCTCTCTCTCTCTCTCTCTCTCTCTCTCTCTTTTCGACTTTCCCTTCTTCTTGTGCATGTTGTTGCATCGTTCGATTAATAACAACAAATGATATCTCTATATCGTGAAAAAGTTGCCATCATCATACCAAGAGAAACAACGAGTTAATGACTCTTGTCATCATTTTTTTAAACTGCTAATTTTAGATAGCACGTAGACATGTATATATATATATAAGATTTAAAAATAAATTTAAATATGTGGATAACACAATGCATATTTATTGATTTGTGTAAAATACCATTCAAATCAAATTTGACCTGATTGGACTATGCAACTTAAACTAACAATACAACAGTTCATTTTTTTCACTTTTTATAAACACTTGAAGTCATTACCAATTCAACCGCAATCCTATTAGTCCGACTATGAAAATTCGAAACCGAAGAATAGGAGCACTTACTTTTGTAGATATTTGATATAATTAGTGGCATAGCTCAGCTCCCATGGAAGACGTCAAAGCAACAAAGGGTATCATAATACGACGAACAGTAGCATCCAGAGGAGGAAGAAGAGGATGATGAGGAGGAGGAAGAGAAGAAGTAAGAAGGTCCATAAATCTTCAACATAGTTTGGAGGGGCGGTCTTTGAAATTGTCACTCTCTAACATTTTTATATAAAGTTTGAAAGTAGAGTTATCAGCTTGACAATATTTCCCCTCTCTATTTTTAGCTATTCTTTACTATTTTTAGCACTTAAATACACAGGTGTCCAAAAAGCTGGAGCTCGAGATTCAACTCGATAAGAACTCGTGAGTCAGACTAGAAAAGCTAATGAACTCGAGTGTGATTCGGATAATAGACTCATTATCCTTATCGAATCGAGTTCGAGTTGAGTAACACTTGACTCACTAACTCGTCTCAATAACTTGATTTAGCTCATTAATTTTGTTAATAAGTACTTGTATTGGACACATGCCACATATGTCCATTATTATTCATATCCCATTAATGGATGGATAATCTGACACATTTCTAAGCTTCTTACATGACATGGCAAACCCACCTTGGCTTTTCAAAACCTTCCCTACAGCTCTTCATAATCTCGCCTCCTCGGCTTCTCCTTCCTCCATCTACTCGTATGGTCGTGTATGATTGCTCCTCGCTCCCTATGATGTGACATTGCTAACACTCCCTCCTCCCTTTGTCTTTCCTAGCGACGCCTACAATGTTGTCCTCCATTTGGAAGACTTTTGCACGATGCCCCTTCCCCCTTCGATGTTTTTACTTGTGAACTCGCTAGCCCTAAGCTCCGGTTCTTGACCACTCACTGTTTCTTGTCAAAAGTTTAGGGTGCTTGCTTAAATTCTTGTCTTTTCTAAAAACTTTTTCTCTTTGAAAAGTCAAGATTGTGTGGTAGTTATCATATGTGTCTTAATACGTATGAATAATGAGAATAACCCCTCCATGATATTTCAAGACATAACTTAAGTTTTACAAGATTGCTATTGACATATAAAATAGGTAATCATGCATAAGCTATATTTGGCATCTTTATTGAGTCAAATATGCATTTGATTTTATGATTAAATTTCAAAATCAGTGTTAAAATAGTAGCACTTTGTTCCAAAGAGGTTGTATATTAATCGCATTAGTCCTCGAAATATTTAAATCATAATAGTGTTTATTTTAATAATATTCAAATGGATTACAATGTGAATTTACATGACATGAAATTTCGAGACACACTATATTTGATATTTCATCCAATTAACGAGACATGGGCATCAAAAATAGGAAGCAATATTGATAAGAAAATCTACTATTGGAAAACCCGATATCAAATTAATGGCGATATATAAACAATATTGGTCAGGAATAAGTTCATCTATATATAATGTAAAGAAACTTAACATTTCCTAATGAGTTCAAATTGGTTCTTTAAACAAAGTTTAGGAACAAGAAATATATAAATCAAACCTACAAAGGACACATAAAGAGGATGGTGAAACAACTCAAGCTCAACAAGTTTGAGTCAACATTCCTAGACCTAAAACTTATTGAGTCCAAGCTCGAGTTTGATTATCGAGTTTAAGTCCGAGTGAGGATTCACTCGACTCGGTCAACTCGATAGACAACACAACTTATATATGGTTGGCTTTGTGTAAACCCTTCACGAGCATGTTCATATAAATATTCATTTATTTCTAAACGAACTTAATAGAATGTTGAATTTTACTTCAATAGCTAAACTAGATGAAAATGAATGAAACATGTATTCATTAGATAAGTTCTTGATTTTGATAGCACACACATACACAAAATTGTATAGTACACATGTAAAGTTTTGTGGTTAATGTTAGAGTTCAATTGATTATTTTACATATAAAATAAAATTAAAGTTAAGTATCATCTTTGATTTAATCATTAGTATAGAGGACAATCCTTCTATTTATTTAATTGTTCATTATAAATTTCGATCAAACTATTGAACTCCAGTTTTGAACTAGTTTAGAACTTGTTAATTTTAACAAGTTCTTCTTGAACCAAATCGTTAACGAACGAATATTTAATCGATCTCGACTTGTTATTTCTAAACGAATTCAAACTTGAACATATATTGTTGAACATATATTGAACTGAACTCGAACATTCAAACTTTCTTATTGTACCATACTTGAACATATGTTCGTTTGTTAGATTTCAGTTTGATTTGCAACCCAACTCACAAGAGACTTACTTGATTATAAAGCTTGATTTGGGGTTACAATCAATGCCCTGTTTATTATCCTTCCATTGGGGGTTTCCTAAGTTCAAACTTTTGTGTACATTTGTAAGTGATTTTTTTTTGTAATTGGATTTTATATGCACTTGTAGTTGTCTTGGATTTGACATAACCTACGTGATCCTCTTATCAACCATGTTTGTTTTCTAACACTTTATCTCAAGTAATCTCGATAGGTCGACGAAGGAGATAAGAGAAGTAAATTAAGATTTTATCTTTTCATGAAGCTTTGCGTGAATGGAATTTCCTCGTCGCTTGGAAGGTTTTATTTTGTTAGACAGACGAGCTTTCTTACATTATCAACATTTAGAAAGGTCTAATAAAGGTTTCGATCCATGTCCCCGTATCTTTTCTATTTCTTTTTTCGCTCGTAGAGGGACATATACACAAGCACACGGCAGGCACACACGCGCACGCACACATGTACATGCACACACACAATGATACCCACATTTGGAGCTGCTCATATGGCATCGCTATACCCTCTTTATTATCTTATAGATAGGAACCAAAAGATGTGTGGTCCCGTATCCTCAAAACAGTGCAACCAAAGTGATGAAGGAAAATGATAGATTATCCCCTTATAGACCAAAAGTTGGATAACTTATTAAGGGTTGTCCCTCCTCTCCTCAAGCACATGCCATGTGCCACCTCCCAACCCTTCCCATGTTACCCCATGTGATGCTAATTTCATGCCCCATTCATTTTGCATTTTGGATATGTATGCATGTGTGTGTATATGGGTTAAATGGGCCTGCCCTTGGGGGAGCTAACTTGGCTCCCCCGCGCTATTTCGTCCATTTTTTTTTATTTTTTTTTGAAAATTTCTTCCGTGAATATTCATCACTATATCCCTATATTATGCTATTAAACTTTCGTGCGAAACAGAGACTCGTACGGCCTCCATCCAGACAATCATTTTTTAACGGTAACAGAATTGCTAAAAACGACCCTTCTAGATGGAGGCCGTAGGAGTCTATGTTTCGCGTGAAATTTGAATGACATAATATAGGAATATATTGATGAAAATCCACTGAAGAAATTTCAAAAAAAATAAAAAAAGGGGCGAAATGGCTTGGGGGGAGCCAAGTTAGCTCCCCCATGGGGGCAATCCCATTTTACCCTATATATATAGGATATCTTTCAAATGAGACATGGTCCTTCCATTCATAAGGAAGGCCAACGATCTGGGCCATCCGTATTTAATCGTATGGTTGTTATTAATGGCATGTTAATATTATTTAAAAAGTTAACAAAAGCCCATTTTGGTCTTTATACATTATCTAAATATAGTATCTAACCACCTCAATTATCTCCTTTATTAATATATCACCTTAATTGCTTTTCAAAAATAGAAACCCTAATTATTTTGGCGTCGTGCATTCCATGCAGAGGCCAATAGCGAGCCGCTCGGACCTCTCATCTGCACGGACGGAGGTGTTCTCGTGTGATTGTGATTGCTGGACGACAGTGGAGATGCACGGCGGGTGCGGTTCTCCTCTTGCAGGTGGTTCCTCGTTCTTGCTCCATGCAGAAAAGGGGAAGGTGCCACCCCTTCTTCTCTTTTCTTCTCGCCCAAGCCATGGGGTGTGACTGGGGATGTGGACTTCCCGGTGGAGATCTACGGTGGGACATGGCTGGTGGTTGGTGATGTGTTTCAACGGAGGGTGGCACACGAGCAACGACGGAGGCAAGGAGGTGAAGGGCGACGTCTGGCGGCTCGAGGGCTGCAAGGTGGAAGGGTGGCGGTGAAGATCCTGAGCCACGTCAGAGTCGAGTGGAGGAGGGTGGTGCTCCAGGCGATCAGGCTGCTGCGAGATGGTGGATCTGGTGGACAGCAGCGGCGCGCGTTTGTGATGGAATTGTGTGGTCAGGTGCGGTTCCAAGAGGCGGCGAGACGACGGTGGGCTCACGCTGGGCGTGGGCTACGCCGGATCGTACGATGCATGGGGCGGCGTTGGACAGGAGCATGGGGGAACACGAGAGGAGGAATGGACGCAGCGTGGTGAGGTCTCGTTGGCACAGAAATACAATATTGATGTGTATTATACACTTTTTTATGTGTATTATACAATTTCAATGTATATTATAGATATTTGATATGTATTTTTACGTATCAATTGAGTGCAAATGACAGTTGTAGTTTTTTATGCATATTGTATATTTTATGTGTATTACACATTTTGGATATGCATTATACATTTTTAATGTGTATTATACATATTTCGGTGATATTTTACTCATCCATTGAGCGTGAATGACTACTGCAGTTTTACAAATAACCATAAAAATTCTATTATACAAAGAACCATACAATCAATACAAATAACCATGTATTAATTGCTAATATGAATTGTATTCTACAAAGAACCATACATAATTTACAAATGGCTGATTAATTTTGAAAGAAACACAGTAAATACAAAAGCATACACTCGTTACAAAAGGAACAACAGATTCTATAAAAAAACATTATGATACAAACATTGCCCTACGTAATGTCGCCCAGAATAAAATTGGATATATTTTAAACATGGTAATGCGAAAAATACCAAAAACAAAAATAGCTAAATTTAGAATTTCGGAATATTTATTGACGTGCATAATTAATGAGAAAGTTGATGATCAAAATGCCCTTTTGGGCAACAAAATGGAAGGTGCTGTTGGATTTGAATCCGATGGCCCAGATCATTGGCCTTCCTTAGAGATGGAAGGACCACGTCTCATTTGAAAGGTATGTATGTATGTATGTATGTATGTATGTATGTATGTATGTATGTATGTATGTATGTATGTATGTATGTATGTATGTATGTATGTAAAATGGGGTTGTCCCTTGGAGAGCTAACTTGGCTCTCCTTTTTCTTATTTTCTTAAAAAATACTTCCGTGGATTTTCATTAATATATCACTATAATATATCAATCAAGTTTCGTGTGAAATAAAGACTCATATAACCTCCATCCAGATGGAGTCAATTTTAGCAATTATGTGATCATTAAAAAATAAATTTCTGGATGGAGGCTGTAGGAGTTGTTTCGCATGAAACTTGAATGACATAATATAGAGAAATAGTTATGAAAATCCACTAAAGTATTTTTCAAAAATGAAAAAATAGAAAAAAATGTGATAGAGGAGCCAAGTTAGCTCCCACTAGGGGGCAACCTCATTTTTCCCAATATGCATAGGGGGAAATGGAGTTGTCCTTTGGGAGAAGCTAATGATGACCGTCTAAATGACCAAGGCAAAGGTGTCTAAAAGGTCGTTGAGACCTCAATCACTCAGACTCGGGTCAACAAGAAAAATGAACCACTCGAAACAAATAAATTCAATCAAGCACGAAGAAGCGGTCCTGCTATATGTTTAACCTGGTATAGCACCCAGGGTCGAACTCAAGGAGCACGGATTGGCCGAAGGCCTACGAAGTAGTAAAAATAAATAAAATAAAAGACAAAATATTTTTCAGTGGTTTTTAATTATTTGTATATTTTTTTTGGATTTTTAATATGTAAAGAAAATAAGAAAGACAAAAACAAGCACACTTCAACAATTTATTTAAAGCATCAAAATCAACCAAAAATTAAAACAAAAATATTTTTATGTGTTTTATATTTTTTATGTTTTTGGTGAATTTTTGGGATTTTTCTGATATTTATTTTAATTTCTAAAAATCAAATAGTAACAAAAACAAGGGGTACTGTCCAGCCAAGCCTAAAGTCCCTAGATAAAATATCTAAGGACCTCAAAAAGGCCTGGAGGTAACTTTCCTATAAAATAGATGAAATAAGGAAAATTTAGGTACCAGATTTATTATTTTTGGATTTTTAATGTATTTATTAGAATTTTTATGGGTTTTATGGGGTTTTTAGGTTTTTAAGGTTTTTAAGTAATGAAAAATAGCCAAAATTGGCTAGAAAATAAAACAAACTAAACTAAACAGTACCTAATTTTTGTAGAATTTTTAGAGGGGTTTTTATATTTTTTTATGAGTTTTAAATCTAGACAGTAACAAAAATGATAGTTTTTGAATTTTTAAAAATAACAAACGAAATCAAAAATGTCCTCAAAAATTCACAAAAATCCTACACCATGGCAGGAGCCATGTGTCAAATTTTCGTCGAATTTGGAGGCGATTTGATATTTTATTCAAAAATGACAAGAGGGTACTGTGCACAGGGACTGAAATGCAAATACCCAAGGTTCTGGGGGTCCCGGTGCAAAATACCCAGCAAAACACGTGCCAAGCGCATGCCTGGGGCACTCAGGGACCTATTTGTAACAAAAATAAGTCCCGAGGACTTATTGGTAACACGTACCAAAAGTCCAGGGGCCTTAGTTGCAATTTACCCAAAAAATAACGCACATGCGTAAAACAACCACGCACAGGGGTATAAATGCAATTAATCAAAAAGTTTCATTCATTTCATAACAACCAGAACTACAAGGGCAAAGGTTGCAAATACACCAACAAAACACGTGACGAAACACGTGGCTCACAATAGGCAGGGGTATAAATGCAAACAAACTTAAGCTCAGGGTCCTCTATGCAATTTAACCTAAAACTAAACAATGTATTTAAATATTTACAGGACTAATATGAAATAACGCAAAGATAAGGGCCTAAGGGTAATTTACCCTTTATTAACCGGAGCTGATGGATGGCCGCCACGTGTAGATCGGACGGTCAGGATGGGGACGCTCTCAACACTGGTGCTGCTCTGGTAAATCCAACGGTCCAGGCCAGGACACGTGTGGATCTGACGGCCTGGATCTATCGCCTCAGATCTGACGTCAAAGGGGGCGCTAGGAATGGACGGTCTGGATGGCGTCTGGAGCTGAGGGTTGATCAAACGACGCTGGAGGGTCCTCGAGGAACTGGTCCCCGGCGAACTTCGCCGGGCTCGTGCGGGTGCTGGTCTCCTCCTCGGAGTGCGCCAATGATCGGAGAAGAAAGCTCGTGCGCTCATGCGTCGGCTGCAGTGCTCCGATGATCGTCCCAAGCTCGGAGGAGCTCAGGCACGGTCGGCGGAGCTGGGACTCCCGGCCTGAATGACCAAGCCCTCAGATGGGCTCGGTAGGACCTGCAAAAGAGCTCAGAAGACTCGTGGGTCGAGGGAAAAGTGCCTCGACCCTGTTAGGCGGAGCGAAGGTGGACGGTGCGTCGGGGCGACGGGCTCCGGCGAAGGTGGAAGACGGTGGAGCCCGGTTCCCAGCTCCTGTGCGAGCTGGGTTGTGTGTTTGGGTGTAGAATGTGCAGCGGAGGAAGGTGGAGATGTGAGTCGGGTCCGATGGTCGAACGGTGGTCGGAATCGGGGCGAATCGAAGAAAGACGTCGGAGGTGCGATTTGGGGGAAAATGGAAATTGAACGGAAAGGTGGAGCTAAGGGACTACCTGGATGATCGATGAGACTGTGCTGGAGCTGGGGATGCTCCCGGTCTTCGCCTCAAGGGGTGTCTCTGCCCGAGGCTCGAAGCTCGCCCAGGTGGCGGAGCTACGGCGGGTGTGTCGCCGGATCGATGGTTTTCACCTCCTCTCCTCGCTGCAATAGGTCGAGGCGCGAGCTGTCACCTCTCTCTCTCTGGAGCTCACTGGAGAATGAAGCAAATGGCCAAAGATGCGTGGGAAGGCGGCTGAGCTCCAGCTTTATATGGCTAGGGGTCCGAGAAGAGGGGGTCCGGGCAAGCTCAGGAGCGCGCGGATCCCGAGGGAGCGGCTCCGGCGAGGATGCCGGATGCAAGGGGAACGATTCGGACCCGGGGTTTGGTGGATTGGTGATCGGGTCGAGCGGGTATAAATCCGAGAAGATGGGTCCGATGCTCGAGCCCGTGAGAAGTGGTCCTGGGGGGGCCAGTTGACCGGGCGGTCAACATCCCCAGGACCCAATGGGGTCAGGCCACGTGGCAGGATTTTAAAGCTCAAAATTAAGGTAGTTATGGCCCGATTTTGTAAAAACTCAAAACACAAACTATTTTTATTTTATTTTTTTCTATTTTTTGGTGATTTTTAATTAATTTTTGGAAATAAAAATAAGGTATTTACATTATATGGCTATATATAGGTATATATACAATATGTAGGCTTTTGATTTTTGATTTTTAATTATTATTTTTGTACAATTTTATTCCTATTTTATATTTTATTTATTTATAGTATAAAATAAGGAATAAAAGGATGTTTTTATTTGATTTTTATTATTTACTTACATAGGTAAAATAAATAGTTATGTACAACTATATACAAGGTATATGTACAATGTATTTTTGTATTTTTAATTTTTCTATTTTTATTTTGTTTTGGTTTTGATTCTTTTTATTTTATTTATTTACAATATATAGCATAGAATATTTACAAAAAGTTTGGAAAATAACTTTATTTATTTACAAGGTCAAATAAATATATAGGCATGGTTTATGTACATGGTGAAAGGGTATTTTTAATCTTTTTGATTTTTAATTTTTTATTTTGTTTTTATATCTTTTATATATACAAGTATTTACAAGCATATTTTTGGTGAGGAAAAATATTTTTATTTTATTTACATAAATATATACACATGAGCCCCTATCTCCCTCTACTTGGCTTTTATGCGGTCAGGCCCATGCTGAGCCCTCCCTTGGGTTAGGTTGCTCAATATTTATTCTAAATATTTCCCTCTTTTTCTTTTTAATCTTTATTCTTTTATTTTTGCACAAAAACATGCTAATTATAGGTTTTTACACAATGCATGCTTTTGCTAATTATTCCTATTTACACATATCTACATGCATTTGCAAAGGTTTTTGTAGCTAAAATATAAGAATAAAGAGTGATGAATGGGTATTCATCACCCCCCTATACTTAACTTTGCTAGTCCCTTAGCAAACACTTATTTGGAAAAGAAGTGAAAAAGAAAGAAAGAAAAAGAAAAAGAGGATGTACATGGATCAAGGTTGATTATTAAACTTGCCTTCATTAAATTGGGGTATGGAGCTCGATCAGATCTTTGGATTATTAATGTGTCGGAACCTTATTTTAGACTTAAGCTTAAAACCTAGCAGCCTCTAAGTTCCACTAATCTATAACCAAGACTCCTCAATGCTCCAGATCAGAACAAGTCATCAATCACAAACCCTGAAGACCATGAATCTTTTCTTGTCCTGTGAATGTGAAGTCTAAGCTCTCCACCTCAGACATGACAACTTGACAACCCTCCCCAACAAGGTAACTCTATGACCTCAATCTGGCCACTCTTTCCTCGAGGAGCGGGGTATTCCCTTCTAAGTTCAAGTACAACCGGCTCAAGAAGAGGGGGAAGAAGAGAATGGGTCAAGGCCAGTGTAGCCAAGTACCCTTGGGAGCTTGACCAGTGTAGCCAAGTCTCCCTGCTGCAAGCTACAACAGGTGGATCATGAAACCAAGCTTTGCTTATTGCACTCTATATACATACTCCGGTGGGATTATCATTTTCTCTCAGACCCACCACTTTTTTGGAGTTCTTTTCTTTTTGCACATTTTTTTTCAGTGCATCTATACAGCATATACATGTGCAGCATATATACAAGGAGTTTTTCCTCTTGAGCCAGTAGACTATCCCTCTTTTGAAGCTTTATTGCAACCCACAACTCCCGTCGTTAGACCTCATGGCAACCAGACCAAGTTGAGACGCACTTCCTTCACTATAAGAAGAAGAGAGGTTCCGCCTAGAAGTACTACCCTCATATGCTACCCCAAGTCAAGGAAGACTGCCTCCTCACCACCTCATCCGTAGAGAGCTCGGTGCATAGTGCTGGTGTCCAAGTAAAGTCATAATCTATATGAGTCATGTGTTGTTAAGTGCTCTACTTAGGCTCATTGAGATGACATGTGATCATAGCCTAGTGGACTCAAAGAATTAAGTCACCATGGACCTGAAAAGCCTTAAACCTAAGTCCTATAAGGTTCCTCTTAGAAATTAGGTGGATTAAGATCTTAATCAAGCTCCATTTCTCAATTTGATTCCAGGCTAGTTTAAATGTCAACTATCATCCAGAAAAACTATATACATATGTACAAAAAGATGCTTATTTACACAATATTTTACAATCATGCAAATATTTTGAAAAATGTTTTGAAATCATGTATGAATGATGCATGAAGTGCAAGTTTTGCAAAAAGATATTTACACACATTTACACAAGATTTTTGCAAACCTTTTGATTTTCAAAACATTTTGGAAAAATTTTGTACTATATACATAATTTTGATACAAAAATATTTACACAAGCTTTACACAAAAGATTTTTGAAATCATTTTTACAAAAATAATTTGTACACTAGCTATGTATGTGCAAATAAAAGGAGATTATGTACATGAAAATTTTTAATTTTTGTGGTTTTTAGCCATTTTATTTATTAACACACTCACACAAAGTACGAGTTATGGCTAAAGTATATATGAAATATATACACACCCCCTATACTTAGCTCGAACGATGTCCTCAGAGTCAAGAGCGATGGAGAAGACATAACTCGTGCTAGGTATGGGAAAGTGAAAAGAAAGGCTATACAAAAAGGAAATGAAAAGTCAAGAGGGACCCAGGTCTCTCCCCTATACTTAGGATCAAGTAATCCTAAGTATAGCAGGCTGTATACTAAGGGAAAACCTGAGTGCAGAATGTACAGGGTCTACCCCCCCTATACTTAGGGTGAAATATCCCTAAGTATAGGCAGCAAATCAGGGGTAGACAGAAACAAAAGAAATACCCGAAAGGCCTCACATCCCCCCTATACTTAGGGTAAAGTGCACCCTAAGTATAGCATAATCACAAGATGAAGGAAGGGATGTGGGACTAAAGAATGTGGTGATATGGACATCTGGATCTATACAAGGCGGAAGATCAGTGAGACCCAGGCGTGAGATGTATTAGATGTGAGTCAAAGACCACATCTCACGCAAAATGAATAGGGGCAAGATCAACGACCCGCAGCTCATGATCTAGAAATGGTTTGAGCCGCTGGCCGTTCACTCGAAAGGTACTCTCAGAAGACAACTCGGATATATCTATGCTACCGTTGTCGTGTACCTTTCTAACCAGATAAGGTCCCTTCCATTTGCTCTGAAGCTTCCCTGGAAATAATCGTAGCCTCGCATCAAACAGCCATACTCTCTGTCCAATTTCAAAATGCTTGTCGCTGATATGAGAATCATGCCACTCCTTGACTTTCTCCTTATAATGTAGGCTGCTTGAGAAAGCTGCATCTCTAAGCTCCTCTAGGGCAGCTAGCTCTGCCCTCCTCTGGTCTCCCATACCATCTGGATCCATTAAAATATCTGTAACTGCCCAAAGTGACTTGTGCCTCAGCTCAACAGGTAAATGGCATGGCTTGCCATATACAAGGCGAAAGGGAGATGTGCCCAAAGGTGTCTTGAAAGACGTCCTATATGCCCACAAGACCGAGTCCAAAAGCTGTGACCAATCCTTTCGGTCAGGGAGGACGACTTTCTGCAGAATAGTCTTGATCTCCCTGTTCGACACTTCGGCTAGACCATTCGTCTGTGGATGGTAAGGTGTAGCAACACGATGATCTATGCCGAACTCGCTAGCAAGTGCCTTCACCTGGTCGTTGATGAAGTGGGATCCCCCATCAGAAATCAGAACTCGTGGAACCCCGAACCGCGTGATGATATGCTTCCTCAAAAATCTGCAAACTGTCCTCGCATCAGCAGCTCGGGCGGGGATAGCCTCCACCCAATGACTCACATAATCAACGGCCAACAGAATGTACTCAAATCCCTGACTCTTAGGGAATGGACCCATGAAATCGATGCCCCATGCATCAAAAACCTCACAGAAGTGAATGGGCT
Source organism: Ottelia alismoides (assembly GCA_037367405.1). Taxonomy (NCBI): domain Eukaryota; kingdom Viridiplantae; phylum Streptophyta; class Magnoliopsida; order Alismatales; family Hydrocharitaceae; genus Ottelia; species Ottelia alismoides. The sequence goes on from JAZKJV010001223.1 coordinate 859,726, forward strand.
GCATCGGCATCATATCACGTTGTCCACAAGTGTCCATCCTCTGACAGTCAGTACACCTCTTCACGAACTCATCTGAGTCCTTGAAGAGGGTAGGCCACCACAAGCCGGATTGGAGCACTTTCTGTGCCGTTCTCCTCCCAGAATGATGTCCTCCTGCCTCAAGCTTGTGGCAGTAAGTGAGGACGCTATGGTGTTCCTCATGAGGAATACACCGACGCCAGACACTATCCCCTCCTTCGTGGTAAAGGATGGGATCCTCCCAATGGTAAGACTTGGCCTTTGCTAGGAAGGTCTCAAGCCTCTGCCTGGGCCAATCTTGTGGGACTTTCCCAGCAACGAGAAAGTTCACAATATCGGCGTACCATGGGAGTGAGGCGATAGCAAGGATCGCCTCATCTGGGAAGGTATCTCTAATAGGGTCAATCTGCTCAGAATCCTCAGGCTGCTCTAGTCGGGAGAGATGATCCGCCACCACATTCTTGACTCCAGGCTTATCCTTGATCTCAATATCGAATTCCTGGAGTAGAAGGATCCATCTAGTCAGTCTGGCCTTGGCATCCTTCTTTGCCATGAGGTACCTGATGGCGGTGTGATCTGTAAACAAAGTCACTCTAGATCCAATGATATACGATCTGAACTTATCCAGGGCAAACACTACGGCTAGCATCTCCTTCTCTGTGACCGTGTAATTCCGCTGGGCGGAATCCAATGTGCGGCTAGCGTAGTGTATGGCAAATGGAACTCCATCCCTCCTCTGTCCCAGCACTGCCCCTACGGCAAAATCGGAGGCATCCGTCATGATCTCGAATGGGAGAGACCAATCAGGCGGCTGGAGGACAGGAGCCTCAATAACACACTGCTGGAGAGTCGCAAACGACGAAAGACACTTGTCATCAACAAGGAACTCGGTGTCTTTCGTCAAGAGGTCAGTCAACGGTCGGGCAATCCTACTGAAATCCTGAATGAACCTCCTATAAAATCCAACGTACCCCAGGAATGACCGTAGCTGCCTCAGATTAGACGGCGGTGTGAGTTTTCTAATGACATCAACCTTGGCCGGATCAACCTCCATGCCCCTGTTGGAGATGATGTGGCCAAGCACCGTCCCTTGAGTCACCATGAAGTGACTCTTCTCCCAAGATAAACCAAATGAAACTCAATACATAGCTGGAGTACCCGATCTAGGCAGTCAAGACAAGAATCGAATCCGTCGCTGTAGACCGAGAAATCGTCCATGAAGACCTCCAAACACTCCCCTACCATGTCCGAGAAGATCGACAGCATGCACCTCTGAAAAGTTGCAGGGGCATTGCATAGCCCGAATGGCATGCGTCGAAAAGCATATGTGCCGAAGGGACAAGTAAAGGTGGTCTTCTCCTGATCCTCAGGAGCGATGGCCACTTGGTTGTAGCCCGAGTACCCATCCAGGAAGCAATAATGGCTCTTCCCTGCCAGTCTCTCAATGATCTGGTCAATAAAAGGCAGGGGGAAATGGTCCTTCTTGGTGGCTTGGTTGAGTCTCCTGTAGTCAACACAAAACCTCCAAGAGGTGGGTACTCGTGTAGCAATCTCCTCTCCCGACTCACTGATCACAGTCGTGATGCCCGTCTTCTTGGGCACCACATGCAAGGGGCTGACCCACTTGGAGTCGGAAATGGGATAAATAAAATCTGCACTCCACCATTTTGATATTTCCTTCATCACGACCTCTCTCAGGTTGGGGTTCAGTCGTCGCTGGAACTCACGCGACGGCTTCGCCCCCTCCTCGAGATAGATATGGTGGGAGCACACTGATGGACTAATCCCATGGAGATCTGCTACGCTCCATCCGATCGCCTTGCGGTTCTTTTCAAGAACCCCCATCAAACGGGATTCCTGCTCTCCAGTCAACTCGGCGGAGATGATGACTGGGTACATCTCTAGATCGCCCGCAAGGAATCGATACTTCAGCGAAGTAGGGAGCGGCTTCAGCTCTGGAATGCTTGGTGCTGGCAAATCTGGCTGCAGAAGAAACTGAGTGAATGCTGCTAAGTCTGCCAAATCTGCCTGGGAAAGTGAAAGCGTACTCTCGCAAACTGGATCGGGAGAAGGCTGCTCAACTGCACTGTCTCTGGTCTGCTCTGCATCTGCCTCCTCCTCATCTGTAGGCTCAGGTGGAATCAGGTCTGGCATCTGATCATCACAATCGGCCTAATCAGACTCTGAATCCGAGGGATCTGTATCAACCGTGGTGGCCTCAGTACCACCGGAAAACAAGGTGGCCTCAGTACCACCATCACTGAAAATCGTGTCGCGATTAAGGACCGGCTCTGCTGCCTCTGTGGTATCCTGAACCAGGGCTGTGCTCTCCAGACTCTCCTCTGCTATCATCTCGGCATCAGCTGCATCTGAATATGAGAGGATAGTCTGTGCTGCAGGATCTGCCCAAGCTGCCTCATCGTCTGTGATTACAAATCACAGTCCTGGTGGATGTCTGGCTCTGCGTCTGTCAGCTGCTCTGAATCGGTACTGGCCTCTGAGCGGGATCTCTCTCTAGCTCTATAGTCCTCGACCGTCTCTATTTGTATACCCTCGCCCTCGACGCGAAAGTACACCTTCCCGCTATCATGATCAGTCACCGCCTTGGCTGTGGCCAAGAACGGACGACCAAGGATGATGGGGGTATCGGTCACTGACTCAGGGATCTCCATGTCCAACACTACGAAGTCCACGGGGAATTTCAGGCCCTGAATCGTGACGATAACGTCTCGTAATAACCCCCTCGGCCTCTTGACAGATCGATCAGCGAACTGAAGGACTGTCCTGCTCTGTCGAAGAGTGCCCAACTCGAAGCGGTCGAGAAGGGCTGCCGGAAGAAGGTTGATCGACGATCCGCTATCTAGAAGAGTACGGTCGAACCTCTGCTCACTGATCTGGCATCTGACATACGGGGCCCCTGAATCTGGCCTCTTGGCTGGAAGTCGGTTCTGGATCGCAAAACACGTGGCTTTCGTCAGCACATGGATCTCAGAAGTGTGGTTCCTCCTCCTCCTCCTGACTGTAGTCCTGTCTCTCAAAGATCGCTGGAGAAGGGGGATGTGCTGCAAAGCCTCCTGGAGGGTCAGCTGGATGTGGAATCGATCGATCATGCTCTGGCTGAACTCCTCAAGCTCTCTCTTTTTTGGATTTTCTTTTTTCTTCCCCTTCCCCATCTGAAGGGCTCTAGGGAAGGGGATCACAGGGTCCTTCGTAGATGAAGGACTAGGAAAAGGCCTAGACGGTTCGATGACCGGATCCACACATACATCATGCACCACAGTGGGACCAGAAGAAACTAAACCTTTTCCTTTATTCACAACAGTATTCTGAGGTACATGAACTGAAGGAAAGACAACATCTCTATCACGACAAACACTGGTGGCCTCAGTACCACCGTGGGTTGGCTCTGCTGCTGCTGCTGGTAGACGTCTCGCGGCATCAGTACCGCGGGCTGGCTCGGCTAAACGGGTGGCATCAGTACCACCTCCTCGAACTGATGAAGCGGCGGCCTCAGTACCGTCGGTGGGATCAGCATCCTTGGTGGCCTCAGTGCCACCGTCATCATCTGGAGCGGCATCAGTACCGCTCTCCTCCTCCTCATGTGGCGCCTCTGAAGTATCCTCGTGGTGAAGCTCAGATGAGGCACCGCCGCCTGCTGGGGTCCTACCGCTCCTAAGTGTGACAAAATCAGCATCAAATAGATCCGAAGATGTATCAACAAATGGGTCACTAGGAGTGGCAAACTCAGTGTGTACTACCTGCTCAGATTTCCTCTTGAGGTTGTTCGGATTCGGCTCGATCTGGGCTGGAATGGCGGCCTTCCCTCTCACCAAGTCCCGCATCTCCTGGCGGAACTCGTCCATCTCCCGTCTGAATGTGGCCTGCTGGTCCGTGAGGAGGCGGGCGATGTCATCCAAAGCGGGGCTCTCGTGGGAGCCCGACGGGTAGCCTCTCTGGGGGTGAGGCTGCTGGAACTGCTGCTGGTGGTAAGAGGGGTATGAGGAAGGGTGCTGCTCCTGAACTGGGTGAGCCTGCTGCTCACGTCTCCACGACTGTCCCTGCTGCTGATAAGGACGAGGAACGAAGGATGATGGTTGGTGCTGTTGGTATGCTGGGGGCTGCTGCTGCGGCTGGTGGTGATCTCTCTGCTGGGAGTACTGCCCTCCCTGTCCTGACGGCTGCTGTTGGGGCTGGGCACCACCACTCCCCCACCTGAATTCGGGATGGTCTCGTCGGATCCCAGGCTGGGGGCGGTCATACCAAATCCCGTTGACATCCATCAACGGCTCGGCATCGTAGGGGGCTGGCGGGAGTACTGCCAGAGGCTGGTCCGGCTGGTAGACCACCATCTGCATCTCTGGAGATGGTGGGGACTGGTAGGTGGGCTGCGGCTGCTGGTACGGCTCCGCCTGTACAAGGTGAACCTGTCTAGGCTACACAGGGGTGCTGGAGCGCTGGGACGAGCTGTTGCTGCTGCCGGAGTCGCCTCGCGACTGAAGACGGGGCTGAGGAGCCGTCTGTGCCTCCTGGAGACACATGAGCTGTGTCTTCATGTCGCTCAGAACCTGTGCCATCTGTTCCATCTGAGTGATGCTCTGGCACTACTTCTTCTCAATCAGCTCCATGCGGTCCAACTTCTCGCTGATAATGCCCATGTCCGCAGCCGTCGACTCTGCCTGTGCTGCTGCGGCTGCGGACGAACTGGATGGACCTGCATCTACCCGTGCTATCCGCTGGTACTGCACGGGTCCTGGCTGATGTGGCTGGGTCTTCTGAGTATACAACCTGGTCTGGGACATCACCATGTAGTTTTCGGCCATCTCCTCGTAGATGGCCCAGACCTGGTCATGGTCCTTGGCAAAGTAGGACCCACCGCAAGAAGCGTTCACCAGACCCTGAAGCTCTGGCATCAACCCGCTGAAGAAGCTCTGCACAAGGTTCGGCTTCGTGATGTCGTGGTGCGGGCATCTGTCTAGGAGCTCTCAGAACCTCTCCCATGCCTCGTGAAACTGCTCGTTGGGGAACATGGAGAAGTTGCTGATCAGGGCCCTCGCCGCATTCGTCCGCCCGAGTGGATAGTACTTGTTCAAGTACTCGGTGCGGAGCTGCTCCCAGGTGTAGACAAACCTCCCAAGATGCTTCAGCCAGGTGGCTACTCTATCTGCTAGTGAAAACGGGAAGGCTATCATCCGGATCATGTCCTGGTCCACATGCCGGTCGTGGACAGTACTGCAGATCATCAGAAACTCCTGGAGGTGGAGGTGGGGCTCCTCAGTGGCAAGTCCGTGAAAACGAGGAAGCATCTGCAGGGTGTTCGGGGGGAACTTGAAGTCCCCCACGATAGCAGGTACCACCACCCAATGGTGCATCAGTGTAGATCCGGGGTTGTGCAATTCCTGCATCGGTCTAGGTGGTCCTCCTCCCGCGGCTGCTGCCGCTGCGGCGGCGGCTGCGGCTGCTACTGCTGCTGCTGCGGCTCGTGCCTCTGCATCTGGTCCGTCCTCAGGCTCGCTCTGCTGGTCTCTATCTGCTTTGAGCCTCTCCAACTCTCGCCTCATCTCTATCATGAATGCCCCCTGATCGCGCAACTGCTGCTGGACTGTCTCGAGTGATGCGATCAGGGTGGAGTTGATCGCTCCCTGGTCAAGTACAAAATGCTCGGGCTGACAGGAGTGATCATCTGAACTGCCGGCTCCGGCCATGACGACGTCTGCAAAATCAAACGAGCCCAACTCAGGTGCTGTCAAATCAATCAGTCTCTCCTCGGGCTCGTGTCTCTCAGGTAGAACAGAAAGGGGGTCGAGGGGGAACAAGGTGGAATCGTACTCGGGCTCGGAGAGCGGGTCTGGGCTCTCGTGAGCCAACCTAGATGATGAGGCAGACGTGCCCGAAAGCGGTGCAGCCAGAGGCTGCCTAAGAGAGCGTCTACCCATCATCTTGATCTGTCGAGTAAGGCGGATGAGATCTGGAAAAATTATGATCAGAAAACAAACCCCCGGTTCACCAACGCAACGCGAGCTGAAGACCGTGAAAGTTCGGTCAAATTATCTTGTCAATTTTATTTGGTGAACACACAAAATATCAGAGCGCTTACGTGACCTGTTAGGATATCCAATGCTAACCCAACCGACTGGCCCGCACGGAAAAGTCGGTAATCAGTCGGGACTAGCACCGGGGGGCTCTACCTAGGGTGCGGGTCACTCTCTCGCGCATCCAAACCATACAATGAGGGGGTTGCTCTCCCCAAGACAAAGTTTTTAGGGTGAGCGGATTTTAAGATCAATAATATTAGCCAGTCCCAATTTTATGGTTTCACTTTTTTAGTATTTTTCAAATGAAAACAAACGGCCTAACGAATTTTTCGTTCCTCCTGATTATTAAGTCCAAAATAGGGGGGAGAAGACGAAAAAGCCGATGCGCAATAAATCAATGATGCATGCAAAGTCAGAAATGCGTACCTGTCTCCAGCACTCTACATGCAAGATGATCCGCGCAGAATTTAAAGACTGAAAAGAAACTAACCTAAATGATGCAGCGGTAAAGCCGAGTCTTAGATGAGCAATTCTAGCGATGAACCGTCTAACCGGTCACCGACCTCCAAGCCAAAGAGTCCGGTCTTGGCCCGTCCCTCTTCTGTCCGACAAATCGGGGGTAGGAGTAAGCGCTTTACAGGACGGGCTGCGGCACGTAGGCTACGAAGGTAAGTGAATCGGTTATTTTTATTAATGATTTTTAAGTAGGTCCAATTAACGATCTATAGGAACAGATAAGCAGTTAAGTGTGTGGATCCTACTAAGTACGGCACAGTCACCAGAAATTCCTAAGTCTAGGGGCTCGAGCAAAAACCGTGAAAAACCGAAAAGGCATAAATAAAAGAAAAAGAAAACCGCGAAAAGCCGCGAAAAACCACGCAAGTCCTAAGGGTCCCCCGAGCCACACCGATGCTCGGCGAAACAGACACGCTACGGTAGAAGAGTCCAAGAGACTGATAAGGTCCTGTATTATTACAATAATAATATAAATGAAATAAAAAGCCTCGCCCACTCAGCTCTCTCTCACGCTCTCCTGCGGCTCCGTGAAGAAAAGAGCCGCCTCCGAATCTCGCAGTTACGCCGGCTCTCGAGAGTAGCCGCCTCGGTCCTCGGGCCCTCGCAAGAAACAACAAAGTGGTCAGAACCAACAAAAATAAACAAATAATAAGAAAAATAAAAATGAAAGAAACTGAGGGTATATATGTAAAAATGCAAAAATAAAATAAACACACAAAATAAGACAAAAACAAAAATAAAAGGAAAAGAAAATAAAACAAAATAAAATAAAAAGACAATATAAATAAAAGCCGCGAAAAGCCGCGAGCTCTGGAAGAGCCGTGAAAAGCCGCGAAAATAAAAACGAAAAGAAAATCAACTACTAAGCCGTGCTCCCCGGTAACGGCGCCATTCTGATGACCGTCTAAATGACCAGGGCAAAGGTGTCTAAAAGGTCGTTGAGACCTCAATCACTCAGACTTGGGTCAACAAGAAAAATGAACCACTCGAAACAAATAAAATCAATCAAGCACGAAGAAGCGGTCCTGCTATATGTTTAACCTGGTATAGCACCCAGGGTCGAACTCAAGGAGCACGATTGGCCGAAGGCCTACGAAGTAGTAAAAATAAATAAAATAAAAGACAAAATATTTTTTAGTGGTTTTTAATTATTTTTATATATTTTTTTGGATTTTTAATATGTAAAGAAAATAAGAAAGACAAAAACAAGCACACTTCAACAATTTATTTAAAGCATCAAAAATCAACCAAAAATTAAAACAAAAATATTTTTATGTGTTTTATATTTTTTATGTTTTTGGTGAATTTTTAGGATTTTTCTGATATTTATTTTAATTTCTAAAAATCAAACAGTAACAAAAACAAGGGGTACTGTCCAGCCAAGCCTAAAGTCCCTAGATAAAATATCTAAGGACCTCAAAAAGGCCTGGAGGTAATTTTCCTATAAAATAGATGAAATAAGGAAAATTTAGGTACCAGATTTATTGTTTTTGGATTTTTAATGTATTTATTAGAATTTTTATGGGTTTTTTGGGGTTTTTAGGTTTTTAAGGTTTTTAAGCAATGAAAAATAGCCAAAATTGGCTAGAAAATAAAACAAACTAAACTAAACAGTACCTAATTTTTGTAGAATTTTTAGAGGGGTTTTTATATTTTTTTATGAGTTTTCAATCTAGACAGTAATGAAAAGGTTAGTTTTTTAATTTTTAAAAATAACAAACGAAATCAAAAATGTCCTCAAAAATTCACAAAAATCCTACACCATGGCAGGAGCCATGTGTCAAATTTTCGTCGAATTTGGAGGTGATTTGATATTTTATTCAAAAATGACAAGAGGGTACTGTGCACAGGACTGAAATGCAAATACCCAAAGTTCTGGGGGTCTCGGTGCAAAATACCCAGCAAAACACGCGCCAAGCGCGTGCCTGGGGCACTCAGGGACCTATTTGTAACAAAAATAAGTCCCGAGGACTTATTGGTAACACGTACCAAAAGTCCAGGGGCCTTAGTTGCAATTTACCCAAAAAATAACGCACATGCGTAAAACAACCATGCACAGGGGTATAAATGCAATTAATCAAAAAGTTTCATTCATTTCATAACAACCAGAACTACAAGGGCAAAGGTTGCAAATACACCAACAAAACACGTGACGAAACACGTGGCTCACAATAGGCAGGGGTATAAATGCAAACAAACTTAAGCTCAGGGTCCTCTATGCAATTTAACCTAAAACTAAACAACGTATTTAAATATTTACAGGACTAATATGAAATAACGCAAAGATAAGGGCCTAAGGGTAATTTACCCTTTATTAACCGGAGCTGATGGATGGCCGCCACGTGTAGATCGGACGGTCAGGATGGGGGCGCTCTCAACACTGGTGCTGCTCTGGTAAATCCAACGGTCCAGGCCAGGACACGTGTGGATCTGACGGCCTGGATCTATCGCCTCAGATCTGACGTCAAAGGGGGCGCTAGGAATGGACGGTCTGGATGGCGTTTGGAGCTGAGGGTTGATCCAACGACGCTGGAGGTCCTGGAGGAACTGGTCCCCGGCGAACTTCGCCGGGCTCGTGCGGGTGCTGCTCTCCTCCTCGGAGCGCGCCAATGATCGGAGAAGAAAGCTCGTGCGCTCCTGCGTCGGCTGCAGTGCTCCGATGATCGTCCCAAGCTCGGAGGAGCTCAGGCACGGTCGGCGGAGCTGGGTCTCCCGGCCTGAATGACCAAGCCCTCAGATGGGCTCGGTAGGACCTTCAAAAGAGCTCAGAAGACTCGCGGGTCGAGGGCAAAGTGCCTCGACCCCGTTAGGCGGAGCGAAGGTGGACGGTGCATCGGGGCGACGGGCTCCGACGAAGGTGGAAGACGGCGGAGCCCGGTTCCCAGCTCCTGTGCGAGCTGGGTTGTGTGAGTGGGTGTAGAATGTGCGGCGGAGGAAGGCGGAGATGTGGGTCAGGTCCGATGGTCGAACGGTGGTCGGAACCGGGGCGAATCGAAGAAAGACGTCGGAGGTGCGATTTGGGGGAAAATGGAAATTGAACGGAAAGGTGGAGCTAAGGGAATACCTGGATGATCGATGAGACTGTGCTGGAGCTGGGGATGCTCCCGGTCTTTGCCTCAAGGGGTGTCTCTGCCCGAGGCTCGAAGCTCGCCCAGGTGGCGGAGCTACGGCGGGTGTGTCGCCGGATCTATGGTTTTCACCTCCTCTCCTCGCTGCAACAGGTCGAGGCGCGAGCTGTCACCTCTCTCTCTCTCTGGAGCTCACTGGAGAATGAAGCAAATGGCCAAAGATGCGTGGGAAGGCGGCTGAGCTCCAGCTTTATATGGCTAGGGGTCCGAGAAGAGGGGGTCCGGGCAAGCTCAGGAGCGCGCGGATCCCGAGGGAGCGGCTCCGGCGAGGATGTCGGATGCAAGGGGAACGATTCGGACCCGGGGTTTGGTGGATTGGTGATCGAGTCGAGCGGGTATAAATCCGAGAAGATGGGTCCGATGCTCGAGCCGTGAGAAGTGGTCCTGGGGGGCCAGTTGACCGGGCGGTCAACATCCCCAGGACCCAATGGGGTCAGGCCACGTGGCAGGATTTTAAAGCTCAAAATTAAGGTAGTTATGGCCCGATTTTTGTAAAAACTCAAAACACAAACTATTTTTATTTTATTTTTTTCTATTTTTTTGGTGATTTTTAATTTAATTTTTGGAAATAAAAATAAGGTATTTACATTATATGGCTATATATAGGTATATATACATATGTAGGCTTTTGATTTTTGATTTTTAATTATTATTTTTGTACAATTTTATTCCTATTTTATATTTTATTTATTTATAGTATAAAATAAGGAATAAAAGGATGTTTTTATTTGATTTTTATTATTTACTTACATAGGTAAAATAAATAGTTATGTACAACTATATACAAGGTATATGTACAATGTATTTTTGTATTTTTAATTTTTCTATTTTTATTTTGTTTTGGTTTTGATTCTTTTTATTTTATTTATTTACAATATATAGCATAAAATATTTACAAAAAGTTTGGAAAATAACTTTATTTATTTACAAGGCCAAATAAATATATAGGCATGGTTTATGTACATGGTGAAAGGGTATTTTTAATCTTTTTGATTTTTAATTTTTTATTTTGTTTTTATATCTTTTATATATACAAGTATTTACAAGCATATTTTTGGTGAGGAAAAATATTTTTATTTTATTTACATAAATATATACACATGAGCCCCTATCTCCCTCTACTTGGCTTTTATGCGGTCAGGCCCATGCTGAGCCCTCCCTTGGGTTAGGTTGCTCAATATTTATTCTAAATATTTCCCTCTTTTTCTTTTTAATCTTTATTCTTTTATTTTTGCACAAAAACATGCTAATTATAGGTTTTACACAATGCATGCTTTTGCTAATTATTCCTATTTACAGATATCTACATGCATTTGCAAAGGTTTTTGTAGCTACAATATAAGAATAAAGAGTGATGAATGGGTATGCATCACCTAACTTGGCTCCCACGCTCCATTTTTATTTTTTATTTTTTTGAAAAATACTTTACTGGATTTTCATAACTATATCCCTATATTATGTCATTCGAGTTTCGTGCGAAACAGAGACTTATTCGACCTCCATCCAGATGAGGTTGATTTCAACAACTCTGTGACCGCTAAAAAATGATATCTGGATGGAGGTCGTATGAGCATGTGTTTCGCATGAAACTTGATTGGTATGATATAGGGATATAATGATGAAAATCTATGGATTCTTTTTTCAAAGAAAAAGGAAAAAAAGGATGAGAGGAGCCAAGTTAGCTCTCATAGGGGGCGCCATATTTTACCCTATATATATAGAGGGCCCTTCCAATAGGATGCATCCTTCCTGACTTCAGGAAGGCCACCATCTTTTTGTAGAAAATACGAACACTTCAGTAGAATGTGTATACAGTTTGTGTTGTAACTGCACATTATAAATACAAACCCATATACAAAACTGCATAATACAAACATTGAAACTGCACATTGTAATACAATATGTATAATATTCTACTAAAGTCATCACATTTTTTACAGAAAAAGGGTTGGTCTTCCTAAATTCAGGAAGGACCAAGTCCTGTTTGAAAAAAATCATATATATATGGGGACCTTTCAAATGGGGTGGGAGCATTTCTGAAATTGTTAAAGCCACTACGAATTTAGTAAAAACTCTGTAACAGTTTTGTAAAAGTATATACTGCACATTGTAAAAAATGAATTTGGTAAAATATAGCATCTAAATTTAAATCAACATTTCCATCTAGTATAATGATATTTTCATAATTTTATTTCACTATACATGTTGTGTTAATATTTATTGTTATATGTATGAAACAAGAAATTGTAAAATATATTGGAAAGATGCCTAAATTTAGGGTGGCTCACCATATATATGGTGAGACCCCGCCTCATTTGAAGTTACTCCTATATATATATAGAGAGAGAGGGCTTATCCAATGAGCCCTGTGCCCATTAATGTTTCAATGAGCACCCATTCTGGGCCGTACACATGTATTAGTAATAATTATATTTCTAATTATAGGCTACCACTTATTTAAAAAATCTTATATTTCCTATTATATAACATCCTTAAAACTTGGAAGACGGTTTTGGAAAGAAACGATTCAAATAAATGATTCCACGCGGATGATTAAGGATCCAAATGCTATAATAGTAATAAATATAATTCGGTCAAGTAAATGCTTATTATGAGATCAGTAATATCAATACAATGATCAGTAATTTACATCCAAATAGTTACATTGTACAGAATTTAGTAATATGTATAAAATGGTTAAGTAAATGTGTGTTGTGAGATCAGTTATAACATAACAAATGGTTAGTAATACCATTGTCTATGTAATGTGCATTGCATTAACAAATAGTTACTTTCTTACTTGAGCAATGCCCATGACTTACTGACCATTACGTTGTTATTACTGATCTCATAGTAGCTATTACTTGAGAATTGTACACATATTACTGACCATTTGCTATGTTTTTACTGACTTCATAACAAGCACTTACTTGTCCATTGTGTATATATTACTGAAATCTGCACCATGTAATAAAATGAATGTAAATTACTGACCGTTGTTTGGATATTACTGACTTCACAATAAGCACTTACTTGTCCATTGTGCATATATTACTGAATTCTACACCATGTAATAAAATGAATGTAAATTACTAACTGTTGTTTGGATATTATTGATCTCGCAACAACCATTTACATGAGTATTGTCTCTAAATTACTGAATTCTATTCAAAGTAATAATACATATAGAAATTACTGACCATTTGTTATGATTTTACTGACTTCATAACAAGCACTTACTTGTCCATAGTGTATATATTACTGACCTGAGCATTTGGATCTCGATTTTCTGCAAGAAATCATCTATTCGAATGTTTTCTTTCCAAAACGATCTTCCTATTGTTTAGGACGCGATATAATTGGAATATCCTTATTGTTAAATCGCTTTGCATATTAATCTCCTTCCAAAAACAATATCCTTCGAAATAGGTAACCACTCAATTGGTAATACACGTGTGTGGCCTACAAATAGTGCTCACCGAAACGTTAATGAGCCTTGTGCCCATTGGATAAAAATCCTATATATATATAGAGAGAGAGAGAGGGCCCTTCCAATGAGGTGCACCTTTCCTGGGTGCTAGGAAAGCCACTCATAAAGACCGTATGATGAGGATCAAGTGGATGAGATTAAAACCACCAAAGAAAGTTAAGAGTGGTATTCGACATAACTAATTAGCTAAGTTTTAGGAGGAGATTGAGCGCGTAACAAAAGATGGAAATATTTTAAAATGATTCGAAAATTCAAAAATTTCTATGATTATTTCAAATTAGTATTAAAAAACATTCCTAAAATAAATTTTAAAAATAGCTATAACGTACAGCCTGTAAACTGTCAATGTCGTTGTGTTACATAAAATTACTGCCAATTACAAAATTAAAGACTACAATAAAATACGGTGCAAAGGAATACAAAATAAATGCTGACATACATTCAAAAATTGTTTTCTGAAATAAAATTGATATCATTATAATGAGAAATCTCTTTATAATATAATATATGTTTGTTGTATGACACAATATAATGAAAAACCAAAATGTATTACATGTTGGAACAATTAGTCAATCTCGAATAGAGCATACATATTTGAAACTGCAATTGTCGGTATGTATATATTACATTACTATGATTTACAATTTAATAACAAACAATACAATACAATGCAGAATAATACAAAAGAAAGCCATGACTTTTTGAAATTCTTACCATATATATTGAAATTTTTAAAATTTATATGACATATAACTCTTTTAATTACTATATTACAAAATATAGCACAATATCTTCAAACTAATGTTTTAAGTTGTACAACCATATCGAAAGGGAAAAATTCCTTTAACATAACTTTACACTATAAGTCAAAAAAAACTTAAAAGGACGACCTCTAAATTGATAAGTTCTAGGTGTTTCTTTAAATTACTAATATTTACAAAAATAAGGACTACAATACAAACAACAACAAGGAATACAAAATTAACTCATACATATTTTCAATGATTGTGGATTGGATTACGTTGTCTAGCAGAAAAATGAGATATATCGTCATACTCTACTATATTTTACATTATAACACAATACACAGAAAACATATCTATTGAATTAAATGTTGGTAATATAGAAAAAACTCGAGAATATCATGCTTTTTTGGAAATGTTATTGTCGGTATGTTTATATTAAATTGGTCAATTCTACTAAAGATTAACGTACAATGCAATAAAATGCAAAGTAATACAAAAAAAACCTGTTTTTAAGAGATTATTGGAGTTTGTAATGTAATAATAATCATTTATATGAAATATGTCTCTCACATTTACAATATGACAACGTAAAACACAATATATGTATAACAAAACTGAAACTTTTTCTACCAGTAGCAAAAAAGAAATATTTCAAAAAAAACACTTAACACTTTAAATAAAAATAGAGAAAAAGATTGAAAGCTCAACTGATTAGAGCGTTATGTTTACTATAATTGCCGTAGATTTACAATTTAAAAGATTAAAATACAATAGAAATCTTAAAACTTTAAATTTATACTCAACCAACATGTATATTATATCACGTATATTACAATATATACCGATAAAATAAAATATTAATCAATTAGATAAATTTTATAACGTAACAAATAATATATTCAATTAACTGTTAAGAATATGGATCTTCAATTACTTAGAGGATGAATAATTATATATAATAGATCATGTATTAGATAAATAAATGTATTTTTGATATTAAGTTTCATTATTTAGTATACATATTACATTATCTAATAGAAAATAAAAAAATCACTTACCAAATGTTCAATTTTGAAAAAACGAGAACTTTTGGAATAGATTCAATTAGCATGATATAATACAAATTGATCTTTCGAAATTTGAATAAATTTTTTTAAATAAATAAATGTATACTATGTATTAACAGCGATGTAAAAAAGAATGATCTTCTAATTTTTTAAAAAGATAGCATTGAAAAAAGATGAAGAATGATGAAAGAAATAAAATCTGGAACCGTGAAGAAGCTGCAGACGTTGTCGAATGAACAATGGCGGAAAAAAATTTGAAATTTGAGAGTATAAATTATTTGGGAATAACATGTTTCTATTTTTAGCTAATATAATTAACTATTAAATATTGATTATACAGCTACATAAATAAAATTACTTAAATAACTTTAAGTAATAAATAGGTGGACTTTAACACCGTGATTTCCGCCATCGGTTAGAAGGAGACCGAAACAGAGTTCCCTCCCACCGCGAAAGGCAAAGCGACTCAAGAACCCTAGGGGGTTTGTCGTCTTCGAACGACGACGACAAAGGCAGGAAGACAACGATACTGAGAAGACGACATCCAGGTCAGATATCCCTCTATCATGCTATATTGATTAGATATCTTAGTATTTGGTTTCAAAAAAAATTTGACTACGTATAAAATGAATATGAACAATGTAGATTTTTATACCATATGTTTATCTTTTAATTGCAAATGATGGATTTTTAATTGAACGATTTATTAATTGATGTTTACAATTTACTCTGATAAACTATGACAGTAACAAAATCATGTAAACAATAAAACATAGCTATACTGATGGTCGAAAGCAAAAGAAAAAAATGTTATCAATAAGATCATTGTCTGATGTATAATATTATAATTAAACATGCATATATTAAATGCTTATTTATGCTGTGTTAACATGTAAGAAATTTTAATGAAAAAATTGTAGAGATGAGCTCCAGTGAATCAGATTTCGAAGAAATAAGGGGGCCAAGAAATATGAATGAAGACTTAATAGGAAATTCTTCCGATGAGGACAGAGTGAATGAAGCAGCTGATTCAAACCGTACAATTTCATTGGTGATGAAAGGTACATGAATGTAATTTAAAACTAAATCATTACAAATATTCTATTAATATGATGTATTTGTTATTTGTGAGTTACAATGAAGGGTAAAGGCATGAGAAAAACAACTGACAAAGAAGATGAGCCTATTGAAGAATGCATGACAGAGAAATATGGCAGTAAGATAGAAATTATATATCCCTTTATAAATTTTTTTATATTCTTGTTGTTACATCTGTTTTGTCTGTTGTATGTAAAATTAATAGAATAATATGTTTACTTCTTTAAAGGTAAGGGCTACATCCAGCATCGATGCTTTATAGAGCATTTTGTTCAATTCATAGATGCACATAGACCAACAGCGAAGCAACAAAGTCTTCTTAATAAGACAGCATTATCTAAATTAATAAACATTCGAAAGGTTGATATCCAAAGGAGGAATCTTCAATGGATTGTAGAACAATATCAAGGAGGACGACAATTCAAATTTGGGAATAGGGTTCTGAACTTCACCGACGAAGACATAGGAGCAATATTAGGAATTCCAAGCACAGGATTTGCAGTGACTGTGAAAGGCAGACACCTACAGTGGAAGAGCTATATCTCAGAAGAGATATTTGATTCTGGGATGATTTTCAACCGGAAAAAATTAGTCAATATTTTGATGGATTTCTACGATAGAGATGATGATGACTCTGTAGCTCTTTACGTGACTTGCTTGATATTGTTCATGTTTTCTACGTTCTTGTTCCCAGACTGTGGGTACTCTTTCCCACGAGACTTACTCCATTACGTAAAATCTTTGGAAGATACCCGTTTTTTCAACTGGTCAGATGCTGTAGCAAAAATGCTTTTGTTCAACATGGAAGATGTGCGGCATAGAATAAATCAAAGGCGGCAAGGATCGTCGAGAACAACACTTGGATATCTTACAGGATGTGTAGCATGCCTATACGTAAGTAGTTATGTTTTTGTATAATTATTAATATAATTTGAAAGTAATCAAGATTTTTTAAATTTATACCAGGTCTGGATGTTAGAATACTGTTGCAAAGACCTTGTCGTCAACAGAGATCTACGTCCAAGAATACGGAAATGGGCAGGCTCAATAAAAGGTTTATCGAGAAGGATAGCTTCACTCACCAATGAACAGGTATGCAATAGTATATGCCCATAAATAAAACTATATATTTCATATTGTTGTAAATATTAGTAGTTTAAAGTATAGATACTTAACTTAATAAACTTCAAATATATCAGATTGTAGGAGGTTTAAACCCACAAAAGAATGAGATATTTAAAATAGGAGCAGATGAATATGTTTTCCCGTATGAAAGATTCATTCTATACGGGTTCTCAGTTAGAAGACCACAGATAAACCTCCACGCCCGAATAAAAGTGCCTGAAGATGGACCTGCAAGGAGAGGGAGATACAAGAGGGGAGAATTTCAAATTGTAAAAAGTCTAAATCAAGAGACTACCATTCGTGCTGGAAAAGGGTCTGAGAAACAATGCATGTGTGACAAATTTTCAAAAGAAATTGACAGGTTGCAGAAGCTAGTAGAAGAACTGAGTGATATGCACCAGGATAAGGATGCCAAAATTACATCTTACGAGATTCAATTAAGAAGGTTGGAAGAAGAGAATGATGAACTGAGAGGCAAACTGGGAAAAGCGACACCAGATGAAGCTGACAAAGAAATCAATGAGATTATGCCAATGGAAGGAGAGAAGAATGCGACTGATGCTGATGCTCAAAAAAATACACTTGTGTTGGAAAACATATTTGAAATTGACCAAAAGATGGATGCAGAACAAGAAGGTGAAATTAATTTAACCAAGAAAGAGTCTATTCCATGTTTTGATCTTGGTATTGGGGAGCATGAGTCCATTGTAACAGAGAAAAATAAGATAGCACCAAGGAAGAAAAGGAAGGAGAGATCGGAAGTGCATCCTAGCTCATTGACAAAAAGAGTTAAAGAGAGGAATGCAGCAAAAAGAGATGTCCGGGATACAAGAGAAATTATTACCAGTGAAACAGACCACGAGGTGTGTATTGGAACTTAATTCTTTATCATACAATGATTTATAGTTCTTCTTGAGAATATATATGACATAGTTACAGATATATTGATTACTTGTTTAATTCTTATATGTAACTACAAATTTCAGTATCTATGTGATCCTGCAACTGACTTTATCGGATATGAAAACATAAGCGAGGATCAAATGAGATTGATTCAGGACTTTCTAAGAGACCCAGCGGACAAGTAAGTTAGGATTTAAGATAGAATCTTATGTTTTACATAAATATGTAATTACATTTTAAACTTTTCTTGATGAAACATGCAGATTTAACGCCACATACTTCACACCTCTTGGAATCTTTTGCAAGGGAAAAGAGATACATCATTTTTTATATGAAAAAATGATTGAAGATAGAGTAATCAAATAATTTTAATTCATATTTTAGAGAATAAAAAAAATACTGAGATGATACATTTACTTTGAATACAGATTTTGGAAATGTTCATGGATGTTCTGCGACATAGATATTGTACCGGGGACACGATGCCATTCCTATTCACACCTATTTACAAGATGGTTAGTCACTACAATCTCATATAATTCTCATAATATATCATAATACTTACATCTTCAAGATGCAATAATATTTTGTAAATACGGTTGATAGAGCTACAAAGGAAGAGTTGAACCATCTGGACAACCTTCATGAATTGGATGATGAAAGGCTGATTGGATTATCTAAGGTTTTCACAGTTATCCACACTAAGAATCACTGGCATCTCTTGGTCACAGACTTCACAGCGAGGAAATTCTATGCATATAACTCA
This sequence comes from Ottelia alismoides, assembly GCA_037367405.1. Lineage (NCBI taxonomy): Eukaryota > Viridiplantae > Streptophyta > Magnoliopsida > Alismatales > Hydrocharitaceae > Ottelia > Ottelia alismoides. The sequence goes on from JAZKJV010001223.1 coordinate 878,615, forward strand.
ATGAGAGGATCAAAATTTCACAAAAAGGATGCACAAAAATGGGTATGTGTATTTTCAAATTTTTACATTAAAAAAAATCTTTTGGTTATAAAGGAATTTAACAATTTTTTTTAGCATGGCTGGATGTGCGAATGCTTTGGCATGAACTTGGTGGACGAAACAATGAATGACTGGGATATAATATATGTGGTTGCCAGCCCGCAACAACCTCCTCACAGCTTGGATTGCGGTGTCTACGTGATGAAGATAATGGAATACTTGTGTGAAGGAAGGGCTTTGGACTTCAGCTTTGAAGACATTCCAAGATTCAGGGCAGAAATAGCATGTACTCTTTTGACATGCGGACACGTTGATAATGAAGCTGGAAATTAACTGAGAGATGATGATGAATGTTGTTTTCATTACAACATCAAGACATATTTCATATATGTTTAATAGTGTTGATATTTACTTTTCTGAAACAATATTTAGAATTTTGTGTTTAGAAGTATTTCCTGGAACGATGACTTTGGTTTGCATTTATAAGTATTTCATGGAATGCTGAACAATGTTGGTTAGCTTAATTTATTTACCTTACATAATTCAGCCATGTTACGTCTTTTTTTAATTCTTTTGTGAATGAATTGTATTGTGTGATGTTCTTCTGATTGTAATAGGCAGATAACTGAAACATGACTTCAATACTGATATTGATTGTTTAACACATCAATGTAATACATTAATATTTCATATTTATCCATTATATGAAAATCATTAACATTATACATATCAAATATACAAATCAATGAATGCATTATAATGGTCTTAAATATATTGATATCTGTATAATCTTCTGACTTTGAATCTTATGGATCTGTATAACCTCATATATATTAACTATATATTACAATAAGTTCATTACTGCGTACAATAATGTATCGTATTATACAATATATTCATTTATTTTACATTAACTTGGGAACATTGTTTCGCTTAGATAATATTTTTTACATGGAAGACAATCATTTTTTCATGTTAACAACATTGTGTAAACATGTAAAAAAATGCATTTGTTCAACATGGAAGATCAAATATCCAGATCAATGAATGCATTATAATGGTCTTAAATATATTGATATCTGTGTAATCTTCTGCTTCGAATCTTATGGATATATGGGTCTAGTATGTAGAATTAACTTAATTAGAATGTGGAACTTTTACAAAACAATATATTCCTTTAAATTTGAAAATAACATCAAATAATCAGATAGCGTTAACAATCTGAACAAAATCATTCCACATAAATCACAAGTCATATATATTAACTTTATATTACAATAAATTTTTTGCTGCGTACAATAATGTATCGTATTATACAATATATTAATTTATTTTACATTAATTTGGGAACATTGTGATGCTTAGATAATATTTTTTACATGGAAGACAATCGTTTTTACATGTTAACAACATTGTGTTAACATGTAAAAAAATGCTTTTGTTCAACATGGAAGATCAAATATCCAGATCAATGAATGCATTATAATGGTCTTAAAAATATTGATATCTGTATAATCTTCTGACTACGAATCTTATGGATATATGGGTCTGGTATGTAGAATTAACTTAATTAGAATGTGGAACTCTTAGAAAATAATGATTCCTTTAAATTCGAAAATAACATCAAATAATCAGATAGCGTTAACAATCTGAACAAAATCATTCCACATAAATCACAACTCATGTATATTAACTATATATTACAATAAGTTCATTACTGCGTACAATAATGTATCGTATTATACAATATATTCATTTATTTTACATTAACTTGGGAAAATTGTTTCGCTTAGATAATATTTTTTACATGGAAGACAATAGTTTTTACATGTTAACAACATTGTGTAAACATGTAAAAAAATGCATTTGTTCAACATGGAAGATCAAATATCCAGATCAATGAATGCATTATAATGGTCTAAAATATATTGATATCTGTATAATCTTCTGACTTCGAATATTATGGATATATGGGTCTGGTATGTAGAATTAACTTAATTAGAATGTGGAACTCTTAGAAAATAATATATTCCTTTAAATTCGAAAATAACATCAAATAATCAGTTAACAATCTGAACGAAAACATTCCACATAAATCACAACTCATATATATTAACTATATATTACAATAAGTTTTTTGCTGCGTACAATAATGTATCGTATTATACAATATATTAATGTATTTTACATTAATTTGGGAACATTGTGTCGATTAGATAATCTTCTTTACATTAACTTGGTAACTTAATCATTACCAACAAATAAATCGAAGTGTTATATATATTTAGTTAATATTTTTTTCAGGCAAAACGTTTTGTCGTTTGACAACCACAAAACTTTTGGTCAGATAATAATACTGAACAATTCCCAATATGAGACATACAATGTCTGACTAATTCAATCATATATATTACATTCAAATGTTTCCAGAAATTAAAAAAATCCATCACATGAAAACAATAATGACTACCAATGGTTTGAGTAACATCAGATCATACAATCAATATATAACAGTCAACACACTGTTATATGGAAAAATAGAATTAGAAAGTGTCTTTAAACATCGGTCTATATATTTAAATGGCTGCAACTATGACCTCTTCCATCTTGATCAATAAGATCCTGCAAAGAAAAAGTACAATACATTAGTAAAATTAACAAATTGTATAAAAACAACTGTGTATGTGATATCTGAAAATGTTGTACTGGTTAAACTCTGTAATTACAAAATATTAAAGCTAAATAGAGGAATAAAAATTTATAAAGTAACCAAAATGTCAGTAAAAAATATACCACCTCGCATTTAAGTAATTTGCATTATAGTTATTGTGATTCTGACTGTCCTGAATCATCGCTGCAGAGAAAATTTTAGGTTATATCAACAATAAACAAAAATAAAAATAATGTACTGATTAACACTGCATACCAGTCTGAAGTTGCTTGTACTGGTTAAACTCTGTAATAACAAAATATTAAAGCTAAATAGAGGAATAAAAATTTATAAAGTAACCAAAATGTCAGTAAAAAATATACCACCTCACATTTAAGTAATTTGCATTATAGTTATTCAGATTCTGACTGTCCTGAATCATCGCTGCAGAGAAAATTTTAGGTTATATCAACAATAAACAAAAATTAAAATTATATACTGATTAACACTGCATACCAGTCTGAAGTTGCTTGAACCTTGTTTGAAGGGCAATTCCTAGAATCATGACCAACATTATACTTCATGCAAGCTTTGCATTGTCTGCCTCTATTTCTTTTTAATTCTTGTTGAGATATTCGGCGACTGCCTGAACCTTTGGTCTTCCTCCCCTTCCACTACCTTTTGTTTTTGCAGTAACCGGGACAAGTACATGGTTTTTATTATCATGATTTTCCAAATGAGATTGATCCTGTGATACATTTGATAATCTTTTTTTGAATTTAGACCTTGAACTTCTTCGAGCAATTTCAGAAGCTTTGCTTTTACAAGGAAAAAAATATCATCATATTCTACGCTACTTTCAGCAACAATCTGAGAACATATATCATTTAACTGTCCAGACCTTTCATGTTGGGGATTTTGGTTGTAGATTGGATAATTACCAGACCTCTTAATATTCCTGGTCCATCTGGGCATGATAAAAGAACTTGAAAGAAATGAATCTCCTCTGAACTTGATAACAGCAAGTAAATGCCTACATGGTATTCCTTGAAATTTCATTTTTTTGCATTCACAAGATAGATAATCAGTCTGATGAATTTCAGTAACTATTCTATCTCTAACAGACTTATCGATTGATGAAACATTGTAACATGACAATCCATCTTTGATTTCAGAAACATGAACATTTAACATCATTAACTCCTTCAACTCTTTCTGAAACTTGTAAAAAATCCTTTTCGGATAAACATCAACCATTTGTTCTTCCAAAGTCCATTTGGTTCTTAACTTAGGCCTTCTAGTCTTTGAATCATGGTCCATATCATTCTCACGTTCTTTTAACCTCTGGATGGCTGTCTGGAATCTGGAAACAAACTCTAAAAGAGTGTTCTGTTTAGTAATAGAATTTTGTAAAAATGAGTTCATACTTTCACTCCTTTGAGTGCTACGCATCCCAGCAAAGAACGTGTCATTTGTATATACATCTATCCATTTCTGTCTTATTTCGTACTTCTCTGCTAACCATTTATTCTCAAGCAATCCAAACTCAGAAATGGCTGCTGACCAACCAACTTCAAATTGGTCAATAGACTCACTCCGCCAAACAAGCCTGCTAAATGTTTTAAGAGCCTTGACAATTTCCTTCAGTCTACCCAGTTTAAGTTTTAGCTTTGTCATAATATGCCATGTACAAAACTTGTGAACAGTGTTAGGAAATGAAATACGGATTGCAGCACCTATTGCTGGATCTTCATCAGTGATTATAGAAATAGGGTGTTTTCTAACAGCATCAAGGAATTGGTTAAATAACCAAGTAAAACTTTCAGTTGTTTCTCTGTTGATTGATGAATACTCACTCACCACTCTTTATTCTTATATTTTAGCTACAAAAACCTTTGCAAATACATGTAGATATGTGTAAATAGGAATAATTAACAAAAGCATGCATTGTGTAAAAACATATAATTAGCATGTTTTTGTGCAAAAATAAAAGAATAAAGATCAAAAAGAAAAAGAGGGAAATATTTAGAATAAATATTGAGCAACCTAACCCAAGGGAGGGCTCAGCATGGACCTGACCGCATAAAAGCCAAAGTAGAGGGAGATAGGGGCTCGTGTGTAAATACTTGTGTAAATAAATAAACTATATTTTCCTCACTCAAAAATATGCTTGTAAATACTTGTATATACTTATAAATATATAAAAACAAAATAAAAAGTTAAAAATTAAAAAAGATCAAAAATACCTCCTTTCATCATGTATGTAAACCACACCTTATATTGATTTAGCTTTGTAAATATATCAAAGTAATTTTTATAATTTTTGTAAATAGTCTATATTATATATTGTAAATAAATAAATTAAAAACAATTAAAATCAAAACAAAATAAAAATAGAAAAATCAAAAATACAAAACTACATTGTACATATACCATGTACATATCTATTTATTTTACCTATGTATATAAATAATAAAAATAAAATAAAAACACCCTTTTATTCCTTATTTTATTCTATAAATAAATAAAATATAAAATAAGGATAAAATTGTATAAAAATAATATATAAAAATCAAAAATCAAAACCCTATATATATTGTATATACCTATATATAGTACATATTATGTATATAGCCTATTTTTATTTCCAAAAATTAATTAAAAATAACGAAAAAATAGAAAAAAATAAAATAAAAATATTTCATGTTTGGAGTTTTTGCAGATTCGGCCCCTAGCTACCTCCATTTGTCACCTCAAGATCCAGCCACGTGGCCGAACCTCATTGGCTCCTGGGGATGTTGACCGCCCGGTCAACTAGCCCCCCAGGACCACTTCCCACGGGCCCGAGCTCCTGACCCGATTTCTCCAATTAATACCCGCTCGACCCGATCACCAATTCGCCAAACCCCGGGTCCGAATCATTCTCCTTGCATCTGGCATCCTCGCCGGAGCCGCTCACCCTAAGTATAGGGGGGGTAGACCCTGTACATTCTGCACTCAGGTTTTCCCTTAGTATACAACCTGCTATGCTTAAGGATTATTTAATCCTAAGTATAGGGGGAAGACCTGAGAACCTCTTGACTTCTATCTTTTCTCTTTGTATAGCCTTCCTTTTCACTTTCCTATACCTAGCACGAGTTATGTCTTCTCCATCGCTCTTGACTCTGAGGACATCGTTCGAGCTAAGTATAGGGGGTGTGTATATATTTCATATATACTTTAGCCATAACTCGTACTTTGTGTGAGTGTGTTAATAAATAAAATGGCTAAAAACCACAAAAATTAAAAATTTTTCATGTACATAATCTTCTTTTATTTGCACAAACATAGCTAGTGTACAAATTATTTTTGTAAAAATGATTTCAAAAATCTTTTGTGTAAAGCTTGTGTAAATATTTTTGTATCAAAATTATGTATATAGTACATAATTTTTCCAAAATGTTTTGAAAATCAAAAAGTTTGCAAAAATCTTGTGTAAATGTGTGTAAATATCTTTTTGCAAAACCTGCACTTCATGCATCATTCATTCATGATTTCAAAACATTTTTCAAAAATTTTGCACGATTGTAAACTTTGTGTAAATAAGCATCTTTTTGTACATATGTATATAGTTTTTCTGGATGATAGTTGACATTTAAACTAGCCTGGAATCAAATTGAGAAATGGAGCTTGATTAAGATCTTAATCCACCTAATTTCTAAGAGGAACCTTATAGGGCTTAGGTTTAAGGCTTTTCAGGTCCATGGTGACTTAATTCTTTGAGTCCACTAGGCTATGATCACATGTCATCTCAATGAGCCTAAGTAGAGCACTTAACAACAACACATGACTCATATAGATTATGGCTTTACTTGGACACCAGCACTATGCACCGAGCTCTCTACGGATGAGGTGGTGAGGAGGCAGTCTTCCTTGACTTGGGGTAGCATATGAGGGTAGTACTTCTAGGTGGAACCTCTCTTCTTCTTTTAGTGAAGGAAGTGTGTCTCAACTTGGTCTGGTTGCCATGAGGTCTAACGACGGGAGTTGTGGGTTGCAATAAAGCTTCAAAAGCGGGATAGTCTACTGGCTCAAGAGGAAAAACTCCTTGTATATATGCTGCACATGTATATGTTGTACAGATGCACTTGAAAAAAAATGTGCAAAAAGAAAAGAACTCCAAAAAAGTGGTGGGTCTGAGAGAAAATGATAATCCCACCGGAGTATGTATATAGAGTGCAATAAGAAAAGCTTGGTTTCATGATCCACCTGTTGTAGCTTGCAGCAGGGAGACTTGGCTACACTGGTCAAGCTCCCAAGGGTACTTGGCTACACTGGCCTTGACCCATTCTCTTCTTCCCCCTCTTCTTGAGCCGGTTGAACTTGAACTTAGAAGGGAATACCCCGCTCCTCGAGGAAAGAGTGGCCAGATTGAGGTCATAGAGTTACCTTGTTAGGGAGGGTTGTCAAGTTGCCATTTCTGAGGTGGAAAGCTTCGACTTCACATCCACAGGACAAGAAAAGATTCATGGTCTCCAGGGTTTGTGATTGATGACTTGTTCTGATCTGGAGCATTGAGGAGTCTTGGTTATAGATTAGTGGAACTTGGAGGCTGTTGAGTTTTAAGCTTAAGTCTAAATAAGGTTCCGACACATTAATAATCCAAAGATATGATCGAGCTCCATACCCCAATTTAATGAAGGCAAGTTTAATAATCAACCTTGATCCATGTACATCCTCTTTTTCTTTTTCTTTCTTTCTTTTTCACTTCTTTTTCAAATAAGTGTTTGCTAAGGGACTAGCAAAGTTAAGTATAGGGGGGTGATGAATACTCACTCATCACTCTTTATTCTTATATTTTATCTACAAAAACCTTTGCAAATACATGTAGATATGTGTAAATAGGAATAATTACCAAAAGCATGCATTGTGTAAAAACCTATAATTAGCATGTTTTTGTGCAAAAATAAAAGAATAAAGATCAAAAAGAAAAAGAGGGAAATATTTAGAATAAATATTGAGCAACCTAACCCAAGGGAGGGCTCAGCATGGGCCTGACCGCATAAAAGCCAAAGTAGAGGGAGATAGGGGCTCGTGTGTAAATACTTGTGTAAATAAATAAAACTATATTTTCCTCACTCAAAAATATGCTTGTAAATACTTGTATATACTTATAAATATATAAAAACAAAATAAAAAGTTAAAAATTAAAAAAGATCAAAAATACCTCCTTTCATCATGTATATAAACCACACCTTATATTGATTTAGCTTTGTAAATATATCAAAGTAATTTTTATAATTTTTGTAAATAGTCTATATTATATATTGTAAATAAATAAAATAAAAATAATTAAAATCAAAACAAAATAAAAATAGAAAAATCAAAAATACAAAAATACATTGTACATATACCATGTACATATCTATTTATTTTACCTATGTATATAAATAATAAAAATAAATTAAAAACACCATTTTATTCCTTATTTAATTCTATAAATAAATAAAATATAAAATAAGGATAAAATTTTATAAAAATAATATATAAAAATAAAAAATCAAAACCGTATATATATTGTATATACCTATATATAGTACATATTATGTATATAGTCTATTTTTATTTCCAAATATTAATTAAAAATAACCAAAAAAATAGAAAAAAATAAAATAAAAATATTTCATGTTTGGAGTTTTTGCAGATTCGGCCCCTAGCTACCTCCATTTGTCACCTCAAGATCCAGCCACGTGGCCGAACCTCATTGGCTCCTGGAGATGTTGACCGCCCGGTCAACTAGCCCCCCCAGGACCACTTCCCACGGGCCCGAGCTCCTGACCCGATTTCTCCAATTAATACCCGCTCGACCCGATCACCAATTCGCCAAACCCCGGGTCCGAATCATTCTCCTTGCATCCGGCATCCTCGCCGGAGCCGCTCCCTCGGGATCCGCGCGCTCCTGAGCTTGCCCGGACCCACTCTTCTCGGACCCCTAGCCTTATAAAATCGCAGCTCCGCCACCTTCCCATGCCATCTTTGGTCATTTCCCTTCTTCCCTGTGAGCTCCAGAGAGACCGTGAGAGTGACAGCGAGCGCCTCGACTTCTTGCAGCGAGGAGAGGAGGTGAAAACCATCGATCCGGCGACGTAGCCGCCGTAGCTCCGCCACCTGAGCGAGCTTCGAGCCTCGGGCCGAGACGACCCTTGAGGCGACGACCAGGAGCACCCTCTGCTCTTCCCCAGTCTCACCGTTCATCCAGGTAGTCCCGTAGCTCCGCCATTTCGTTCGATTTTCGTTTACCCCCAATTCGTGCTGCCGTCGTCTTTCTTCGATTCACCCCGGTTCCGACCACCATCCGACCATCGGACCCGACCTTCACGTTCGCCTTCCTCCGCCGCACATTCTCCACCCACACACGCAACCCAGCTCGCACAGGAGCTGGGAACCGGGCTCCTCCGTCCATCACCTTCGCCGGAGCCCGCCACCCCGACGCACCAGCCACCTTCGCATCGCCTAACCGGGTCGAGGCAATTTGCCCTCGACCCGCGAGTCTTTTGGTTCACTTTGCAGGTCAGAACGAGGGCCATCTGAGGCTCTCCGTCATTCGGCCAGAAGACCAGCTCCGCCGACCGCCCCTGAGCGCTTCCGAGCTCGGGTCGATCATCGGAGCGCAGCAGCAGACGCAGGAGCGCACCAGCTTTCTTCTCCGATCATCAGAGCGCTCCGAGGAGGAGGCCAGCGCCAGCACGAGCCCGGCGAAGCTCGCCGGGGCCCAGTTCTTCCAGCACCCTCCAGCGTCGTTGGATCAGCCCCCAGCTCCAGACGCCATCCTGACCGTTGGTTCCTGGAGCGCCCCTCGACGTCAGATCTGAGGCGACTGATCCGGACCGTCAGATCCACACGTATCCTGGCCTAGACCGTTGGATCAACCAGAGCAGTTCCAGCGCTGAGAGCCGCCCCCGTTTGGACCGTCCGATCTCCACGTGGCAGTCATCCAGCAGCTCCGGTTAATAAAGGGTAATTTACCCTTAGGCCCTTATCTTTTATTTTATTTCGCATTAGTCCTGTAAATATATAAGTACGTTGTTTAGTTTTAGATTTAATTGCATAGAGGACCCTGAGCTTTAGTTTAA